>CM064507.1:39960952-40025952 GCA_032716605.1 Paralithodes platypus
TATCCTAATCTTCAATGTTGGGGTCAACTTAGGTTCCAGACTCATATTGGGTTGTATTATTATTATTATTATCATTATTATTATTATTATTATTATTATTATTATTATTATTTTATTATTTTATTTTTTATTTTTAGTTTTCCGGTTTTGGTATAGTAAGGTGGTCGGGCACCGTATAAATCAACGTCAACCACCATGATTTGGCACTTGAGAAATCCGGAGTAGGGTAGGTGGTGCAAGAAGATAAAACAATTACCGTAAAAGTTTACCTTAACCTTTACTTTAACCTTTGTATAAGCTTAGATCCTTGTTGGGGTAACCATCGCGTTTATCAATTTGGTATTCAAGTAGTGAAAGTACCGTGGGACCAAATCCCACCAAAAACCTAGGCAAGAACTTATTGGACCGACAGACAGACTGACAAATAACAGACAAAGCTTACCCCACTTATTCGCAGGAGTGATTACATTTTGATGAAAGTTAGTCTCGATAAAAATAAGGATTGGTGTTCAGAAAGAGATATAGTTTGAAGTAGGCATAAACAACCAATTATTTTGAAATACAACCCCCCTCAAAAGGAGAAAGAAAAGGAAGGCGCCGTGGGAAAAAAAAGAAAGAGAAAAAAAAAGAAGGACGATTCTGATTTTATCATAGTACTGTGTTGTTTTATTACCGTACAAGAACTGAAAGAAAATGGTAGTAAGTAAATATTGAAACATTATCAACCTATAATAATAATTATAATAATAATATTATATAGGGAAGCGCTTGAGGACCGTAACATGAAGGATTATATATATATCGGTGTATATATATATATACATATAAAAAGGGCTGGAGCAATTGGGCTGTACATTTCCACACCTAATCCCTGGCTGACCTTTCCCAAATGGTAGATATGTTATATTATATTCGATTACTCTATTCGTTTGTGAGTTAGAGAGGTTAATGTTCAAGAGTTTTGGCCTACTTGTTTGGAACATAGTATAGTATAAGTAATTGACACCACTCAATTCTAAAACATGGAAAACAATATCTCCCCAAAAAAACCGTGTAGGGAGTGTGATGTGAAAAAACGTTCGATCCAAAACAACGGAAAATAATATTCCCTAGAAAAAAAAAAAACGTTCGATTCCACCAACAAAGAATAAATAAATATCTCTACAAAAACGTTCGATTTCAAGAACGAAGGGATAAACAATCTCTCCAAAAATACGTTTCTATTACCCAAAAATACACAAGGGAAATTCCAGTATCTCCAAAAAAAAAACAAAGTTGGAGTAGCGATTCTTTGTGAAAACAAACGTTGTTAGGTCTGTGTTTTCGCACGAGTGAGCCCAGGTAAGAACACCACCCACAACAACTGTGTTTCACCTGCATTGTTAACCTGGGAGCCGCCCCCACCTACAACCTGTTTGGACTGGCCAGGGAGAGGGAAAATGAGAGAGACGTGAGGAGCCAATATTCATACATATATAGAGAACAACAAACAACGCGAGAGAAACGGGGCAGGCGGTGGGGAAACAGGGGGGGGAATCAGACGGGCACAGAAGAGGACAGGCATACCGAGGGGGGAAAGGACAAGATGTGGGGAGAGCGAGGGCACCACCCCCCCCACCCGCGACCCCACCCCCAACCCAGATCGGCAGGTTATTATAAGAAACGGAGGGACAGGCAGAGAAACAGAAGACATTGTCACTGGTTGAGATGACGAGGGCGAGAAAAGCATGGGGGAGAAAGGGAGAGGTGAAAAACTAAAAGCAAATACAAGTGTGATAGCGAATAATTAATATATTAAAAACAATGTATATAATTTCAGATATATGTGTATGTGTTTTTAAATACGTATACGTGTGTATGTGTTAGTGTAATAATAATAATAATAATAATAATAATGATAATAACTAGGTTTATTGTTCACTTGCAGCCCTGAGGCTAAAAATCTAGTTTTTCTTAACCTTTGTGTGTATGTGTGTGTGTGTGTGTGTGTGTGTGTGTGTGTGTGTGCGTGTGTGCGTATGTATGTGTGTGAGGCTAGAAAATAAAGAAAGGCGTCTTCGGATACATAAAGGGTTAACCTAAGCAATATCTTCTTCACGTCACATATTATTCTCTTCCAAAGGGTTGGTGTCATTTTCTTGCCAGTATATTACTGTGTTCGTTTTTTATACTCCTGTTCCACTTCATAATGCAAACCCTTACCCCATCAATAAATCTTGGATAATAATGTATACGCAAAAAAAAAAAAAAAAAAAAAAAAAAAAAAAAAAAATATATATATATAAATATATATATATATATATATATATATATATATATATATATATATATATATTATATACTGTATATATATGTAGATAAATAAATAAATACATGAACAAATGAATATTAAATAAATAAACACTATAAAAAGAACAATAAATAGAAAACGTTTGGAATATTTTGCCCTAACTAGGGTATTTGTTTTTCTCTTCACTGCCATCTCTTCATTCAATTATCCTGAGCTTTTGTTATGAGCTATCCATATTATTGTTTTGTATTTACCTCCCCTCTTTTTCGTTTGTATTCTATTGTTTTGTATTTACCTTCCTTTTTTTTCGTTTGTATCCTATTGTTTTGTATTTACCTTCCTTCTTTTTCGTTTGTATCTTATTGCTTTGTATTTACCTTCCTTCTTTTTCGTTTGTATCTTATTGTTTTGTATTTACCTCCCTCTTTCTCTATCTTATTGTTTTGTATTTACCTCCCCTCTTTTTCGTTTGTATCTTATCTCGTTGTATGTTATCTTCTCTCTTTCTATTTTTTATCTTATTGGTATGTATTTACCTCCTCTCTTTTCTATCTCACTGTTTTGTATTGAGCTTCCCTCTTTTTAATTTGCCTCTTGAACTACTCCTCTTCCCGTTCCATGCTAGAGTATATTATTGTATAATTATCAAATATTCTTCATTCGCCGTATTCATTTACGTCGTCTTTCTTATTTAGGATGGCTTGCTAATATAATTCCTTATATTTCTACTTGTTCTCCACCTCTCTCGCTCTCGCTCTCGCTCTCTCTCTCTGTTAATGGTAGACTAATGTAACAGGGTAGTGAAGGCTCGTCATTATAGCTATCATTTGTTATACAGGGAGGTCACCGTGTTGCCTTTTAAGGGGGTACTATACTTTTTTTCTTTTTTTTTTTATTTTTTTTTAACTGACGGTAAATTGCAAAGTTCCCATCAAGATTTGTCCGTTATTTTTATATTTTGTAGTGAAATATGGTGCTAATTATATAAACTTGGTCTCAATATGGTGAAAAGACATTTTAGTTTCATATTTGTTCATTAAGTATCGAGAAATCAGCTGCAAAAGGACTGAATTTACTGTCAGCTGAAAAGAAACAGAGTATACGTACAATCAGGAGCCATAATACCTGCACACCCATTGGAATCTTTGAATCTTTAACCCCTTTCAGCACGATGACGCCTTTTTACCTTTGATTGTGGCTGAAATTCGGCGATTTTATGCAGTTTAAGAAGGATCTATGTTACTCAGGGGGGCTTCTTGAGACCGTATTTACCCCTTTGAGTCCTAGAGATAAATTATAAGCTAAAGAAAATCGTCTAATGGTAACCAGAATAAGATTACAAATACGTCATCGTGCTGAAGGGGTTGAAGCCTCTGGGATATAACAGAACATTGGATTGTCTCGCTTGGGTTCGATACAGATTCAAATAGGTGAGCAGGTATTATGACTCATGACTGTACACTTGCCAAGACATGAATGTTATGGTCCAAGTGATCAGGTAGTTTGCACATCAGGGTTCGATACAGATTCAAATAAGTGAGCAGGTATTATGGCTCATGACTGTACACTTGCCAAGACGTGAATGTTATGGTCCAAGTGATCAGGTAGTTTGCACATCAGCATCCTTCTCTCTCTCTCTCTCTCTCTCTCTCTCTCTCTCTCTCTCTCTCTCTCTCTCTCTCTCTCTCTCTCTCTCTCTCTCTCTCTCTCTCTCTCTCTCTCTCTCTCTCTCTCTCTCTCTCTCTCTCTCTCTCTCCCCACACACACACACTCCTGATAGTCAAACTCGAGTAGATCAGATCGCGTTAACCCAGTCTTTTATTTCTCACCCGTCTAAAAGGTTTTATGCTGAACTGAAATCTACAGGGAAAATGTATATGTGTAAATACTAGATATAATATGATTTACTGTTATTCATTCATAAATAGAGGCATATAGATACACTAAAGAAAATCGTCTAATGGTGGCCAGAATATGATGAAAATTGCGTAATGGTGGTGAAGGGGTTAACGGATTTCAGTATTCCTCAACTCGCAGACGGACTTATTTCCATAGTTTTTAGTTTGTATTATTATATTTTATATTTATTGTCTTCCATTTTGTTTGGTGTGTGTTTGTATATATTATATTTTGTATTTGTCTTTTCGTGTTTTTGGTATGTGTTTGTATAATTATAATTTGTATTTTGTTTTTTCGTGTTTGTATTATATTTTGTATTTATTTGTTTGATCAATATGTTTTCGTTCGTGTTCGTATTATTTTTCGTGTTTTTTTTTTTCGTTTGTAGTTATTCTCCCTGCCTCTCTTCCTGTTTTCCTTGTTCGTGTCCGTGTTATAATTAGTTTCGTTTTGTTTGTGTTCGTTGTTTTCGTTTGTAGTAATTATCCTTGCCTATCTTGTTTTGTTTTCGTTATTTTTTGTTTATAGTTTGCAGTCATTCACCTGCTGTTGTTGTTTTATCCTTTGTTTTCATGTGTTTTCGTTTATAGCCATTCTCCTTGCCTATCTTGTTTGTGTTTGTTTTTCGTTTAGCCTAATGTTTTTTTTCTCGTTTGTAGTCATTCTCCCTGGCTCATTTGTTTTTGTGTTTTTTTTTCTTTTTTTCTTTCCTTGTTTTTTGTTCTGTCTATTTCCGTCTACGTAGAAGGCTACTTTGGGCTACGGTGTCCGGTTTTCACAACACGTCTCGACCGCTCAATTCTTACGCGGCCTGGCAGCGGAAAATTGAAGAAGCGTGTTTTACCTGGTCGGGGGGGCGTGGGGGGTCCAGTCATAATTAGCGAGCGACACACACAGGTACACTGGCGCACACTACACCTGCACATACCTGGGTGACGGGGAACACACACACAGGTACACACACACACACACACACACACACACACACACACACATACACACACAGGTACACTGACGCACACTACACCTGCACATACCTGGATGACTTGGAACACACACACAGGTACACACACACTCTCACACTCACATACAGGTATACTGGCGCACACTACACCTGCACATACCTGGGTGACAGGGAACACACACACACAGGTACACTGACGCACACTACACCTGCACATACCTGGGTGACAGGGACCACACACACAGGTACACACACACAGGTACACACACACCTCATATGATGTTTATGTTCATACCTTTTCTGCCTCATTTATGCCTCTATGAACCCTTATATTTCCTTATTATCCTTGTTGTTTATCTCTCATAGCCACCTAGTCACTATTGGCTATCGTACTCAAGTTTTCCTTAAGGGGGAGGTATTTGGGTTGCTTTTCTGGACCCCCTTCTCCCTCATGTTTAGCCCCATTATTATTTTTAGATTTGAAAATGTTCGACCCAATATTTTGTCGATTATAAGACCTTTCACCCCATTTCATTGTCAATATTAAGACCTTTCGTGCCATTTAGGTGTCGATTTTTTCCTGGCGAGCGAAAGCGAACCTGTATTTTATTTGGAACCGGCCTTCGGCCGTGACGTTTTTCTACCGAAAAATGTACAAACATATCTCGTAGGGGGTCTTGAGGGTGTTTTTGTATAGCTTGATAGAGGTCTAGAGAGCAAACTAAAAATGATATATAATACAAAACAAAACAAAATATATATATAATAACAATGAGAGAACAACATCCCCCCCCCCCCCCTTAACTGCCTTGTGATCCCGTTTTCCTAAGCTACCTATTGTTGACATTAATGCATGTGAAGTGAAGCAGATGATTTGAGAAACAATTGTCCATAATTATATTAATCTGATAATGACGTCTTTCTTACTTGGTTTTTATTAGACTATTTATTCAGTTTTGTAAGAAGCTGTTGGAGTGTATCTCTCTCTTTCATCTCATCCCTCAGCCTGCTTTCCCTCTATTTTGTTTTCCTTTTATCCTATCCTTCTCTCCATCTTCTCTGGCCTCTATTTACTCTCATCTACCATTCTTGGCTTTCCTTCCCTCCCCTCTCTCTATCTTCATTCCTTTCTTTATCATATCCTTCTCTCTATCTTTTCTGGCCTATCCCTCTATTTCCTCTCATCTCTCATTCTTGGCTTTCCTTCCCTTCCCTCTTCGTCTCTCTTCCTTCATTCCCTTCTCTATCCTATCCTTTTCGCTTTTTCTTCTGGCCAACTATTCTCCCTCTTCTGTCTAGCCTATTCCTCGCTTTTCTCTCGTTCCTCATCCTCAGCCTTCCCGTCTATCCCTTCCTCCATCCTTCCTGTCCCTCTACTCTATCCTTCTCTCCAACGTATCTGGCCTATCCCTTTATTTATTCTCGTCCCTCATACTAGGTTTTCCTTCCCTTCCCTTCCTCTCTCTTCCTTCATTCCTTTATTTACTCTATCCATCTCGTTTCCTCTTCCCTTTGCCCTATCCTTATCTCCAACGTCTCTGGCCTATCCCTCTATTTCCTCTCGTCCCTCATCTTCCTTCCTTTCCTCCCTCTTCCTTCCTCTCCCCCTCCTCCTCCCGCGCGGCCTTCCAGATGGGCCAGGCAGATAAAGGGCCTCCTCCTAATTCCTCCTGTGTTCAAACGCTTAGCGAGACTGACCATTGTGACCATTTCCCGATCTCCCGGCCTATAATAACCATAATCCCAGGGAACAATAAAAGAAACTAACCTATGATTCACGGGGCCCCCTCCTCCCAACCCGACTCCACCCCGCACGGACACAAAACTCGGCCCCCTCAAAAGTCGAAGTCCCAGGGTTCTCCGTGCGGATTTTGGACCTTACGACGTGCACGGGATGGAATTGTTTTGATTCCGGGTAGCGAGTGTCACTGAGAGGGCTGCCCAAGGGACGGTCGGGGTAAGAGCGAGCGAGAGAGACTAGGAAAAAAAAAAAAAAAAAAGGAGTGACATCTGAAAGGCGCATCATGGCAGTGGGGTGAGTGTAATAGGCGGGCGCAAAACTGGAGGATTCGGGACTCGCTCATTACACCTCAGCCCAGGATGGATGATACGGCGGCCGGCGGGTTGGTCCTCTGCAACCCACTTCTGATTGTGCATATGGTTGTCTGATTGTTCCTGTACATACACACAATAAGTCTCCCGTGATCATTACTTATATGGGTCTTTAAATGGCGTAGAAGTGCATTAGTTAGGAGTAATTATAGGTTAAGTTATTGCCACAAATACCCGAACGAGGTTACATACAACAAGTTCGCTGAGGGTCCGGTACGTACACAAGCTCGGCCCGGTGTACAGTACCGGGGAATTACCCACATGTGTTGGCTCCACCAGTTATGTCGGACTTTACCAAACATTTAATTGCAGGAGATGATTAATTTCTTCCTGGGATATTATGATAGTTATCCCACGTGTGATGTCATTTGACTAGTAATGGTAGAAATACAATAGTATGTTTGCTCATGTGTTTGTTCTTATGGGTATGAAGGAGAAAATTCAAGGTACGTTAGAGTCAAAATGTGTGCACACGCGGAGCTTGATACAATTTAAGTTATAGGATGAGGGCAAGACAGATAGAGGGACAGTGCCAGAGTTTACTTGTTGAGTAGAAGAAAGACTGGGAAACTCAGTTTACTCTTGGGTTAGACCGTTAGAGAGTTGGACAGAATAGAGGTGGGAATGTGTTGAAAGACGGGTGCCTCTTCTCTCCCTAAAGGAGAAAGCTCTGAAGAACATTGATACTAGATAATGCATACTCTTAAATATAATGTTTGCAAATGTATTGCCCTGATATGATTTATAGAAGTAGTATGAATATTTATCCATCATTTTCCATTTGATGATGCCATCTTAATAGATTAGCCACTCAGTCTGAGAAATACAAATACAATAATAGAATAATTATAAGAGGCCATTAAATGCGTAAATAGGTGAGATGGGGTCTAGAGGAGGAGAGAAAGGGGAGGGGGGAGGCGAAAGATAGGAGTGGGGATAAAAGGAAGTCGGGTGGTATTGAGAAGGGAGGTGGTTGTGGGGAGTATAAGATAGGCGTGGTGGTGTGGGTGGGTGGGGAGGGAAGGAGGGGGAGTGGGTAGGATTGGTGGGGAAGCGAAAGATAAGAGTTGGAGTAAAAGAGGAGGGGTGGTGTTGAGAAGGGGGTGGTAGTGGGGAGTAAAATAGACGTGGGGAAGGGGAGGGGAGTGAGGGGTGGGGAGTGGGGGGGGGAGGGAGAGGGAGAAAGGAAGGACAAAATGTTAGAGTGAGAATATAAGGACTGGTCAAATTGGTGGTGGGGGGGGGGGGGGGGGGGGCTGGTGTAGGATATGAGGGCTGGTGACTGACAGGTATAGCATAATGGGGAAGGGGGAGGGGGTAGAGGGTAGGCCACAGGTTAGGGGTGGAGGGGAGGGGTAGAGGTGATGGTGAAGGGGGGAGGGGGTATAGATGAACGGGAGGGGATAATGGTGAGGGGACGGGAGGGAGTAGAGGCGAAGGGAGGAGTTAGAGGGGAAGGGGAGGGGGTAGAGATGAGGGGAAGGAGTAGAGGTGAGGGATGGAGTTAGAGGGGCAGGAGTAGAGGTGAGGGGAGGAGTTAGAGGGGAAGGAGTAGATATGAGGGGAGGAGTTAGAGGGGAAGGAGTAGATATGAGGGGAGGAGTTAGAGGGGAAGGAGTAGAGGTGAGAGAGGGAGTTAGAGGGGAAGGAGTAGATATGAAGGGAGGAGTTAGAGGGGAAGGAAGGAAAGAAGAGAGCGAGATAAACAAGCACCCTACAATTTGGAAAGAGAGTAAAGCAATTAGTAGCAAATGGAAGAGATGAGTGTAATGGTGATAGAGATGCAATGGAGGTATGGAGAATAGGTTAAGAAATAGGAATAAGTAAAGATAGAGAGAGAGGGAAGTAAGAGAACGGCAAATAAATAAGCGTAATTATAATGTGTGTGTGTGTGTGTGTGTGGAGAGAGAGAGAGAGAGAGAGAGAGAGAGAGAGAGTACAGTATATGTGGGAATGGGTAGGTAATGATAAGGAGGACAGACATTAGGAGAGTGGCACAGGTAATTGTTATGAGTAGGTGTGTACGTGTGTGCGTGCAGGTGTGTACGTAAGTGCCTGTGTCAAGGTGTGTGCGTGTTTGCGTGTGTGTGCATATGCGTCTGGCTGTGCGGGTACGTGTATCTTTAGGTTATATTTGTGTGTGTGTGTTCAAGTGACCGTGTATATATATATATATATATATATATATATATATATATATATATATATATATATATATATATATATATATATACATACTTACTGTATACTGTATATATGTGTGTACTGTGTGTGTGTAAAGACCCTCCACTAAAAAAGATGAGCCTCTTTTCTTCATTGACATCATAATTTAGTAGGATCCCAACTAAGAACAATAACGCCAAAGCTATTAATAGGCTTAACCCCTTGAGGATTATGACGCATTTTGACTCTTTCTTCTGGCTATCATTAGACGATTTTATACAACTTAGGAAGGCTCTCTAGGAATCCAAAGGGTAAAAACTATTTAAATTAATCTTCTGACATCCATACACCCTTCCTTATCTGAATAAAATCGTCTAATAATAGCCGGGAAACTTTGACAGGGTTAATTTACCTTTCATCTGAGCATTTAAGTTTTTATTTGATCATATTGATTATGCCACAGGTGTTTTACTAAGTTACACATTTGATTACGACGATACCAGAGCATTATCACCTAAGGCATGTCGAATGAACATATACAGGTAATTTAAAAAAAAAAAAAAAAAAAAAAAAACGCATGAAAGTGAAGCTTAGTACAATTATTCCAAGTTAAAAACTGATTATATATCGAAAATATATATCTACACGGTTGCAATATTTTAATATCGTTCTGAACACCAATAACCCCCAAATGAAATAAATGAAAGTATGTGATTCTCCCAGGATTCGCACCTAGGATATCTCGTACAAAAGACAGTTGTTAGAGTTTGAGTACGAACACGAAATACTGTACGTCTCTTCTCTTGTACGTATGAAGTACTGGGGAAATACAGAGATATGTGCTGGTGGAGAGACAAGTGTTGGAGGGGTGGTGGTGGTGGTGGAGATAGAAGCGATGGAGTGGTAGTGGTGGTGAAGAGCAAAAGTGAAGGTGTGGTGGTGATAGAAGAGATGAAGGCAGGGTGGTGATGGAGGAGAGAAAAACAGGGATACGTGTTGGAGAAAGGATGGAAGGGTGGTGGTGGGGGTGGTGGTGACAGGAACGATATAGCAATGGTGGTGGTGGCGGAGTGGTGGTGGTGGAGAAACAATGGTGTAGTGATGGTGGCAAAAGGAAAGACGAAGGGAGGGTGGTGGTGGTGGTGGAGAGAGAAGAATAGGGATGCATGTTGAAGAAAGGATGGAAGGGTGGTGGAGGAGGGTGGAGGGTGGAGAGAGAGTCAACCATTACCATAATTGTCTCCCCACCTTCCCTTAATTCAGTCACACCTCCGTCAATCCCCCCCCCCCCTCCCCCCCCTCCACTAACTTTTTACCTCCCCCCGTGTCCGAGATATGGAGGGGGAAGGTAATGTTGTTGGGGCGTGTAATTGAGGACGGAGTTTTACCTCAGACAAGTAAGAGCGAGAGAATATATTTACATTGATTTACATAAATACACTGGCCACATAGACCTTACGATCCAAACGAGGTGGGCAGGACTTAATTCTAGTATAGATGGCATATCCGATAGAAAAAACAAAGTTAAAGGAAAGGATAAAAAAGAAGAGAGAGAGAGAGAGAGAGAGAGAGAGAGAGAGAGAGAGAGAGAGAGAGAGAGAGAGAGAGAGAGAGAGAGAAAGTTTTCCCTCAGTCAAGTAAGAGAGAGTGTGAGTGTGTGTATGAGAGAGAGAGTGAGTAAGAGAGCGGAGTTTCATGGGCCCTTTGATCACTTTTGTTCTCTTTGTTGTTCTTGTTGGGCCGGATAAGAACGATTTCTCGAGCAGGATTCAACGAAGATCTCTGGGAGAAGGTTAGATGATGGATAGAGGAGAGGGGGGCTACTGGTATTTCAGATTCAACTATTTGTGCCAGTTTACTTTCTCAGCCTAATTAGGCCTCTCAGTCGATATAATTATGCCCTCGGCCGAAATCGACCGCTCAGCCTAACTAATTTATCTACGGTACTCAGAATAACTTGAGTTCATCCTAACAATTCCAGTCTTAACTGGGTAGTGCTTGGTTTTTTGTCTATATTTTTATCAATTTATTTATTTTTGAGTTTCCTTGCTAGACCTCCATCAAACTTTAAAAAAAAAAAAAAAAAAAACTAGACCCCCTTTCAAAATAAATTTGTAAATTTTTCATAGAAAAATGTCGCGGGCGAAGGCCGATTCTTTCTAAAATTACAGGCTCGCTCACCAGGGAAAAATCGACACCTAAATGGCACGAAAAGTCTCAATGTTGGCTAAGAAATGGGGCGAAAGGTCTTAAAATCGCCAAACTAATGGAACGAACGTCTTAAAACCTCAAAACTAATATGGTAAACATGAGGGAGAAGGGGGTCCATAAAAAGCGTATACTACCCTCTTAACCCCTTCTTAACCGGCGACGTCTTTTTAAATTTTATTCTAGCTACATTTAGACGATTGTTTGCAGTTTATAAAGAATCTGTGGTATTGGAAAATGGTTAAGCGAGATAGTACGATGCCTGTTATTTGCTGGAGGCCCTTTTTAAGCTGAATAGATTAGTCTAATAATGGCCATGAATAAAGTTAAAAGACGGGGCCGGTATAGAAGGGGTTAAGTCAAACGGAGGGAGAGACGGGGATAGTTAGGAATAACCTGGGGGAGGTGTTTGTTGCTTGGGAACGCTTGTTATGTTTGTTTTGGTGGTAACTGGTTGTATGTTATTGTTGTTTTTATTACTCTTTGTTCCTTTGTTATTGCTCTGGTTGTTGTTGTTGCTGTTTATTGTTCTTGCTGTTTCTGTTCTTGTTGTTGTTATTGCTGTTGCTGTTCTTGTTGTTCATGTTGCTATTATTGTTGTTGTTGATGTTGGTGTTGTTCTTATTGTTGTTCTTGCACTTGCTGTTGTGGTTGTTGATGATGTTATTGTTTACCTTTCTGTTATTGTTGGTCCTGCTGTTTTTCTTATTGTGTTGTTGTTGATTTTTGTTGTTGTCGTTGTTGACCTAGCAGTTGTTGTTGTTTATCTTCCTGTTATTGTTACTCCTGTTGTTCTTATTTTGTTTTTGATGTTTGTCTTGTTATTATTATGTTTGTTGTTGTTGTTGTTCTTGTTGTGGCCTCTGTTGTCCTTGATGTTGTTGCTATTGCTGTTGTTGTTATTGGTCTTGCTGTTGTTGTCTCTCTTACTGCTCCTGTAGTTGCTCATGTTTTGTTGTTGTGGTTACTGCCAGTGTGTGTGTGTGTGTGTGGTATTAGTGACGGATCAAGTATGTGTAATAATGCTACTATTCTGTGCTATTATTATCAGACGATATTATTCCACACTTTCTAATTATTTATCTGTTATATATATTTGCTTGTTTTATATGTTTTTAAATTATATCAACATATATATATATATATATATATATATATATATATATATATATATATATATATATATATATATATATACAGTATGTACTGTTTGAGTCAGTGGTTTAATAGCGAGTCCCCATTCATATTAGTTTTAGTTATATATATTGTTTTGTATATTTACTTTTGTTTTATTTTTTTGCAGGACGAAGCAGGCACTACGAATAAGGTAAATGATAAGCAATTTAGGGGATTATGGACGAAAAACTTAAACCCGGTACACTAAAGGAAACTATTGCTCACTTAATTTTCCCAAACTCTCCCACGGTGACTAAAATCTTCTCATTCATTCATATTTATAATTTGTTTTTCGGTATTTTGCCAAGATATTCGAGGCCTCATAATGGGTCTGAATTAGAGTCCTTGCATGTACAGTAATTTATCCAACACTCTCCTGCTCACAAGTCATTCCCTACACTCATAATTTATCCTTGTGTTGTCCCTCTAGTAACACAAAATATAAGGAATTCATGTTTTTTTTGTGTTTTTTTTACTGTGCATTCATCAACAACAATACGATTTAGGATATTTGTCTGATGGAGCGCACAGCCATGCTTAAAACTATATATATATATTGTTCCCTAAAATTGATCCAAGCTAGTATATAAGAGCTTTGTTCATGAAATCTAAGGACTCATGTTTATCCCTTTGACTAGAGAGACGTTCCAAGTAACAATTACGAAGGCAGAGACACTTGATATGATGGACGGTGTAGACTCTTGGGCGTCGTCTCTTATTAGTTACTGACGACGAATTTCGGCTTTTGTCTTAATGTTTTCTACCTCCTATTTTGTGATTGGGGTTCTGTTTTCGTGTTTTGTCTTCTCATTCAGTTTTCGTGATTTGTATATTTATATTCCATTTGTGATAGTGTTTTCTATTGCCTGTTTTGTGATTGTGTGTTTTTTTATTTCGTATTTTGTCTTTTAATGAATTTTTCGTGATTTATATATATATATATATATATATATATATATATATATAATTTATATTTGTATGCTCTCTACCTTGCTTTGTTTCGATATTTCTATTTGATCCATGACTGTCTGTTTATAGATATTTTTGTTCTTACTCGTTGTTGTTAAGATTTCGTCAACATTTTAACCCACTATTTCGTTCATAAAAGCCTATGCAAATATGTGTTCTATATAGTATGACATTTACTTCTTAGTTCATCGTTCGGCATATTTGAACTAGGAAGCTGGTAAATTGAAAGGGATAGGGAATGTATTTGTTGTCTGTGCATTGATATCTAAATATATGGCTGTGATTTCATAATATTTTGATAATGAAAATGCGAGAACAAAAACATCCTAATGGAAGGAGGTACCACACATCACACAATCTATAATGCATATTGTGTTTCTCAAATATCAAGTCGTTTAAACATTCAGTATAATAATTGTGTACACTATTATAATGCGGGTTTTTGTTTCTCAAATATCAAGTTGTTTCAAAATACTACATACTAATTTTTAACACTAAAATGCGTATTGTGTTTCTCAAATATCAAGTCTTTTAATAATTCAGCATACTAATTTTGTACACTATAATGCGTAATGTGTTTCTAAAATATCAAGTTGTTTAAACATTCTAGATAATAATTTTGTACACTATAATTCATTTTTTTTTCTTCAAATATCAAGTCATTTCAAAATTCGGCATAATAATTATTGTGTCTACTATATTGCATATTGTGTTTCTCAAATATCAAATCGTTTCAAAATTCAACATAATATTTGTGTACACAATCTATAATTCAGGTTGTGTTTCTCAAATGTGTCTTTTTCAAAATTCTACATAATAATTTTGTAAACTATATTACGTATTGTGTTTTTCAAATATGAACTAGTTTCAAAATTCATCAATATATTATAATTCCTCAAATTCATCAAATATCAAATTTTTTCAAAATTCTACATAATAATTTTGTACAGTCCCGCTAATAAGTGATGTCTCGGCACCAAGTATGTTTTGCCCAGTAATTGGTATCAGCAATATCTAAGTTTCATTTCTTCATATCGAGTTAAATGTACAAACATGTTCCTACACTCACCCACCCTATTCAACATCTGACAGACATTAATACAGTACAGCAAGCCCAACATAATGACAGCTGGGAGATGACTTATTAGCGCGACCGTACACTTTCTATAATACTAAATATCAAATATTTTAAAAATTCTACAACTATAATACGGATTGTGTTTCTCGAATATCAAGTCATTTCAAAATTCTCCATAATTATTTGGTGTATGGCGGTGTAATTTGGGCTCATTACTTCTTTTCCTGCCATTTGTCTTCCTCGCCCATCCCTTTTCATTGTTTTTTTTTTTGATGCGTTGTTTCTCTCCAGTTCTCATTTTATCATCTTTATTCTCGTTTAACCCCTTCTGTACCGGTGACGTCTTTTGTATTTCATTCCAGCTACATTTAGACGATTTTATGTAGGTTAGGAAGGATGTACGGTCGCTGGAAGGATTAATGGAGAGAGTCTGTAGCTTTATAATGGGTACACATCCTTCCTAAGCTGAATGAAAAAGTCGAATAGTAGCCAAAATACCGTGAAAAAGACGTCCCCGGTACAGAAGGGGTTAAGGGGGTAGGTGTTATTTGTTTGTCTATTTATGTATATTATGTTAATGATTATTTTAGTGTCCTCCCAAGGCCTTCATAAAGCTTTTAAAAAACATCCTCAAGACCCCCCCCCCTACGAGATTAATGTATACATTTTTCGGCAAAATTTGTTTTCCTCTAATGTTCCTCTAAAATTACGTGCTCGCTATCGCTCGCCTGGAAAAAATCGGCACCTAAATGGCACGAAAGGTCTTAATATTGACAAAGAAATGGGGCGGAAGGTCTTAAAATCGACATACTAATGGGGTGAACGTCTTAAAATAAAAAAAAACTAATGGGGATAATTAACATGAGGGAGAAGGGAGTCTAGACAAACGACATACCTCCCCTTAAATTACGCACCACCGTAGGCGTGCGTAGTGTTATTTATTTAGTGTTATTATTTCTTGACAAATTTCTTTAACCCCATCTGTACCGATAACGTTTTTTTTTTTTTTTTTTTTTTTTTTTTTATGCTTAGACAATGTGTTAGTAACCATTCCTACTACCACAGATCCTTCTTAAATTGCACAACATCGTCTAAACACAACAAGAGTAAAATTAATTAGACGTCGGCGGTACAGAAAGGGTTAAGCTGATGTTTTGAATGCCGCGACACAATGCAGGTATCGTGCAGGAAGTATGTCCTTGATTAGTGTCTCCGAATATTTACAACTAGGCGTTATCCTCTTTCTCTCTCTCTCATCTGTACAACACACTTCATTCCTTCATATTTTAGCATTCATTCAGATCACCACCTCTAACTCTTACTCTCTCTCTCTCCAACATTAAATTCCTTCATATTTCAGCATTCATTCAGCTGACCACCTAACTCTTACTCACTCACTCACTCTCTCTCCAAAATTTAATTCCTTTATATTTTAGCATTCATTCAACCTTCCAACTCTAGTTCATCTTCCCTTTCCTCTACTCATCTACCCTTTCCTCTACTCATCTTTCCTTTCCTCTACTCATCTTTCTATTCACTCTACCACTCGTCTACTATATACTTTTCCTCGCCTTTCCATCAATTTCCTGTCCACCTATCTTTACCTTCTATTCAATCATTTATCTTTCCTTCCATCCCTCAGCCTCTCCATCCGCTAATGCCTTCTCCCATCCATCCCTTTTTTCCTCCCTCCTTCCTTCCTCCCTCCTTCCTTCCTTCCTCCCTCCCTCCACCACCTCGTCTTCCCTCCATTCCTCCCTCCTAGCCCTCTCCTGCCATCCCTTCCTCCTCCTCTCCCTCCCTTCCTCATTTCCTCTTCTTCTCCCCTTCTCTTCTTCCTTCCCTCTCCTGCTCCCCTTCTTTCTTCTTCTCCTTCCATCCCTCCCTCCTCCTCCTCTCCCTCCCATTCTTCCTTCTGTATCCTCCTCGTCTTCCATCCCTCCTTCTCTTCCTCCTCTTCATCCTTCCCTATCCTTCTCCACTCCCTCCTCCTCCTCTTCGTCGTCTTCCATCCCTCCCTCCCAGCCTTCTTCCCTCCCCTCCCCCCCCCCCCCCCCCTCTCCCAACCCACCCATCCCTCCGACGACGTTCCTAAGTAATGACAGCCCTCCTCGCCGGTCCACCAATGACACAAAATACAGACGCAGTTTCTTTTATTGTTCTGCCTAATCACAGCATTTTGGACCTCAGCCGGGCCCCAAGACGTCCCCGCTGAAATCATATCATTAGGATACCTTCATAAAGTGATTACGGGGTTTTGGGCCACGGGGACACTTTCGCCTTGGTTCACAATGCTTCGTCCGGGCCCCTAAGAGTTCCACACGAGGGTTGAACGAAGGATTGTGGGGCTCATGAACGATGGGAAGTGGAGGATGATGGATCTCCGGTGTTCTGCAAGGGCGAGTTGGGTTTCCAGTGAGTTTCGTTGGGTTCTTTGGGGGCTGGCTGGTCTGGGCTGGGCTGGCTATCGTTCTTGGGGGTATTTGGGTAATGTTTCTGATCCTTAACGTATGTCTTACCTGTACTTACATCCATATGAGAGAGAGAGAGATATTGTGTGTGTGTGTGTGCGCTTTCCGATGTGTGTTTTGTTTGTTTATATGTGTTCTATTTATATTCTGTGTGTCAATATGTGGCTTTGTTTTCTAAAGGGGAATTAGTGTTATGTAGAAATTATGTGTGATCTTTGGTGCTTGGATAGGTTTATGTGTGTGGAGTGAATAGTAGTAGTTTGGAATGAATTTGGAGTGAATGTCGCCTTTTTACCTCCGATTCTGGCTAAAGTTAGATGATACTGAGCAGTTTAGGAAGGACTTACGTTATTCAGAGGGTTTATTGAGATCGTATTTACCCCTCTGACTCCTAGAGGTAGATTGTAAGCTAAATACAATAGTTTAATGGTAACTAGAATATGAGGGGCTAATAGTGAAGTGGAACAAGTGGACTCTGAGTGGACTAGTAGGTGGAATGTGGAGTTTTAGGAATATCTTATACGTGTTGATGGATTGACGTTGTTTTGCTGACTATGAAACCGAGTGGAAGATGGTCTTTCGGGTGGATGAGTGGGTGGTATGTGGAGAGTGGATGAAGGGTGGTTGTGGAGAGTGGATGATATGAGGGGAAGTATGTGGAGAGAGAGAAAGTAGATAAAATGTTATATGTGGGTGATGGTGATGTGGAGAGAACGGATGAAAGGTGGTATATGAATTTGGAGAGAGAGAGAGAGAGAGAGAGAATAAAATAAATAAGAGGAAGTATGCGGATGATGATGGTGATATGGAGAGAACGGATGAAAGGTGGTATATGAATGTGGAGTGGTATGTGGAGAGAGAGAGAGTGGATGAGATGGTATATAAGATGTAGGGTCTATCGCGTGGACAAGCTGGTGGTATGTGGAATGTGAGGGCTGGATTGGTTGATAAGGCCCATTACTCCAAAACAAAATACCGTCTTCCTGAGTAACATCCTCTCCATTCTTACTACACTCCAGATAAGAAAAAAACAAAAAAAACACACACACAAAAAAAAAAATGTATGATATAATCTTGAGCAATTTGTATTTGTAGGCCTTTATTTTCTTTATTGTATGAGTCAATTATGTGGATAACGTTAATGCGTGTGTGCGTGTGTGTTCGTATGTTTACCATTTCACTTCTGCTATTAACAAATTGTTATGCATGTATAAAATCTTAAGATTTTCAGTATTATTACTTTTACAGTATGTTTTGTTATGGAATACCGTTGTATATTATGAAATGTTCATTATCAGTTAGTCGAATATATTTATAAGACTAATTTACAATATGACTATCGTATAATTATGTTGAATGAAGTAAAGTAAATATAGGCATTAATTTTCCTCTCCAATTTCTGCCGTAGGAATTTTTAGCCATAAACCAACACATTTGATTATAATACTAACATTTAGTTATATCATTACCTTAGTTCAATTCACTCAAGGTTATCATTTCCCTAACTGCCATTCTCCACAATTGGCTCAGCTAACACGAATTTGACGAACCTATAATTTGACGAACCTATAATTTGACGAACCTATAATTTGACGAACCTATAATTTTATGAACCTATAATTTGACGAACCTATAATTTGATGAACCTATAATTTGACGAACCTATAATTTGATGAACCTATAATTTGATGATCGTATAATTTGATGAGCATATAATTTAGCCAACCTATCCTAATCCTAATCTTCCTTATTATAATCTTACTCGCACATTCCCCAAGAGTAGCCATTCGTTTATAATAATTTCCTCAGCCCTGCTATTTGCTTGGTGTATTTCTTCCTAATTCTAGCATTTACCAAAACATACCCTTCGCTTATAATTCAAACTTTATGCAAAGAAACCCTAATGTGATATTGTCTTGATAATACTATGCATGCCTTCGGGGCGTTCTTTCAATCGGATATTTTTGAGTCTATCTATCTATTTTCTATCTATTTTTGAGTTTATCTATCTATTTCTATCAATTTTCTATCTATTTTCTATCTATTTTTGAGTTTATCTATTTATTTTCTACCTATTTTTGAGCTTATCTATCTATTTTCTATCTATTTACTCAGGCCCAATCCCCACTTTTCCTATTTTATTTGTTTCTTTTCGGCCTACAAAATAAATCGTGTTAAACAATTTGTGTATCATAATTATATAATTCGATTGTGTTGAATCATTAATGTTATTTTTTTATAAAACCTTCAATATCTGTTTAAAAGTTGAGAATCAGATTTCTTGTTACAGAAAATGTTAAAGCTTATAATAATTTGTATATACATAAGCTGAAGTTTGGCACACCCATTTGGGAAAACCTATATATGATTTATATATATACACTTTATATACACACAGTATATTATAATCAATTTTTTATTAATTTCACCGCAACACCCAACACCTCCAATGAAATTAATGAAAGCATATATATACATATATACCGGTATATATATATATATATATATATATATATATATGCTGTATCTATATACAGTATATACTTCACATAAAAATGACCTCTTTCGAATGTCTGTTTTATATTTGCTAAAACGAAAATCTGTTAAAAACTGTTCCTCCGTCTCACTAAGGTATGCCACACCCCGGCAACAAGCCCTATAGTCGTGCTACAGTCTATGGGCCAGGGTCACAAGCGGCCCCATCAGATAATAGGGCTTTTACCTACACTTATAACCTACGACACATTTCTCTTATTGTTGGGGAGTTGTTAAGGGAGCCCACCTCGCTTTTGTTCTCTTTCTCTCCCTCTCTCTTTGGCTTGTATCCATTCGGCCCCATTCAGCCTACTATTTTAAGACGTTTACCCCCATCCAGGTGTCAATATTTTCCTGGCGAACGGTAGCGAGTCAGCATATATATTTTTTTGTTTTGACAGCAAGCTAAATTTGTAAATTTTTCGATAGAAAAATTTCTCCGGCGAAGCCGGATTTCTCCATACAATGCTGGCTCGCTCTCGCTCGCCAGGGAAAGAGAGAAAAGGAGAGAAAGATACAAAAGGAGAGAAAGATACAAAAAAAGCCGTTGACCCCCCTTAATTCGATGTGATTACCTTGGTTATTGAGTTCCCATATCACTTATTGGACATTTATTTTATTGTAGGCACCAACCCAGGGAAGGCCACATAGGCATATTATAAGGAATTGCTGGAGCTCCTGTTTTATTTGCCTGGCTTCCCTCACTGTGTCTTTATGTGCCTCACCTACACAGAGTAATCCAGCTAACTCTCACAAACACCTCCTCATCTTATTAATTTCACTACATTTAACAAGCGCACCACACTTCTTTCCAACACATCTAAATTACCTCTAACATACTTTGGTTTTGGCTGTCTATCTCTCTTTCAACCTTGGGAGGGACACTTGTTGCAGGCAGCTTTGTCTTCTGTTTCCTTCATGTACATAGCAAAACACAACTCGGTAGCCATTTATTGAGTTCCCATATAACTTATTGGCCATTTATTTAGTTCCCATATCACGCATAGTTGCCATTTATTAAAGTCAGAGCGTTAGGTGACATAGTTTCATCCTTATAATTCCCACAGATCTTTCCTAAGCTGTATAAAATCGTCTAAAGATAGCCAGAATAAACTGTCAAAACGCGTCATAATCTTTGAAGGAGACTGAGGGCCATTACTTCAAATGTGTTATATTTTATGAATCACGTAAACTAATTTCAAACTTGGTATTTTTCTTGTTCACGATATTGTAAAGACAGTTGGAATGAGTGTGCATTTATCTTTCTTTCTGTTTTAGACTTACTCATGATTTGGCTGTGCTTCCTCATTCCAGTTTTAAATATTATACTTCCTTTGTTCCTTTTTGTTTTTGCGTTTCCCAATTTCTTTCCTATGTTATTATTTTGTATTTAATCCTTCTTATCCTGATAATTCTCTGACTTCCCCCCCCCCCACCCTTCCCCTCCAATTCAAGTGTTATCCATTTAATTCGTATCATTTATTTAATCCTCCTCATTTGTTTTTCAATCTTTAAATCTGATGCCACTTCCTTTTCACACTTTTCTTTACGTCTGTCTATCATTGTTCTCTCTCCAATCCCCTTTACCATATTCCTTTCCTTCCTCCTCCTCCTCCTCCTTCTTCTTCTTCTTCTTCTTCTTCATTCCTCCAATTATCCCTTCCACTCCTCTTCATTTACTTTCTCTGACAATCCTCCCTCCCTTCCATTCTCTTCGATTTCGTACCACTCCTCTTTTGCTCTCCTCTCTTCCCTTCCATTTATCTGTCATTCTTCCTCTCTCCATTCCACTCCTAGTCCTCTCCTCTCTCTAATCCTCAACTTCACCTTCATCTCCCATGCCTTTCTCCCTTATTTCTCTCTCTTCTCTCCCTCTCCCCATCTTTACTTTCCACCCTCTCTCACTCCATGTCCTCTCCTTTCCATTTCCCCCTCCTCTTTCTCTTATTATACGCTCCTCCTTTCACCTCTGTCTTTGTCCACTTCCCTCCTCCCCTCTTATCATTCCCCTTCCCTTCCACACCCATCTCTCCTCTCTCCCCTTCCCTTCCACACCCCTCTCTCCCCCACCTCATCTCTTTCCTCCTTTTTAACCCCTCTCCTCACCTCTCTTTCCCCTTCCACCCTCTCCTCCCCCTCACACTCTTCATGCCCTCTCCTCCTTCTCCCCATCCCTACCCTCCCAGGCTCCCTCTTCTCCCCCATCCCTACCCTCCCTCTCTCCATCATGACCCCTCCCTCCCTCACGTCCCCACCCCCTACCCTCCCTCTCCCCAGGTAAGGAGTCCCAAAGATGACGGCCGCCCCTGGACCAAGCGCCCCTGAGTACCGCCACTCAGACCAGACTCCGGCAGGGGTATAATCTCCATAGTTTATAGCAATGATATCTCCGGGGAAATGACACGGAGCTAAACGGTTCAAGAAGAAGGGGGGTGGGGTGGGTGGATATTGGAGGAGGAGGCCCTGACATGGATGGTGCTGGTGCGATCCTTTTTGTTGGTTCTCTTATGGTTCGCTCGTGCCCTTTTAAACTCCCAAACTCGACGACTCTACAGTCTACATGTAGAGTCCCCTGATCCAAGAATGCCTATATAGAGCTTACCCCGATCCCTATAATCGGCACCCCCTCTGAGAAGCCCCTAAGTGTGGATATGGTTCCCTATTGGTTCGCTCGTGCCTTATATAATCCCCTATCACGACCAGTCTGCTACGGGCCCCCTGATCCCTAAAATCAACACACACCCTGAGCAATCCCTAAGTATGGATATGGTTCCAAACGCTTCGATATTCCATAGGGTCGGATCTTGGGCGATCTAAAAAAATAAAGGACTCCCCCCCCCCCCCCCATCACCACACACACACACACACACACACTCCATTACCTGTAAGAAGTCCCTAAGTACCCCTGGATCCCTGCCCGACTTACGACCCTATACCAACCCGCCCGTGGTACCTCTGCCCTTCTTGCCCCCAACCCCCGCCCATTGAATTACCCCCTCCACTATAATTAAGTAGAGGATTAGATCTGTGAGGGACGAAGTATGTATCTGGTGTGGTGGGTGGGGGGTAGGGGGAGAGACACGCCCCCCACCCCCCCCTAATCGTTACATTATAACCTGTGTCTTTGTCGTAATATTGGTGTCTCTGCTCGGCCCTCGGGTGGTGGTAGAGGGGTAATGGTGGAGGGAGGGGGCGTTGGGAGATGGGGGTGATGGTGGTGGTGGTGGTGGTGGAGGGAAGGTTGGTTCAGATCAGCACCACCACCACCCTCCTCCATCATTCCTCTTACCCTCTCTCTCTCTCTCTTGTTTCTTCCTTGCTTCTCTTCCTCCCTATTTAGTGCCTCGTTCCTGTTGCCTCACTTTTTCATCTTTATTATTATATCTGTTTGTCTCTTTCTATGTATGTATGTATATACTTAGGCACATACCCCATAGTCGGGGGTGGCCGACTCGAGACAGAGCTCGAACAGAAACAACAAAATGAAACTGAAAATTAAGAAAAATCACACATCTAGGTCGCCCAGGAGAAGACTCAGAGGCTAAGGACCAGGAGGAGTCTCCAGCAAATGGTTCCCAGGGCCCAGATCTCCTGGAGAGGTTCCAGTCACAGCAGGTAGATACGCAGCAGCGTAATTACACCATAATGCCCGCTCACATTACTTCCAGGCAGGGCCCTTCAGATATAAAGCAGCTCCCCAGGCCAGGTGCCTGACGGACTAATATCTAGTCCAACTGGCGACCCCCTCTCTCTAAGACCGCATTATCACTCATCTCTTCACAAGCATTCTCCATTCATATCGATTCATCACCACTTCTCTTACCTGTTCTTCAGTCATCTCGCTATTTTCCAACGCTATTACACCATCTCTCCATCTCATCCGAGGTCTTCTTCTCAATCTATTGCCCCTTGTTTCTGACTCATATACTCTCTTTGTAAGCCTTTCATCTCCCATTCGTTCAACATGCCCATACCAACATAGCACCCTTCTTTCCACTCTGGCCAAGGGTTTCTGTTGTCCCACTCTGCTACGTATGTACTGTACCTCTTCATTCCTTAACCTGTCTCTACGCGTCTCTCCACACATAGGCTACTGCTCAAGCAGCTCATCAGACTAATCCTCAAGCAGCTCATCTCCATCACATCTAACCTTTTCTCTTGTACATTGAGACCCCCATATCTCAGCCCCTTACATCGCTGTTGGTACTGTTTTTACCTATCGTATTTATCTAGTTTCCTCTGTACATTAATCTAGGTAACTGACCGAGTGTTTCTTGTGTTTACCTTTTCCATTTACTTATCCCCTTCTATCACTAAGTTTACCTTGGTCAAACACCCTATCCACATAATTGGATAGTTGGCCACATACATTCTGCTCCTCTCTGTGATCTTATACAAATATACATGGAGATATAGTGCGCATGGTTGAATTACGAGTGTAGTTCCTTATGCAGCGGTTAAGGGGAGGCAGACCGTTTTTCTGGACCCCCTTCTCCCTAATGTTTAGCCCCACTAGTTTTGAGATTATAAGACGTTCGGCCCATTAGTTTGGCGATTTTAACACCTTTCACCCCATTTTGTTGTAAATTTTAAGACCTTTCGTGCCATTTAGGTGTCGATTTTTTCCTGGCGAGCGATAGCGAGCCTGCAATTTTAAGAGGAACCGACCTTCGGCCGGGAAATTTTTCTACCGAAAAATGTACAAATTTATCTTGAAGGGGGATCTAGGGGGTGTTTTTCTAAGGTTGATGGAGGTATAGAGAGGAAACTAAACAAAATATATGAATACATGAATTAATAGACCAAACGAATGGTCAGTCTCCCCTTAACTCCTCTGACTAGTGAACTAATAATAAATAACAGCCACACTCGCAATTCATCCATACTACTTATGCTTTCATACATAAGATCACGACAAGGAACAGAACTTATGTGGGCAACTGTACGGTCGCGCTAATAAGTCACGGCCCAGCTGTCATTGCGTTTGGCTTGCTCTGTGCTGTATTAATGTCTGTCAGATGTTGAATAGTGTGGGTAAGTGTAGGAACATGTTTGTATATTTCACTCGATATGAAGAAATGAAGCTTAGATATTGCTGATACCAATTGTGAATCAAAACATACTTGGTGCCGAGACATGACTTATTAGCTCGACTGTACAACGGTCATCCTTGGAGCCGTAAAGTAGTTTGTAATGGAGATTGTTGATTGTCGAGCCTACTTTCTCTCGCTACCATCAATCGTTATAAAATGCAATCTTATTACCGTGCCCATTATTGCCAGGTAAATTCGTGAGGGTGAAGGCATTGGAACTTTGGCCAACTGTACTGTATATGTTTAACCCTTATGGTATTATACGTACTCTAGGCTATTCACTATACGTAGGCCAAAAAATGTGACCCATAAGTTATTGTAACTCTAAAGGGGGTGTAAATTGACCAAATTCAGCCACTTTACATATACCAATGCAAAAGAACCTCGAAATATTGCGAGGAAATTGCCGGAAAACCCCCTCGTGTGACATCTCGTTTAGTCCCATTGATTGTTGCGAAAACAAGCAGACCCCAGGGCCGAGCCAATTGTTGTGTTGACTATACATGGCTGGGCCGATCATCACTCTTTATGATGGCGGGGTGATAGTCAAAAATGGCTGATGCTGCAAAATTTGTCTCTGAAAATAAACAGTAGACCCATTTTTAATTTGTTTTTTCGTTTGAGGTCCTACAATTCATTATAGTTCCGCGTTGTGTGTAATAATATATATATATATATATATATATATATATATATATATATACAGTATATATGTGTGTGTGTGAGAGTGAGTCAGTAATCGATTGAATATATCCCATGTAAAGTTTCATGTCACAATGAAATAATGTGTGGATGATTTACGGTGGATCTTTAAATCACCCAGAATACGCCATTATATCTGAGTGCCAGCCCGTGGATCAACATCACCTTGAGTATGTGTTTGGCAGAAAACGAACCATCACCAGAAAAGGATTTACAAATACTGGAGTTATCATTTGGTTCCCTGGTGTGATGAGGGGGTGGTGTGGTGTGATGAGATAGTGGTGTGGTGTGATTAGGGGTGTGTGTGGTGTGATGAAGGGGTGGGGTGGTATTTAGTTTCTCCGTGTACCTCATTGTGGAGTGGCGGGGACTTCACGTATTCAGGGGGACCTATTTTACCTAGTTTATTCATTTATACTTGCTGTTGGACGTGGCACATCACAGAGACAGGTGCTCTTTATCTCTAATGGACACACACACACTCTCTCTCTCTCTCTCTCTCTCTCTCTCTCTCTCTCTCTCTCTGACAAACATACACACACGCTGGTACGGCGAGTAGTTGCACTCACCCTCTGACTTCACTTCTGGGGGTCTCTCCAAGCAAGGTTCCGGGGCGTAACTATATCCCAAGCAGATACTGACATGAAAGCTCGGCTTCCTCATCCATGAGTGATAAGTGAGTTCATCCAAGACCTCTATGTCATCACCTCATGCAATATACTGTACACGCTGATTTGTATACCTATTTGTTAAGCCCCATAATTTACTTGGTAGATTTTCTGATATTCAACCAATATAATGCCCAAAATAGTGTTTCAAGAAGGTATAATATATATATATATATATATATATATATATATATATATATATATATATATATATATATATAATTTATTTTTCACATGATCTTAGTGAGAATCAGCATATATTGGCCTATTATGGGGGGATCGATGAAAGGCTCTGTAACTCACTATGGAGGCTTATTCCAGTTTGGTTAGGTTGTGTGTTTACGATGAATGTTTGTGGAACCATTTTTTTTTTTTTTCGTTGTGCCTGAGTGCATGTGTGTGTGTGTGTATGTGTGTGCGCGTGTGTGTGTGTGCGTACATGTTGTGCATGCGGTGAGTGTTTGTGAGTGTGGGTGTAATTGTTCGTGTGATGTGTGATCCTATGTGATATATGTGTTTCTGTGTGGTATATGTGTGTGTTTATTTATCTATTTATCTCTCTCTCTCTCTCTCTCTATATATATATATATATATGTGTGTGTGATCTAACCAAAGTACTGTGATATACAAGCCTGGTGATCTGGTGCAGACATAACTACTATTGTTGTCACCATCAGTACTCCTACCCATTAATCACAATATTATATAACCTACTCACACATATCCTGTATTGTAGCGGCCAAGCTGCTCCAATCTAATCGCAAATATCGCTTCCAGTAAAAGGTCAGGCTTTCTGTTAATGTGGTGTCACACGAGCGATTTTTCCGGCAATATTTACGGGCAATTGTAGTTTGGCAGCTTGAAAACATAAGTTCCATAAGTATTAAACGGGTCTGGACACGGCCATCTTTATTATCTATCTGTAGAAGGATATTGACGGCTGTGGTCTTCGTTGCATTAGAGCGCGGCTGGTTTGGTTCGCGTTGCTTGGGTTCGCGGCCTCTTTGGTTCGCGGCCTCTTTTGAATCACGGCCCCTTCTCTTCGCGGCCCCTTTGTTTCGCGGCCCTTGTGGGTAGCGGCCGGTATGACTGTACACCTAATGGACGAACTGCATCCCAGGGTGAGGGCTGGTCCTATCCAGTGTGAGGCTTGGCATCCTCTACCCAACCTTAGCTATTTCTCCCTGTCTCTTTTACTGTACTACTTTTCCTTCTGGGTGCGGGCGAGATCGCCTGATTGGGTGGCACTGCAAGGAGGGCTGCGGACGATAGGGGCATGGGCCCAGGGGTGCAATCCCGTGGGCTGATGATCCCCTCCCCCGCTTCCCTCTCCAAGACATATTTCATCTCACCCTGGCCCCTTCGGGGGCCCGAGCATCTGGAGCAGTTACCGGACTCGGGACTGTTCGGCCAGACACTCTGGGGAACTACAACAACAACAACAACAACAACAACAATCCATGTCGGCGGAAAACAGAATCGCTTCCCGGGCTGGTAAATAATGGAAAAGGCGATAAAATCCAAGCCTCCGCGTTGACAAGACTGATCCAAAGCCCAGCCGAGTTTGTTGACAGTTCTCCCTTCCCAACTCTCAAATTGACGAGTTTTAGTTGGGATAATTGCCGGACTGAACTTTTGGCCCGGTTTGTGGATGCTGGTTGATGTATTCTGGGGGAGAGGGAGTGAGTGAGTGAGTGAGAGCAAGGGGGGAGAGGGAGAGGGAGAGAGAGTTGAGAGAGAGTGAGTGTGAGAGAGATATATGGGGGGAGAAGGAGAGAGAGAGAGAGAGAGAGAGAGAGAGAGAGAGAGAGAGAGAGAGAGAGAGAGAGAGAGATAGAGAGAGAGAGATAATGAGTGGGTTTGCATTCGTATGTACTGTATACTTACAGGTATTTCTACGTGATATTTCTTTTCCGTGTGTACGTGTGTGTGTGTGTGTGTATGTATGGTGTGTATATGTGTGTGGGTGTGGAATTATGTGTTTACGTATGGTGGGTTTATGTGTGTGCGTGTATGTATATGTGTGTGTGTGAGTGAATGTATGTTTGTGTGTCTGTACTTGTGTTCGTGTGTGTGTGTGTGTACTTGTGTTCGTGTGTGTGTGTGTACTTGTGTTCGTGTGTGTGTGTGTATTTGTGTTCGTGTGTATCGAAAGCAAACTATTCGATGAATGGCACTCAGCTCAAGAATGTAAACAGAGAAACCGATCTGGGAGTAACAATATCGAGTAACCTAAAACCGAATCAACAATGTTCAGAAGTTGTTAAGAAGGCAAACAAAATAATTGGCTTTATAGGCAGGTCATTTGAGCATAAATCCAAAGACGTTATCCTAACCCTTTACAATTCCTTAGTCCGCCCTCTTCTGGAATACTGCGTTCAATCCTGGTGCCCTTATTACCAAAAAGATATAGACAAGCTAGAACGAGTTCAACGTAGAGTTACCAAAATGATACCTACAGTAGCCTAAAGAACAAACCATACGAGGAGCGTCCTAGAGAATTAAATCTATTTCCTTTAACCCAGCGCAGATTAAGAGGCGACTTAATTCAAGTGTTCAAAATCATCATAGGCATCGACAATATTTTGTGTTTGTAATATTTCATTAATCGATTTTAGGAGTAGAGTTGGTTAGAACATAATAATTGATATTGGTTCAGGAGTAATTTATCGAGAGGACTTCCTTAGTGGTTAAGGCCCCATTAATTGCTCTTTCCATTCACATATGCATAGCCTACGTGAGTTGCAGTTGGGATGTGTGTACATGCTTAGATTGATATGCAGGATTCGAAGTTGCATAATACATCTTAGGCAGTGTCCACCATCCTTTAACTGTCTTCGTGGCACAATGCATAAGGTGTTGATTTTCGGTGTGAGCGTCCTGGGTTCGAATCCACGGACTGCCACATGTGTTTGTAATATTTCATTAATCGATTTTAGGAGTTGTTTCATTTAAACTTCGCCTAGACAAATATCTCGCATCAAACCCGCGACTGACTGCGTTTGTATATGAATAACTTTATTTTATCCCCCCCTCAGTTACTAACCCATCTGTCCCCTACTAACTTCCTAATCCTGCCACGGACATTAGTTCCAGGGCAGTAGTTCCCTTTCCAATGTTCCCTTACCCACTCTAAACCACTGTTTGGACACTTGATCCTCAGTGTTTTGGAGGACAAGCAGCCTAGAAGGGTCACTAGACCTCTTGTTGCTTGATTTCCTTTGTACTCCTTTGTATGTGTGTACTTGTGTTCGTGTGTATGTGTGTGGACTTGCGTTTGTGTGTGTGTGTTTGTGTGTACTGGTACAATAAGATAAACTACAATGTAACTAGAATAAGATAGATTGTACACCACTTTGTAACTGTCACCTTAAAGTGTTTGTGTGTGCTTGCGTTTATATGTGTACGTATGGTTGTGTGCCACCAATTAAACACTTGATGTCTACATAAATAATAAGGTATGAACAAGACACACACGCGCACACACACCATAATGAAGAACAAGACCGAGTATTTGGAAATTCAGTATTATACGATTATACTGTGAATTATTTCCGTTCATAATAGAAAACATAATGTAGGAAAACTAGAGAACTATAAATTCGTAGTGATGTCATAATGTCCATATATATATTATACATTTTAAACCTTCATTTGTCTTCACACTTCACCTGTCACCTATTATTATACATGCCACATCCTCTTCTTTCTCTCCTACCTTTCCCATGTACCGAAGACCTACCTGTGTTTCTGTATGCCCCATTTTGGCTGCCTCTGTATCCTTTCTATATATCCCACTTTTTGTTAACCCTTTCTGTACCGGCGACGTCTTTTTCATTTGATTTCCGTTTCATTTTACAGATTGTATGAAGCTTAGGAAGGATATGTGGTAGCTAAAAAGATTAAGTGAGATAGTATGTAGCCTTTTAATGGGTAGACGTCCTTGCTGAACTGAATAATATCGTCTAATATTTGCCCGAGTACAATGAAAAGGATGTCACCGGTACTGAAGGGGTTAACCACATCCTTTGAAGACCCTGATTAGTAGCCTTTATTCCCGAGTTTCTCCCAGCCTCTCTCCCACATTCACAGCGTCACGTGGCCGTGTCTCCACATCCTTGTTCACAATGTTTACCCTTTTGATCCAGAGGTCTAGTCTCAGTTTAATCTGACTCTATAGATGGAATTAAAATTAACGTTTGATACCGGGTTTACTTGCATGATCTCACACCCACACATCAAACCATATCTATTTCTTACCAGTACATTTCTTCCCCTATCTTTACAAGTAATATTCCACTCCCTACCCGCATAAATCATACCTCATATTCTGTTCACACTTTACCTTCCGTAGCTGATTTCTCGTCACCCATTACCAATAATAGACTTGTACCCCACTCAGAAGTCAACTCAACCTCTACCCAAACCAAACCTATTCCCCACCTACTGTATATATACCCCTACCCATGCTCTACACTATCTTACCCACCTACCTATACTCTACTTACCCTACCTATACCCCACCTACCCAACCTACACCCCACACTACCCCCCCTTCGCTCCCCAACCATTGACAGGGGTGAGGCAGGGTCGTGAGGGGTGCGGCAGGGAAGAAGGAGGAGGAGGGGGCAGGTCATTTGTCCCTATTGTGTCGTCTAGTAATTGAAACCCTGCTGATTCTGGCCGTCACACCCACACCAGCCCAAGGGACAGACGTGGGCGGCAGGTGGGGGAGGAGGAGAAGGAGGAGGAGGTAGGGGGGATGAAGAAGAGGAGGAGGAGGTGGGGGTGAGAATGAGGAGATGGGGGTGAGGAGGAAGAGAAAGAGGTGGGGGTGAGGAGGAGGAGGTGGGGTGAAGAGAAAGAGGTGGGGGTGAGGATGAGGAAGAGGTGTGGGAAGGAAGAGGAGGAAGGAGAGGATTAATAAGGTGGAATGGCAATTCCTTAGTATATAATATTAACCCACACTGTCCTCAACCTACAGTACCTGTCTATTATCAACCCACACTCTCCACAACCTACCTGTCTATTATTAACCAACACTCTCCTCAACCTACCTGTGTATTATTAACCCACACTCTCCACAACCTACCTGTCTGTTATTAACCCACACTCTCCTCAACCTACCTGTTTATTATTAACCCACACTCTCATCAACCTACCTGTCTATTATTAACCCACACTCTCCACAACCTACCTGTCTATTATTAACCCACACTCTCCTCAACCTACCTGTCTATTATTAACCCACACTCTCCTCAACCTACCTGTCTATTATTAACCCACACTCTCATCAACCTACCTGTCTATTATTAACCCACACTCTCATCAACCTACCTGTCTATTATTAACCCACACTCTCCTCAACCTACCTGTCTATTATTAACCCACACTCTCCTTAACCTACCTGTCTGTTATTAACCCACACTCTCCTCAACCTACCTGTCTAGTATTAACCCACACTCTCCTTAACCTACCTGTCTGTTATTAACCCACACCCTCCTCAACCTACCTGTCTATTATTAACCCACACTCTCCTTAACCTACCTGTCTGTTATTAACCCACACTCTCCTCAACCTACCTGTCTATTATTAACCCACACTCTCCTCAACCTACCTGTCTGTTATTAACCCACCCACTCCTCAACTAGCGAGTGGTGGTGTTGTGGCTAGTGCTCTACCAAGCAGTATTGTCCAGTGATTCAAATTGCGTTTAATATATTTGGCGTACGTCCTGTTACGACAGTGTTTATTGTTCAAGAGCTAAGCGGCGTTTCTCTATATTTAACCGCGTATCTATTTGTATCTACCCATCAACGCATATTATATCTATCTATCTATACTGTACAGAGAGAGAGTGAGAGATGTCAACCACTATGAGACCTTAAGTGTGGTCAACCGTAGTGGACCTCACACATACTGGTGGAAATAACTCGACCATACCCCCCCCCCTTCTATTACCCCCCTCCATCCTCACAACCCCTCTCCCACCTCACTCTTGCTCCCTCACATACCCCACACACCTTCTCCCCCTCCACCCTCACAACCCACCCACCTCCTTCTCATGCCCCCTCTCCCCCTCCACCCTAACCCCCTCTCCTTCTATTACCCCCCTTCTCCCCCCCCCCCCTCACAACCCACCCACCCTCCTTCTATTACCCCCTTCTCCCCCCCCCCAATCCCTCACAACCCACCCACCCTCCTATTACCCCCTTTCTTCCCCCCTCCCTCACAACCCACCCACCCTCCTTCTATTACCCCCATTCTCCCTCCCCCCCCCCCCTAACAACCCACCCACCCTCCTTCTATTACCCCCTTCTCCCCCCCCCCCCCTCCCTCACAACCCCACCCACCCTCTTCTATTACCCCCTTCTCCCCCCCCACCCACCCACCCTCCTTCTATTACCCCCCCTTCTCCCCCCCCCCACCCTCACAACCCACCCACCCTCCTTCTATTACCCCCTTCTCCCCCCCCCCACCCTCACAACCCACCCACCTTCCTTTTATTACCCCCCTTCTCCCCCTCCACCCTCATAACTCCCCTCCTTCAGTTACCCCCTCCCATAACTCCTTACCCCACTCCCCTCTTCTCCACCCTCACAACCTCCTCCCCCACCTCCTTCGATTACCTCCCGTCTCCCCCTCCACCCTCACAAACCCTCCCCACCTCATTCTTTTACCCCCACCTAATTTGACGATTTTATGCAGTTCAGGAAGGACTAAAGTTTTTGAGGGGGCTTATTGAAATTGTATTTACCCCTCGAGTATTAACGGTAGAGTATAAGCTCAAGGAATTTTTTCTAACGGTAACCAGATTATGATGAAAATTACGTCATCGTGTTGAAGGGGTGAATAAAAACTCCGGGAGATATCAATTTCCCCTTCCTCAAATTTAAGGGGGGATGTACGTATTTATTTGCTCATTTATTTACAACCATCTCCCCTTAATGGTACGCGTCTAGAGGTTGCATCAGATCTGCAGGTGGTGATGATGATGATGATGATGATATACCTGCTGATCTACGAGGTTGATAGTCATGGTCGCTTGAGATAATAGCCCCCCATCCCACTGACCATTTGTGTTAATAGTTAATGGTCGGGATGTATTATGTCCCGACCATCGACTAGGACAGGTTATGGTGGTAATAGGGGGGGTAATTGTCGAGAGGGAGGAGGGAGGTAGGTATCTTGGAGGAAGGATACTTAGGGAGTGAATATCTGGGTGGAAAAGTGAAGCCAACTTCCCATGCTTTGACCTTTCAGTACCTAAATACAGTAGTATGTATATAAAAGAGTTTGGGATACAGATCGCAAAGATATATATATAATTATTATATATTACCATATTTTGTATAGCCAACTATACCCTGTTCCAAATAAATAGGCCAATTTTCTTGAACATTAACCTCTAATACTCTCAAACTATTTGAATAATACAGCTAATATTACTACCATTTCGGAAGAGTCAGCCAGGGAATAGGTGTTGAAATTTACCGACCATTAGCTCTAGCACTTTTTGAGTTACAGAGGCTAGAGTTCACGATTCTGGCCTACCAATTTAGAACAGGGTGTAGTATATGATTCGCCAGTACAGTCCAAGACACAAATCCCGGCCCATTATTAAGGGGGGATGGTTGGTTTTTCTGGTCCCCTTTCTCCCTCATGTTTAGCTCTATTAGTTTTCAGATTTTATGACTTTTGGCCCATTAGTTTGGCAATTTTAAGACCTTTTGCACCATTTCTTTCTCATTTCTAAGACATTTCGTGTCTTTTAGGCGTCGAATATTTTCCTGGCGAACGATAGCGAGCCTGTAATTGTTGAGAAACCGGTCTTCGGTCGGGAAATTTTTCTACCAAAAAATTTAAATTTACATGTTTACCTCAAATATATATATATATATATATATTACTACGACTACTACTATTGATAATTATAAATCTCCCCCTAAGGTCAAGATTTATTTCTTAAAGCGCACCTGCCCGTCTTATTTCCGGCTGCACACTGGCATAAAGTCCGTTCAACCTGGTGTTCCCTCCCCCTCATGAAACCTCCAGGGTAGGTCTAGGGAGGGAGGGAGGGAGGGGCGGTGGTCTCTCATTTCTCTGTCACGGCTAAGATAAACCAGATGTGATGGACGTCGGGTTGGGAGGCAGAGTGTGTCCGTTTGTTTATGTGAGAGAGAGAGAGAGAGAGAGAGAGAGAGAGAGAGAGAGAGAGAGAGAGAGAGAGAGAGAGAAAACAAAAAGAGAAAGAGGGGGGGGGGGGAGAAATGTGAGAGATAAAGATTTGAAAATTTTATTTAGCTTGTTTAAATACATGATATACAACAGTTGCATACAGGTACATACACAGAAACAGGGAGGGAGGGAGGGAGGGGGGAGAGAAGAGTGTGATATGCGAGAGGGAGGGGGGAGGTGCAATCTCGAAGCATCTATAATATCTTACGATTCATTCTAGGCAGATATACTTAAAAAGGGTAATATAGAGACATATTTAAACTGCAGTAAACTCATTGTTCTTGGTAAATTACTCTATACTCTTTTTAAACTGCTGGACTGAGGAAATATTTACAACTTTTAAGGGAAGTATATTTAAAGTTTAAACACAAATATCCACATATTCTAATGTAAATCTCTTTAATGAAGAGGATTTTTTTTTTTTTTCCCCTAGACCTTCATCAGTTCAAATAAATACTCTCAAGACCCCCTTTCGAGATAAATTGAAGAAAATATCATGCTTCTTAAATTGCAGGCTCGTTATCGCTCGCCACAGGAAAAAGATCGACACCTGCATGGCACAAAAGGTTTTAGAATTGACAAAGAAATGGGACGAAAAGTCTTAAAATCGCCAAACTAACGAGTCGAACGTCTTAAAATCTCAAAAACTATTGGGGCTAAACACGAGGAAGAAGGGGGTCCAGTAATGAACCTCACTTTAATTAACTCGAACGTCTAGCCTTGACTGCGTGTATAATCCCATTGAGGCTACTACACCTCTTAGTATGTTAAGGGGAGATTTACACTTGAGGGATTTTTTTTCTTTACCCCTTTCTCCCTCATGTTTAGCCCCATTGCGTTTGAGATTTTAAGACGTTCGCCCCATTAGTTTGGCGATTTTAAGACATTTCACCCCATTTATATAACTTTTAAGACCTGTCGTACCATTTAGGTGTCGATTTTTTCCTGGCGAGCGATAGCGAACCTGTAATTTAAGAGGAACCGGCCTTCGGCCGGGACATTTTTCTACCGAAAAATGTACAAATTTATCTTGAAAGGGGGTCAAGGGGGTGTAATTTCAAGCTTGATGGAAGTCTAGGAAACACACTAAAAACCTCCCCTTAACCATTACTGTACCGGCGGCGTCTTTGTTACTATATTCTGGCAACTATTAGACGATTATATTATCTATATTAGGAAGGACATCTACCAATTAACAGGCTACAGACTCTCTCAATCCATCCTTCTAGTTACCGTATATCCTTCCTAAGCTTCATAAAATCGTCTAAGTGCAGGTGAAAGCAAATATGATATACTTCACCGGTACTGGAAGGGTTAAAGAATTTCAACTTTATTTAGTATTGCATATACTTCAGTGAGTTGACCTCGCAATTTGCAAGCGTCCAATGCAAAGAGACGAGTGTTTTTTTTTTTTTTTTTAACCCGTGCTCTTAGCTCAATCTCTTAATCGATGTACATATATTAGAGAGAGAGAGAGAGAGAGAGAGAGAGAGAGAGAGAGAGAGAGAGAAAGAGAGAGAGAGAGAGAGAGGGTAAGACAGGGAGAGAGAAAGGGTAAGACAGAGAGAGAGAAAGGGTAAGACAGAGAGAGAGAGGGTAAGACAGAGAGAGAGAGGGTAAGACAGAGAGAGAGAAAGGGTAAGACAGAGAGAGAGAGAGGGTAAGACAGAGAGAGAGAAAGGGTAAGACAGAGAGAGAGAGAGAAGAGTAAGACAGAGAGTGAGTGAAAGAGAGAGAGAGAGAGGCTAGAGCGTGAATAAAAACAATGGTGCAAGTGAAACGAAAGCTGCCCTCATCACTAATTCATCCTGCCAACTTAAGACGCAACTGAACGCTAAATGTCAACTCAATAATACATGAAACAGGACGCCTACCCGGTTTGTGTTCCCACCAAAACGACTGTCAACTGGAAGATACAAGTGGATACAATTATATAGAGTTTTTAGTGCTTGTAGAATATTTTGGATGGCGCGTTGAGCAAGATATTTATTTTATTTATTTATTCTATTTTATTTTATTTTTATTATGTTTGGAGATGAATTGCAAGACTAATCTCTCTAATCGTATAGGTTTGTGAACTATCTTTCGTTGACACACACACACACACACACACACACACAGCATTCAAAGAAGTAAAATTTATCCCAATTATCCCTTCTACTCCCACAGATCTTTCCTAGTCATAATAATACATCCAATGATAGCAAAAATAAGGTAAAAAGATGCGTCTTTGAGCTACCAGAATCAAAATTGTCACGAAGAACTTAAAAATCATTGGATATTTTACTTCAGCCTGGCAACTATTGATAACAAAATAAACTAAAACAATGGTTGATAGAACGAATATAAACACCATATGAGGAGGAACACTTTATTGACAACGTTTCACGTAGATAAAGCTCCATGCGAAACGTTTTCAATAAAGTGCTCCTCCTCATATGGTGTTTACATTCACAGTAACCATTGATATTATAAGTTGCCCACCACAAGTTCACATTAGCATCGGAAACTAGACTGAAGGTAGATTTGTTCAGACAGATGAATGATAATACAACTTAAATTTCAAAGCTATCAGACTACAATTGCTCGGAAACATTAAGGGGAGGTATTTAGTTTGTTCCCTATACCACCATCAAGCTTAAAATTACACCCCCTTGAGTCTCTTTCAAGATAAATTTGTACATTTTTCGGTAGAAAAATGTCCCGGCCAAAGGGCGGTTCCTCTTAAATTACAGGCTCGCTATCGCTCGCCAGGATAAAATCGACACCTGAATGGCACGAAAGGTCTTAATATGGGGTGAAAGTTCTTAAAATCGCTAAACTAATGGGGCGAACGTTTTATAATATCAAAAGCAATGGGGTTAAACATGAGGGAGAAAGGGGTCAAGAAAAAAATCCCTCAAGTGGAGACCTCCCCTTAACGACAAAGGTGCACCCCCCCCCCCCCCCCCCACACACACACACACTCATGCATGCCCCCCCCCCCCCCCCCCTCTCTCTCTCTCTCTCTCTCTCTCTCTCTCTCTCTCTCTCTCTCTCTCCTCTCCTCCTTACCTATCTTCTCTTATAATTACTTATATCCCCTCCATTCCTATTCCCTTCCCATCCCCTCCCTCTCCTCTTCCCCCACCCCCTCTCCTTCACCTATCTTCGCTTCTATCTCCTCCACTCCTCTTCTTTTCCCCACCCTCTCAACACCCCTTCCCTTCCCCTATCTTCACGTCTATCCCCTTCACTCCTCTCCCCCACCCTATCAACACCCCTTCCCATCTCTCCTCTTCACTATTACTTAATAATTATGTATTGATCGAATTTTTGTTTATTTTTTATTGTAAGTGCTCCATGCAGTGTGTATACGTTCTGAACAATAAACTCCATTGTATTATATTTTGTTCTATGCTATTATTTTCCGGTCTTAACCCCCCCCCCCCCACTCCTCCCCCTGTGTTTGCGTGTAGGGCCGTTTCTCCTGACCTTTGCATAGATGATAAAATTACATCTATGCCGGAGAAAGTTAAAAGGACAACCATCGGATTTAACGGACGTTCACAAGAGACAGAGGGATGTCATTAAGAGGGGGAGGGGGTTTGTTTATGTATGTATGTATGTATATATGTATGTGTGTATGTATTTATTTATGCATTTATTTATTCATATATCTATTTTGAGCCTGTTTGTGTAGAATTATATTGTTTATATTGTTTTGGATGACAGAATGATATTTCATTTGAGTGACAAGATACCATTTGAACTTTGCCAAGCCTTGCCAAAATGTATATAGTCAACTTGTTCTAACCTACCCTATCCCAACCATTTTTTTTTTTTTGTTACTATGAATAATAAAATATAAATAAAAACTAAATAATTAAATAAGATAAAAGACAAACAGTAAGACTGCCTGTAGGAGGTGGTGGTGGTGGTGGTGATGGGGGAAGGGGGAGGGTAGAGGTGAAGGTGGTGGTGGTGATGGGGGTAGGGGAAGGAGGGTATAGGAGGTGGTGGTGGGGAAGGGGGAGGGTATAGGTGGTGGTGGTGGTAGTGATGGGGGAAGGGGGAGGGTAGAGGTGAAGGTGGTGGTGGTGATGGGGGTAGGGGAAGGAGGGTATAGGAGGTGGTGGTGGTGATAGGAGATAGGGGAAGGAGGGTGGAGGAGGTGGTGGTGATAGGGGAAGGGGTAGGATGGAGGAGGGTAGAGGCGGTGGTGGTGATAGGGGAAGGGGTGGGAGGGTAGAGGTGGTGATGATAGGGGAAAGAGGGCGAGGGTAGAGGTGGTGGTGGTGGTGATAGGGGAAGGGTAATGGAGGAGGGGGTAGAGGAGGAGGTGGTGGTAATAGGGGAAGGGGTAGGAGGGTAGAGGTGGTGGTGGTGATAGGGGAAGGAGAAGGAGGGGGAGGGTAGGGGTGAAGGTGGTGATTGCGTCATGGTCAAGTTCCGTTATTATACCAGCAGCAGAGGTGATAATAAAGCCTTATAATGGGTTTAAGGAGGGCCTCAAGGGGAGACAGACAGACAGAGAGAGAGAGTGTGTGTGTGATAGAGTGTGTTTGTGAGTGTGTGAGAGAGAGAGAGATATTTGTTTTGATTTTATTGTTTTATTGACAGAAGGTTACACAAGTATCATATTTACATCATCACAAAAGGGCGAAGGTGCATATACGCAATCTACACCCTAATTCCAGCTCAAACTATTTCATTACATGCACACTATAAGATATATGATACATAAATACGAGATATATTATATAGAGAGACAGAAAGAGAGAGAGAGAGAGATCCGCCTACCCCTGGACAGTAATACCGATCACAGTGCCAATCAGATGCCCCGGGCTTACCAGCCAATCAGGCGGCACGCGGGTGATTGGCGATAAAATATTCCAGGTCCACAGTATAGGCTGGCTACCTCCACACATACACACACCGGCACATACATACACTGTCACACACAAAGTCATATATACACAAAGTTACATACTGTCACACACCATCGCATACACACAGTCATATACACATAATCACATACACACACAATCACATACAGAAAGTCGCATACAGTCACACACAAACCTTCGCATACACACACACAATCACAGACACAGTCACATACCTTTTATCTCTTTTGTACACATAGAACACAAATATAACTATTATCACATAAGTACACTTGCCACATGACTGGAACACAATATCCACAACTGTGAACGCGCTTATTACCTGACACAATCACCTAATTATATATAACTTATATATCACTAGAGAGAGAGAGAGAGAGTGTGTGTGTGTGTGTGTGTGTGTGTGTTTGTGTGTGTGAGAGAGAGATAGAGGTACTGTACAGATGTTTTGGAGTGCACTTGTATTTGTCTGTCCATGTGGCGCAGGTGGATGCTGTGGAAGTGTTCGAATATTATGGTTTGTTTGGCGCTGAGGTGACCCAATTAAGGACTTGACCTGACCTGACCTTGCCTTGATGTTATGGAAAGTTGTTGGTCTTTAGAAGGGATTGGATTTAATTCTGGGTTAAGCTGGAACCGAACACCCAATTAGCGAAATGTATTGTCCTTCCACCGCATTATGTGTTTTTGATGATGTATTGTCCTTCCACCGCATTATGTGTTTTTGATGATGTATTGTCCTTCCACCGCATTATGTGTTTTTGATGATGTATTGTCCTTCCACCGCATTATGTGTTTTTGATGATGTATTGTCCTTCCACCGCATTATGTGTTCTTGATGATGTATTGTCCTTCCACCGCATTATGTGTTTTTGATGATGTATTGTCCTTCCACCGCATTATGTGTTTTTGATGATGTATTGTCCTTCCACCGCATTATGTGTTTTTGATGATGTATTGTCCTTCCACCGCATTATGTGTTTTTGATGATGTATTGTCCTTCCACCGCATTATGTGTTTTTGATGATGTATTGTCCTTCCACCGCATTATGTGTTCTTGATGATGTATTAGGTGTATTCTAGGAGGTCTAGCTGGCGTTAGTGAATATTACCAATATCTTATCACGCACAACACTAAATCAATATTAAGGTTTAATTATTAATAGAGAACGCCTTTGGCTCAATGGAGTGTGTTTGCATTATCGTTTCATTCATGTTTCATGTAAAACAAAGCAACACATAACGTGCTTCTGAATGCATGTGTGCTTGTTTTTGTGTGGGCTAACTGTTAGCTGTGTTCTTCTGTCACCTCTTTTCCCTTTCTTGTGTCTCTTGCTGATCCTCCCTACCCCTTGTGGGAGTAAGGGTTGGCTATTGACTGACTGACTGGCTGACTTAAAAAAAAAATAAATAAACAAAAAAATAAAAAAAAAATAACAAAACAAAAATACTGTGATGGCTACGGATTGAGGTTCTCTTCCATAAAGCAAGAGAACCAGCGTCAAATAGTGCGGTGCCTCACAATCAAAACAATCATACACACCGGGCACAGGGCCAACCAGGGGGAGGGCTGTATTTTGTTTAATGCTGAGTGACATGCTAGGACACCAGACAAGCAAACTGTGACACTCTCATACACACATACACACTCACTCTCTCACTTTCACACACTCACTCTCATTCTCTCTCTCTCTCTCTTTGGAACTAAACAAATCTGGCTGGAAATTAGAGTTGACAAGATTCAACACTAGTATATATGGAAAAAGATTCACATAGAAGATATGTTCTACCTTCAGAAATCTTCCCTCACAAGTTATAAATAGCTCTCACATAGATAATCTAAGAAGAGATTATTTAGTATTTCGCACTCTCTGCACTGAGTACCGCAATGTACAGTCTTTCTCTTTCCACCTAGAGTATCTCCTCAGAATGCATCACAAGAGCTTTGAGATGTAGACTATTCCTTGTAACCCCTTGTAACTGTTTTCCGTACCCTCCCGCCAAGCCGAATTGTCCTTTTGTCCGGGCGGCGTGTGTCACCGTGATATTTACGATTGGGGATTTCAAACTCGGGATGGGAGGACAAGTCGGTGTCTCACTTCACTCTAAATTGTGCCACTCTCGCGCTTATTCTCTCTCTCTCTCTCTCTCTCTCTCTCTCTCTCTCCCCTCTCCCACCGAATCCTCTCCTCTCTCTCCGCCTCCATCTCTCTCTCTCTCTCTCTCTCTCTCTTTTGAAATTTGATGACAAATCAAGTATGTGTTTCTGATTTCCTTAATTTTTGGCCTTTTTGTCAAGTTTGGGGTACAAAAAAAAACCCACTGCACTAGACATTAAATTTTACAATCTGCTATTTTGATATACAATTTACCAAATGGACAAAGTCATGGTTTTCTCGAATTCGAATGGTAACCTAAGGACATTTATGAAGACATGTTTGTGTTAAACTTTATCAACAGCTATATTAAAGTTGGTCTCTCTGGACACCGACACTCGAGAGGTTGGGAAGGGGGTGGCAACGTTATCATTACCGTGGGTTTGTTTTATATATATATATATATCTGAATTCCTAGTCAATTCGTAAATTAGAATAATGTTTGTTTGTTCACTTTGAAATATTTAGGATGCCATGTTGTTGTTGTTGTTGTTGTTGTTCCCCAAGCTGCCTGGCCGAACAGCCCCAAGGCCCCGAGCAATTCCAAGGCCATAACCGAGCGACCCCACAGAACCCTCTCCGCCGACCACAATAAAGCCTGGGTGACCGAAGCCACTCCATGGCGGGGAGCTGAGGAGGGTGCGGAAACGCCCGGGAAACCAAAGCCCCACCCAGGGCCCTGTGCCCCTCAGCAATTATGAAGAGAAAGTTGAGGGGCAAGGGAAAAATGTGACGCTTTGGCTTCCAATCTTGGTAGATTGGGAGGTCAATCCACGGAAGAGACGCCGTCACTTGAGATCTAGAAAATATATAAGTTAAAGGAACAGTCAGAGTAAGCTATGGGCATGGCAGAGATCGCTCAGTTCTCACTCTGATAGACCAGCCCATCACCACTGCCATGTTGTATTATAGGATATTAACTAGTGGAAAGGTTAAGTTTATTTCAGTTTACTCAAATATGCTTGTTTACATCCGAAACAAATACTATAAGAAGACAGTAAAAGGTGACTACTATTGTATCGAACTTTTCAGACACTGATGAAATATTTGGAAATTTTCTCTAGCCTCATTAACCGTGTCAATGTTTTCCCTCAATCAATGCTTATTTTGTTCAGGTTAATAGTGTACTTACCTACAAAAAGCTTAAACAAATACCCTTAAAACCCCCCTTTTGATAAATGTGTACATTTTTGGTAGAAAATTGCCTTCGTGCTCCTGTTTCACTATCAATTTACTTTCATCTGACGGTAGATTGCAAAGTTCGCACAAAAATATCTCAGATATTTTCATTTTGTAGTGAAATGTGGTGTAACTATTTAAGTTTGGCATTAATAAGATGCAGAGGCTTAGTAGTTCATATATCAAGAAATCAGCTGCTAAGGGATTCAATTTATCAGCTGAAAACAGACTATAAGCATCAAGGTTTTCGGAGAACTAAGGATTTTGACTGCATTAAATTTACTGGAGAGAGAGAGAGAGAGAGAGAGAGAGAGAGAGAGAGAGAGAGAGAGAGAGAGAGAGAGAGAGAGAGAGAGAGAGAGAGAGAGAGAGAGAGAGAGAGAGAGAGCTATTAAGGTGTGTGTCTGGTGGGGCGGAAAACACCTGGAGACAAGAGACACTATCATTAGAGACAGAGATATGTCTTAAGTGGAGGGCCAGGGAGGGAGAGAGAGAGAGAGTGAGTGAGTGTGAGTAAGTGAGTGAGTGAGTGAGTGAGCAGAACGGAATGAGAGAGATCAAGATAAAAGATAGAATGAGAGATTGACAGAAATGTGTCGAATTGTAATAACCAAAAATTGAGGTAGAACAAAAAAATCAATGAAACTGTTAATTAATTGGGAGAAAGAGAGAAGACTGACTATCTTAACCCCTTCACCACCATTGCGTAATTTTCGTCATATTCTGGTTACCATTAGACGATTTTCCTTAGTTTGTAATCTACCTATACGCCTCATATGGGTAAATACGATCTCAGTAAACCCTCTCGGTAACATAGGTCCTTCTTAAACTGCATACAATCATCTAATTTTAGCCAGAATCAAAGGTCAAAAGGCGTCATATGGTGCTGAAGGGGTTAATCTTTTTGACTCTGTTATTATGATACAAAGGGGAACTATTGTGGGAAACTGCTTGGGTCACAAAGATAGGCTTACTGAATTTCAATAGTTAGCGATCACCGTACTGTTTTCTATCATTAGGGGGTGTTCAAGTATTTCTGACCGCGACCGTACCATCACATCTAGTAAGCGTTAGAAATAAATGCAGTTTCGTGTATTACATTTCAGTCTGATAGGAAATGTGTACAAAGTGAGATTTGTACACATACCAAATACATTATGTACTCTCCTTAGCTACAATCAGGGCCAAGTTTTTAGCATAGTCCATTTTTTGTATTATGAGGAAAAACTCTTCGTCAGCACGACTTCTAAGTGCTTCCAGTACTGAGATTCTGTACCAAATTATGACGTTATTAATTTGATATATATATATGTTGTAGTGCATTGGAGTTTGTAATGGAGGATTAATGTTAATTAAAATGTAAAACTTGCAAACTAAACAAACCAAAATTGGGACAAGGACAATATAAAGTCAAATTAAATTATCAAAATCGCTATGTGGAAACAAATTTCATATGCCCCAGATATATAGTAGATATACTGTATATATATTTCCATTAAGTCTCGAGATATCAGATACTAAGGGGTTGAATTTACTATCAGCTGGGGAAAAAGGTAAATAGACTATAGTGTGTGTGTGTGTGTGTGTTCTAGGTGTGTGGAGTGGCCGCTCATGTGTAACGGTAGTTCACCCACCCAACTATCTGTGAACAATGAGTATATTAGCTAAGGTTGAGCACTTCATACATTCCGGTTTTGCTTAAATTTTATTGGCTGCACATTGCAAGGCCCCACCATTTGAGAACGTTTGTGTTGTGCAGCATCATTAGTAATTTAGAGTGAATGAAATCTCAAAGGAAAAACAATAAAACACAATGATACTGAGAGGGAAGCAGATCAGTTAATGTACAGTATATGGAATACACATTACCCGATATTGATATTTTTTTTCTGTTCTTTTATTTTTACCGATATATATATATATATATATATATATATATATATATATATATATAGATATATATATATATATATATATATATATATATATATATATATATATATATATATATATATATATATATATATATATATATATATATATATATATATATATATATATATATATATACATATAGATGGGTATCATACCAAGACTTTCTTACCAACCCATCTTGCCCAAGTTGTAATGACCCTAGTTAGCGATCGGACATATTTTTTCTGTTGGCGCTAGAGTTGTTTGTTGTGTTGAGTGTGGTGAAGCGTATATGGCCTGGAGGTGTGGTGTGGTGGTGTGTGGTGCTGGACCAAGACCACCTCTTGCTGGACCCATGCTACTACTACCCTAGGCCGCGAGTCAAAACGGCCACACTCTGATATAGCCACACTCCAAAATGGCCACTCTTCGAAACGGCTACACTCTGATACGGCCACACTCCAAAACGGTCACTCCGAAACGGCCACACTCTGATACGGCCACACTCCAAAACGGCCACACTCTGAGACGGCCACACTCCAAAACAGCCACTCTCCGAAACGGCCCCACTCTGAAACGGCTACACTCCGATACTGCCACACTCCAAAACGGCCACTCTCCATAATAGCCATTCTCCAAAACGGCCATACTCTGTAACAGTTACTTTTCAATAAGGCCACACTCCGTATGGGCCACTTTCTGATACGGCCACACTCCGAAACACCCATACTCCATAACGGCCACTTTTTTTAACACCCACACTCAAAACGGCCACAACCAGGACAGTCATAGCCTCCTAACAACGTAACCTTTATTCCTATTAACCCTTTCAATACCGGTGACGTCCTTTTCATCATATTCTGGCAACTATTAGACGATTCTAATCAGTTTAGGAAGGATGTCTACCTATTAAAAGGCTACAGACTATCTCAATTTATGCTTTTAGATACCATATATCCTTCCTAAGCTTCATAAAATCGTCTAAATATAGCTGAAATCAAATCCAAAAAACATCGCTGATACAGAAGGAGTTAATTTAACTAAAATCAGACTAATCTAACCAGACCTTGCTAAGCCTAACTCAAGCTAACCAAAACGGCCACAACCAGATCGGCCACAGAGCCCGGCCCTATCATTACTCATTTTACTCAAACTAATCCCAATCAAATCTAACCAAACCTAACCTAACCTAAACTAACATGTCATAACCAGGCTTCTCCTAATTTAACCGAATCTAACTTAACTTTATCTAAACTGACTTATTATAACCAGACTTTTCCTAATCTAACCGAATCTAACTTAACCTTATCTAAACAAACTTTAACTAACCAAGCCAAGCGTAATCTAATCTATCCTAACCCAACCAAGGTGGTTTAGGAGTGTGGCCGTTTGGGTTGAGGCTGACAAGGAGTGTGGCCATATGGGTTGAGGACGATAAAGGAGTACAATGAAAAAAAAGGAAAACAAACAACAACAACAGGTCATGCGACCCCTCGAGGCTACTTGCCCTCCAAACCACTGCTGTTTCAAGTGTTGCAACAGTATTTCGGAGAGAATGTGGGAAAGATGTGAGAAGTAAGTGCTGCCCTGGGGCTTAGTTCATGGCAGGGGAAATTATATTAAGATCTATTAGGTTATTGAACAAACACTACTAAAGAAAATATTTATTCAGTTACAAATGCAGTCAACCTTGGGTTCAGGGCAAGGTGCTTGTCTAGGCGAACTTTGAAGGTGTTGCAGTCTATGACATCTCGGGGAAAGCCCATTCCACAAGTTGACGACTCGATTGAAATTCTTGGATTCGTTAGAGTTTAATGATTTACCTATGATGGTAAAGAGTGTGGCCGTTTGGTTGAGGCCGATAAGGAGTGTGGCCGTTTGGGTTGAGACTGATAAGGAGTGTGGTGGACGTTTGGGCTGTGACAGATTGGGTTGAGGCCGTTTAGGAGTGTGGCCGTTGAGGAGTGTGGCCGTTTATGAGCGCGGCCGTTATGACTGTTTCCCTAGCCAGCACAGAGATAAGAGGATTCCCAGGCTCCCCCCTAAGCAGATACACACGCAGATAATTCACTGGACTTCTTAGTGCGGAAAGACAGAAATGTACAGTCGACCCTATCAGTGCCTTCCCGCGCTGTGATTTGAGCGGGGGAGGGGGGAGGGGGGGGGTTAGTAAGATGGATTGACGGTTGTAGATTGTGATGCGTTACTTAAGGGGCTAGTGCTTGTTTTTTTTGGGGGGGGCAACTTATTCATATAGTTGTTACATTTTGAGTTTCCTCGTTAGACCTCCATCAAGCTTAAACAAACACCCCCTTATACTCCCTTTCAAAGTACATTTGTACATTTTTCGGTAGAACAATGTCTGAATAATATAATCTAATGATAGCCAGGAAACAGAACATAAATGCGTATTGTATCTTGAAAGGGTTAACTCAATCCTACTATTCTTTAAAATGGAAAGAACTCATGATTACTGACGACTTCACTTTACCCACTGTGTAGGAACTATAAAGGTCCTTCCTAAGCTGATTGAAATTAGCTTGAGATAACTATACAAATACTGTATATGAAAAGGAGTCAGCTGAGTAAAATCGTCTAACGTTAGCGCAACCAGACCAACAGTGCCCCTCCTTGTACGGTGGCGCTAGTAAGTCATGTTTCAGCTGGCATTACGTTTGGCTCGCTCTGTGCTGTATTAATGTCTGCCAGATGTTGAATAGGGTGTGCACAGATAGGAACATGTTTGTATTACTCACTCGAAACGATGAAGTAATGCTTAGATATTGCTGATCCCAATTATTGATCGAAATATACTTGGTGCCGCGACATCACTTATTTGGCCGACTGTACTGTGGCGCAAGTAAGTCATGTCTCAGCTGGCATTACGTTTGGCTAGCTCTATACTGTATTAATGTCTGTCAGATGTTGAATAGGGTGGGCAAGTGTAGGAACATGTTTATATTTCTCACACGAAATTCTGAAATCACGTTTAGATATTGCTGATAACAATTATTGATCAAAATATACTTGGTACCGAGACATCACTTATTTGGGCGACTGTACGTCACTCAGGCTCTGTTCTGCTAATAAGGGATAAATATATAGCAATAAAAAGCTACCCTAACAAGTCGCTATGGTTGGGGTTCACATTCTTCAGGGGGAATGGTTTCTCTCTCTCTCTCTCTCTCTCTCTCTCTCTCTCTAGATAGATAGATAGATAGATAGATAGATAGATAGATAGATAGATAGATAGATAGATAGATAGATAGATAGATAGATAGATAGATAGATAGATAGATAGATAGATAGGTAGATAGATAATTAGCTAGATATCAGATTGCAATTATGAAAACTAGAAGGATCTGAGGTAGCAAAAATAGTTAAAGTGAGATAGTTGTTCGCAGCATGTTGATTGCTGAAGGCCCTTTTGAAACTATAAAATCGTCTAATAGTAGCCAGAATAAAGTTAAAAGAATGGCACCGGAACTGAAAGGGTTAATATAGCGTCGCAAGGTGTGGGTAAAGTACAGGTAATAAACTGTTATACCAATTAAGTTTTTAGAAAGGATAATTTATCGTATTTTATTGTTTAATTCACGGATGATATATTATTTACTCTGTACACCCGGCAATATTTCCAACAGGTCCAGTGCTAATTGACCACTTGCGAGTTTCAGGCTATAAGGAAGTTGGTGCCGTAAACGTCGATATTAAACAGAAATACAATAATAAAATAGATGTCTAATGGATAAAACGTATGTTGAATTTAGTTGTATGTATTTATAAACGTATGTTGAATTTAGTTGTATGTATTTATAAACGTATGTTGAATTTAGTTGTATGTATTTATAAATGTATGTTGAATTTAGTTGTATGTATTTATAAACGTATGTTGAATTTAGTTGTATGTATTTATAAATGTGTGTTGAATTTAGTTGTATGTATTTATAACGTGTGTTGAATTTAGTTGTATGTATTTATAACGTGTGTTGAATTTAGTTGTATGTATTTATGAATGGACTACAACCGTATTTTAGTTGGTAATTCTCCTAAATATCAATGTAAAAAACTCCAACTTCCTTATAGCCTGAAACTCGCAAGTGGTCAATTGTATGTATCCTATTTTAGATTACTACAGTAGAGTAATGACAAGCAAAATAATACAGACTTAAATTACCCGCTACTAGTTTCTGAATTTCTGTCATTGCATTTGTGTTATTTTAGAGTAATACAGTAGGGTAATGGCAAGCAAAATATACAGACTTAACCTATCCACTAGTTTGTTCATTTATGTTATTGTATTTGTGTTAATATAAGTAATACAGTAGAGTAAAGGCAAGCAAAATATACAGACTTAACCTATCCACTAGTTTGTTCATTTCTGTTATTGTATTTGTGTTAATATAAGTAATACAGTAGAGTAAAGGCAAACAAAATATACAGACTTAACCTATCCACTAGTTTGTTCATTTCTGTCATTGCATTTGTGTTATTATAGAGTAACAAAGTAGGGTAAAGGCAAGCAAAATATACAGACTTAACCTATCCACTAGTTTGTTCATTTCTGTTATTGCATTTGTGTTATTATAGAGTAACAAAGTAGAGTAAAGGCAAACAAAATACAAAGACTTAACCTATCCACTAGTTTGTTCATTTCTGTCATTGCATTTGTGTTAATATAGAGTAATACAGTAGAGTAAAGGCAAACAAAATACAAAGACTTAACCTATCCACTAGTTTGTTCATTTATATTTGTTTAAACTTCTCATTACAATATTATGAATAACGTAAATACCACACAATGAAGAAGCCCTGGTCCAGCTGGAAATCTTTGCCACCACACTATAAACTACACCATTATGTCCATGAAGTAAAAACAAACAAAACAAAACTCTGAGGATCATGACGCGTTTTGACTGTTTATTCCGGCTATCACTAGACGATTTTATACAGTTTAAGAAGGATCTGTGGGAATGAAAAGGGTAAAGACTATCTCAATCATTAACCCTCTCACTTCCATAATTATACCCTTACTAATCTGAATAAAATCGTCTAATAATAGCCGGAAAACAGAACAGAAATGCGTCTTGGCTCTCGAAAGGGTTAAGTGGCCGTAAATGACCACTATCTACAACCCTCTTTAAGGGGAGGTTTTTAGTGTGTTGCTTAGACCTCCATCAAACTTAAAATTACACCCCCTAGACCCCCTTTCAAGATTAATATGTACATTTTTCGGTAGAAAATGTCCTGGCCGAAGGCCGATTCCTCTTAAGTTACAGGCTCGCTATCGCTCGCCAGGAAAAAATCAACACCTAAATGGCACGAAAGGTCTTAACATTGACAGAAATGGGGCGAAAGTTATTAAAATCGCCAAACTAATGGGGCAAACGTCTTAAAATCTCTAAAACAATGAGGCTAAACATGAGGGAGAAAGGGGTCCAGAAAAAGTCCCTCCAGTGGAACTCTCCCCTTAATATTAGGGTGTCTCAGCTGTATTTTAGCTTTAAATGGCGATATTGACACGATAAATGGCGATATTAACACGATAAATGGCGATATTGACACGATAAATGGCGATATTAACACGATAAATGGCGATATTGACACAATCAAATTAATGACTAATATTAAGGAGGGCTCGATACCTTTATGACCGCCGACATTAAGCTATTATGTTGGCAATGGTGTTGCCTATCCTGTCACCGTTATTGTTAACTCTTTCAATACCAGAAGCGTCTTTCTTATTAATTCCTATTATATTTCGACAATTTTTTGCAGCTTAGGGGGAGATCTCCACTGGAGGGATTTTTTTCTTGACCCCTTTCTCTCTCATGTTTAGCCCCATTGCCTTTGATATTATAAAACGTTTGCCCCATTAGTTTAGCGATTTTAAGAACTTTCACCCCATATTAAGACCTTTCGTGCCATTCAGGTGTCAATTTTATCCTGGCGAGCGATAGCGAGCCTGTAATCTAAGAGGAATCGGCCTTCGGCCGGGACATTTTTCTACCGAAAAATGTACAAATTTATCTTGAAAGGGACTCAAGGGGGTGTAATTTTAAGCTTGATGGAGGTCTAGGGAAAAAACTAAATACCTCCCCTTAAGGGGAGGTTTTTAGTTGATTCCCTAGACTTCCATCAAACTTAAAATTACTCCCCCTAGACCCCCTTTCAAGATAAATTTGTACATTTTTCGGTAGAAAAATGTCCCGGTCGAAGGCCGATTCCCCTTAAATTACAGGCTCGCTATCGCTCGCCAGGAAAAAATCGACACCTAAATGGCACGAATGGTCTTAAAATTGACAGAAATGGGGCGATGGTTCTTAAAATCGCCAAACTAATGGGGCGAACGTTTTAAAATTTCAAAAGCAATGGGGCTAAACATGAGGGAGAAAGGGGTCCAGAAAAAATCCTCCAGGTGGAAATCTCCCCTTCACCCATTCTGTACCGGTGACATCCTTTTCATTATATTCCGCCAACTAGTAGGCAATTGTATTCAGCTTAGGAAGGACCTCTAGCAATAATAAGGTTTCATACTATCTCAATCAACCACTTAAACTACCACAGATCCTTCCTAAGCTGCATAATATCGTCCAATTATAGCTAGAATAAAAGATAACACACGTCGCTGGTACTCAAAGGGGTTTAAGGGGAGATCTCCACTTGAGGGATTTTTTTCTTGACCCCTTTCTCCCTCATGTTTAGCCCCATTGCTTTTGATATTATAAAATGTTTGCCCCATTAGTTTAGCGATTTTAAGAACTTTCACCCCATATTAAGACCTTTCGTGCAATTCAGGTGTCGATTTTATCCTGGCGAGCGATAGCGAGCCTGTAATTTAAGAGGAACCGGCTTTCAGCCGGGACATTTTTCTACCGAAAAATGTACAAATTTATCTTGAAAGGGGGTCTAGGGGGTGTAATTTTAAGATTGATGGAATTCTTGGGAACGAACTAAAAACCTCCCCTTAAGACGGATCTGTGGTAGCTAAGACGGTTAGCTGAGATGGTTCGAAGCTAAGTCGGTTGTTGTTGTTGTTGTTGTTCCCCAGGCTGCCTGGCCGAACAGCCCCAAGGTCCTGAGCAAGGCCAAGGCCATAGAGCACCCCCACAAAACCCTCCCTGCTTACCACTAACAAAACCCAGGTGACCGAAGCCACTCTAAGGCAGGGAGCTGAGGAGGGCGCGGAAACGCCCGAGAAACCAAAGCCCCACCCAAGGCCCTGTGCCCCTCAGCAATTATGAAGGGAAAGTTGAGGGGCAAGGGAAAAATGTGACGCTTTGGCTCCCAATCTGCCAACTTTTAGGTTGGCAGTCTGGAGGTCGATCCACGGAAAAGACGCCGTCACTTGAGATCTAGAAGATATATAAGTAAAAGGAACAGCCAGAGTAAGCTATGGGTATGGCAGAGATCGCTCAGCTCTCACTCTGATAGTCCAGCCCATCACCACATGTCGGCTAAGCTAAGTCGGTTAGCTGAGATAGTTCGAAGCCTTAGAATTGCTAGAGGCCCCTCCTAAACTGAGTAAAACAGTCTATTAATAACCAAAATAATATGAATAGGACTTCACCGATACGGGAAGGGTTAATAGCATTGTTTTAAGGGAGTCCACCTCGCCTTTTTTCTCTTTCTCTCCCTCTCTCTTTGGCTTGTATCCATTCGGCCCCATTCAGCCTACTGTTTTAAGACCTTAACCCCCATCCAGGTGTCAATATTTTCCTGGCGAGTGGTAGCAAGCCAGCATATCCTATATATATTTTTGTTTTGACAGCAAGCTAAATTTGTACATTTTTCGATAGAAAAATATCTCCGGTGAAGCCGGATTTCTCCATACAATGCTGGCGAGCGATGAAATCGACACCTGCATGGGGATAAACGTCTTAAAACAGTTGGCTGAATGGGGCCGAATGGATACAAGCCAGGGAAAGAGAAAAGGAGAGAAAGATATAAAAAAAAAACGGTGACCCCCCTTAACCTCTTTCATTTCACTGATCCGACGTCTGTCAACAAAATTGGAGGAGGTTATGTTTTTTCTGTTTGTCCGTTTGTCTGTTAATAAGATCTCAAAAAGTTACGAACGGATTTTCACGAAATTTGGTGGGTAGGTAGGATATGCGCCAAGTATGAAGTGATAGTCCACCACTCGTCTCCATCACCACTCCTCTTCTCCACCATTCCTCTTCACCACCACTCCTATTCTCCGCCACTCCTATCCATTACCACACCTCTCCATCACCACTCCCCTCCATCACCACTCCTATTCTCCAATATTCCTATTATCCACCAATTTTCTTCTCTACCACTCCTTCTCCACCACTTCTCTTCACCACTCTTTTATCACCACTCCTCCACCACTTCTCCATCACCACTTCGTCTTCCCCAATTGCATCCTTCTACTCCTCTATCTCTACCAAATAATTTCTCCACCAATACTCTTCACTCTTCCTCTCCACCAACTCTCACCACCACCACCAACTCCATCATCTCCACCAATTATCTTCACCACTATTCCTCCAACTCTCACCACCACCAACTCCTCCTTCTTGCCCACTATCTACCCAATATTATCTCCACCAATCCTCTCCATCATTCCTCCCCATCACCACTCCTCTTCTCCATCACCACGCAACTCCTTCAATATCCTCGCCACCACTCTTAACTACATCATTAATCCATTCAGCGCCGGCAACATCCTTTGTTATTATATTCTGGCAATTATTAGACGATTTTATTCAACTTAAGAAGGACGTCTACCCATGAAAAGGTTACAAACTATCGCAAGTAACCCTTTTAGCTACCTTATATCCTTCCTAAGCTTCATAAAATCGTCTACAAAAAAAACCGTCTCGAAAGGATTAATCTCCTCCTTTTTCTCCAACTCTATCCATATATAATTTACTTATTTCTAAAATTGTCTCCTACCATTTGTCTCCATCATGTATCTCCATCCTTCCTCATATCTCCAACTCTCACCACCACCAACCCATCTTCTTCCTTCCTCATCTATCTCTTCCTAATATTCCTCTCCATCAATTATCTCCATCATTTCTCTCCTAACTCTCACCACCACCGACTCCTCTTCCTCCTTCCCCATCTATCTCTTCCTAATATTTCTCTCCACCACTTCTCCCCATCACCGCTCCACTCCTCCATCCCTCACCACCACTCCCAACTAAACCATTAATCTCCTCCTCCTTCTCCCGCTACTTACGGGGATATTTTATTTATTGATTTACTTATATTTTTGCATTTATTTATTTATTTATTTATTTATTTATTTATTTATTTATTCGTTTATGTATTATTATATTTTAGTTGCCTCCCTTGACCTCCATCAAGCTTAAAATAATTGCCCCAAGACCCCCCCCCCCCCCCCTTTGAGATCAATTTGTGCATTATTAGGTAGAAAAATGCTCCCACCAAAGGCCGATTCCTCCTAAATTGCAGGTTCGTTACCTCTCGCCAGGAAAAAGTTAGTACTAAGTGGCACGAAAGGTCTTGAGATCGCCAAACTAATGGGGCGAATGTCTTACAATTTCAAAACTAATGGGGCTAAGCATGAAGGAGAAATGGGCCCAGACACCCTCCTCATAATCTTTCATCTCCTCTTCTGTCTTTACTCAACACGACCTCCCCCCACTACTCCCTCACAATCCCTCTCCATCACCCTCACAATCCCTCTCCATCACCACCACCACCCTCACAATCCCTCTATATCACCACCCCACCCTCACAATCCCTCTTCTTCACCCCCTCCCCCACAATCCCTCTCCATCACCCCCCCCCACAATCCCTCTCCATCACCCCCCTCCACCTCCACAATCCCTCTCTATCACCCGCCCTCCACCTCCACAATCCCTCTCCATCACCAACCCCACAATCCCTCTCCATCACTACTCCAACCCACACAATCCCTCTATCACCACCCTCACCCTTACAATCCCTCTCTATCATCACCCCACCCTCACAATCCCTCTCCATCACCACCCCACTCCCACAATCCCTCTCCATCACCACCCCCACAATCCCTCTTTATCTCCACCCCCACCCCCACAATCCCTCTCCATCACCACTCCACTCCCTCAAGCCTCAACATTCCCCCCACAAAACAATATGCACCCCATCTTCCACCTCATCACTATTGTCGGTTCAATTTAGCGTGGCAGTAAATCTTCGTTCTCTGAGTGTGATAGTAAATAGAAATAATGGCTGTTGTTCGTGAAGCTTGGATTGGTCGAAGATTTTGAATAATTAAGAGCTTTTATATCCCCCCCCCCCCCAAAGAAAAAAAAAAATCATTCTTCAGGAAGGGTTGGGTGATGAGGATAGACGTACGGTATAGGCTGCCAAGTTTATTTGAACCTACTATAGCACCTCACCAACCTTTCCTCTTGTGTCTATCCCTTATTCCAACTTACTTCTCTATCCTCTCCTTCAAACCTTCATCTCTTCTATCCTTTATCACTTTTTCTCTATCTCCCCTCTCCTATTCGTTTTAACCTTACCTTTAACCCCTTCTGTACCGGCGACGTCTTTTATATTTCATTCTAGCTATATTTAGACGATTTTATGCAGCTTATGCAGGGTCTGTGGTAGTCAAAAAGGTCAAATAAGGTAGTTTGAAGCCTGTTGATTGCTGGAGGCCCTTTCTAAACTATATACAATCGTCTAATAGTAGCCAGCATAAAGTTAAAAGGGCGGCACTGGTACTGAACGGGTTAATCATCGCATCTTCCCCTCTGCTATAACTACCCCAATTAACCCCAACACAACCACCCCTCAACCTATCACCCTCATTACTCTAACATAAACACCCCTTCTCCCCTCCCATAATCCCCCTTACCATCCTCCCTCCTCCCCCAATCATCCCTCACCCTTTCCCCTAAACACCTTTACCATGGCCCCAATCCCCCTTACCATCCTCCCTCCTCCCCCAATCATCCCTCACCCCCTCTCCTAATAACCCATATAATTTCCTCAATCCCCTTACCATTCTCCCTCCTACCCCATCACCCCTCCTCCCCATCATCCCCCACCCCCTCCCCCCATCACCCCTACCATTCCCCCTATCCCCCTTACCATCTTTCCCCTTCTTCCAATCATCCCTCACCCCTCTTATCACCCTTACCATTCCCCCATTCCTCCTTACCATCCTCTCTCTCCCCCCCCCCCCCCTCCCCCTCCTTCATCATCCCTCCTCCCCAATCACCCCTCCTCCCCTCCTTCCCCGAACACCCCTCCTCCCCCAATCCCATCTGCCCCGGCCTGTAAAAACTGTTCGGTACTAGAGTCTTCGATTAGCAGTGGTGTATATAAGTATGATGGCTGTGTGTGTGTGTGTGTGTACGGTGTGGTGACGAGCTTCAGTCCACGTCACCCCGGCTATGTTGACGTGTGCAGTCATGTGTGTGTGTGTGTGTAGCTGTGTGTGTGTGAGTGAGTGTGTGTGTGTTTAAGTTTGTATGCAAATATGCCAATTTAGAACAACTACACACAGCAAATTTCAGTAAGGTTATGCATGCCCCCCAGCTGGTAATTAACCATGTTGTTCAGGCAGTGTTTAGCGGTATGCGGGAATGTAGTTTAATTATGAAATAATAATATGAACTTGTGATGATAATATCTATCATAATTAAAATTATAAGTGTATAGCGTTGTCGATACCTGTACTGAAGGACGAAGCTGCCGATCTTCAAGACACTGGTGCCCCCAGTCTCATTATGTGAATGTGAGACGGACACTTAACAGAGGAGTTGTAGAGACGAATCAACTCCTTTTGTACTAAATGTCTTCGCAGGATCATGGGCTATTGCTGGCATGACTACATCTCAAACTAGCGACTACATCGTGAAACGGATACAAGATATATTAGTTGCATGGTCCGTGATCGCCAAGTTGGGCTATATGGGAATGTGGTTCGCCTCCCTGAAGCAGACCCTGCTCACCAGGTGTTCTCTGAAGAGGACAACCTTAATTGGAGGAGGCCTAGGGGAAGACCACGGAACCCATAAGGCAAGTGAACCAATCTTGCGATTGGATACTTGATATGGGTTGGGGAGATGCCTGGAGTCTCGCCCGGTGGGATACTCTGCAGTGGAATCGGAGGGTGAGTGCGGCTACGCGCCGTCCCCATTGATTAATAATTCGATTTTTTTTTTTTTTTTTTTTTTGGCAAAACACTTCAATGAAGTAAAACAAGCTTCAACATTACAGGTACCGTACATTACTCCGACACAAGTAAAAGAATAGATAAATAAAAATAAAAAAATCCCAACCAAAAGTCATTCATTTTGACCACAGCATCCAAAACAAATTACCAATAAAGCTTTCAATTATTATGTTCTATCCAACAACCAACTCTACTCCTAAAATCGATTAATGAAATATTACAAAGACAGAGCGTGATACCTGATGCGATTTCTAACCTCTCTTCTGATGGGCCCCTTTTTTCTTCATCTCCTGAGTGGCTCAGGGTTTATTGTGTTTTTTGTATTTTATTTTATTTTATTTGTTTCTCCTTACAAGCTGGGCGGACCGCTTGTTAAGAGGTGCGGTTTAATATTTACAAGCCATTAACTAGAAGTGAAAGAAGGGGGGGAGTAGAGCCCGTATAGTAACAGAGATCGGCCAACCTCCGCCATATTGGTGCCACTGGAGTCCATACCACTTCCTTACGTATATATACAGTATATATATATATATATAATATCAAGTCAACTGCACTAAAATAAAAATATAGGCCTGTGTATAATAGAACTCCTTCGTGATAATTAGGGCACCAAAATGGCGTCCACATTAAAAGTTGTCCGGTGTGCCCTAGTATAGCGTGGACCATAGTCCATGGAGTGGACAACCCGGAGACAGGGCTCGAACATTTGGCTACCACCCCACATCTTTATTAATTAGGGAAGGGGAGGGGCTTCTTTTTTGGGTCTTTCTCTCCTTTTCTCTCTTTCCCTGGCTTGTATCCATTCGGCCCCATTCAACCAACTGTTTTAAGACGTTTATCCCCATCCAGGTGTCGATTTCTTCCTGGCGAGCGATAGCGAACCAGTATTGTATGGAGAAATCCGACTTCGCCGGAGACGTTTTTCTATCGAAAAATTTACAAATTTAGCTTGCTGTCAAAACAAATATATATATATGCTGGCTCGCTACCGCTCGCCAGGAAAATATTGACACCTGGATGGGGTAAACGTCTTAAAATAGTAGGCTGAATGGGGCCGAATGGATACAAGCCAAAGAGAGAGGAAGAGAAAGAGAAAACAAAAAGCGAGGTGGGCTCCCTTAATTAGGGAAGGAGAGGGGGTGGTCCGGGGTCACTGATTGGGTTAAGGGGAAGGGATTTGTGTGTTTCTGGACCCCTTTCTTCCTCATGTTTAGCCCCATTAGTTTGGAGATTTTAAGACATTCGCCCCATTGGTTTGGCGATTTTAAGACCTTTCGCCCCATTTATGTGTCAATATTAAGGCCCTTTGTATAATTTTGGTGTCTGAAGCGAGCCAATAACTTAGTAGGACCCGGAACAATTTTTTCCCGAAAAATCTACAAATTTATTTATTTATTTTTAAGGGGGGGGGGGGGGCATTTAAGGGGAGATATTTATTACCTGACACCACTACCACCACCACCATCCTCTTCATCACTGCTACTACAACCAATCCTATCATCACTACCACCATCAATAACACCAACCACTATCCTCACCACCAAATGATTCCACCACATCCATCCTCACCACTACCACCACCACCACTGCAACCAACACCACATCAACAGAACACCACTACTATAATCATAATAACCCAGGACATCACAACACTACTACCATCAACACTCTCATCATTATCATCACCTCTACTACCACCAATACAATCATCACCACCACTAATAGTTCACCACCACCACTATAACAACAACAACAACTTCTGCTACTACCACAACCTTCATCACCAACACAACCATCACCACCACCAACAACAACAACAACAACTACCACCACAACCATCACCACTACCAACACGATCACCAAAATCCTCAACACCAACAACCAACACAACAACCACCACCACCAACCATCAACACAACCAACCACCACCACCACGAACAACCACAACAACAACAACAACAATACCACCACCAACAACTCCCCCTCAGCAGCTCATTAACCCAAGTCTCCATTATAACCCCGGTCAACTTAACCGATTGAGGGGGAGCTAGTTACTTTTAGTGGACCCCCTTCTCTCTCATGTTTTGACCCATTAGTTTTGAGATTTTAAGACGTTCGCTCCATTAGTTTGGCGATTTTAATATCTTTTGTGTCATTTAGATGTAAAAAAAAAATCCTGGAGAGCAAAAGCGAGTCTGTAATTTATCGAAACATTTAAAAAAAATTATCTTGAAAGGGAGTCTATTTTTTTTTAAATAGCTTGATGGAGGTCTAGCGATGAAACTAATATATATATATATATATATATATATATATATATATATATATATATATATATATACCAAAAACTAACCACTACCCCCTTAAGTCCGGATTCACACTCCCATCCTTTCCGCCAATTCAAATCCGGCACCTTCAGAACTTAAAGGTAAACAGGTGTCATGGTGCTGAAGGGGTTACGAATCCAATCAATTAAAACAATCCACCCTTCGTCTAGGAGAGCCCCCGAAAGTTGCCGGAAAGGAAGTGTCCGGTGCAACACGTCCGGTTAAAACTGGGAACTCCGGCGCAGCGAAACCGGACTCGTAGTAAACCCGTCGTAACGTAATAGAGAAGTGTAAGGCGGTATCACACGAGCGCTTTTTCCCTCAACATTTCTCCTCAACACTGGTCAGGAAGCTTATGAAGTAAACATTTATAAAATTTCTATCACACAAATTCATCTACCATCAGTCTAGTTTCGAATGCTGGTGCAAAATATTCCAGAAATGTTGCCAGAAAAATGTTGATGATCGAATGTTGACTATAAAAGCGCTCGTGTGATACCGGCTTAAGTTGGTTCTGAATTACGTCCCTGAGAGTGAAATGTGGGTGTTGTGTGCGTAGAGTGTGTGTAGTAGTGGGGTGGGCCATTAGGTTTTCTCTTTGTGTCATTGTTGGGGCGTTTATTCGCGGCGGGCGGGAGTGGTTTCTGTCTGATGAGCTGGCCACTTAGCTCTTTGGGTGTACGGTGAGGCCATTTTAGTCCACTTTATTCCACTTTATTTAACTTTATTCACTTTGGCATTAGACGATTTTGTGTCCTCTAGGAAGTACAGTCACGAGCACTAATAGCGACGTATCCATTTGAACCCAGTGTCGAACGCAAACGAGACAATACTTTTCTTTACTGTATCCCAAATGCTTCAGTATTGGCTTTAAAGTAGGTTTAAACATTCAACTGGTTACGACTGCACCAAACGGAGTATTACTTATATCTATATATTGGTAGACGTCTCATGCCTCGAAGGGGTGGACACGAACAAAACGCCTCCAAGCTGCTCTTACTTGTCATGCAGCAGCCCTCTCTTTAACGTTTGCCATTCTTCCTAAACCCCTTCACCACCATTACGTAATTTTCATCATATCCTGGTTACCATTAGACGATTTTCTTTAGTTTGTAATCTACCTAAATGACTCAAATGGGTAAATACGATCTCAATAAACCCTCTTAGTAACACAGGTCCTTCCTAAACTGCATACACTCCTCTAATTTTAGCAAGAATCAAGGGTAAAAAGGTGCCATGGTGCTGGAGGGGTTAAACAAATCTTCACCTCATCCATTCACCTCATTCTCTGTCTACCCCCCCTCCCCTCCCCCCCCCCCCCCCCCTCCCCCTTCCTTCCATCTTACTTTAAAATACTCTCTTATCCCTTTTTTTTTTTTTTTTTTTTTTTTTTTTTTTCCCTCCAGCTGACGGTAAATTGTTATGTCTTCAGCTTGATAACTTCACTATTATGCAGTTTTGTAGCGAAATATTTTGTTAATTATGAAAACTTGGCACTAATATGAAGCAGAGACATGGTAGTTTCTTATTTTTCCGAGATTTATCGATAAATCAGTTATTACGGGATTCGATTTACCGTCAGATAAAATGAAACCGAGTATAGTCAGTCTACCACCATCCATTCAATCATTATGTACAGTCGGCCACATTAACCCTCTCAAGCTCCAATACGCGTTTCTGTTCTGTTTTCTGGCAACTATTAGACGATGTTATTCAGATTAGTAATGGTATACGGAAGTCAAAGGGTTGATTGGGATAGTATTTACCCTTTTAATACCCACAGATCCTTCCTAAGCTGCATAAAATCGTCTACTGATGGCCAAAATAAACTGATAAAACGCGTCAGAGCTTCAAGGGGTTAATCTGCATACACTCCCTGTTTTTAAGCATGGAAGTACAAATAGTGTGTTTGACACTCTCTTTCACTTCGGTCATTCTATCAAATGTAGTAATCTCATTTGACATATACTAAATGTAGTAATCTCATTTGACATATACTAAAACTCTTTTTCACTAGCATTCTCAATAAAGGGCTACAATTTAGACATTCGCCATAAGAAGGACTTCAGGGATGTATTTGGTGCCTGAGCTTATTTTATCTGTATTGAGACTATCATCAATTTGAATTAGTCAACATATTTCCTTAAGGTGACCTGTGGTGCAATGGTTAGTGCGTTTGACTCACAACCGAAAGTTTCAGTGTTCGATTCCCGGACAGGTGTGCCTGTTTTCAACCTAGCAGTTACCCCTCCTGGGGGTAAGGGGGTATTCACATATAGTGGAGGAGAACAAATAAGAATATGGGACACTATTATGGATGGTAGGAGGTGGACAGTGTTATGGATGGTAGGAGGTGGACAGTGTTATGGATGGTAGGAGGTGGACAGTGTTATGGATGGTAGGATATGGATGGTAGGAGGTGGACAGTGTTATGGATGGTAGGAGGTGGATAGTGTTATGGATGGTAGGAGGTGGATAGTGTTATGGATGGTAGGATATGGATGGTAGGAGGTGGACAGTGTTATGGATGGTAGGAGGTGGACAGTGTTATGGATGGTAGGAGGTGGATAGTGTTATGGATGGTAGGATATGGATGGTAGGAGGTGGACAGTGTTATGGATGGTAGGAGGTGGACAGTGTTATGGATGGTAGGAGGTGGACAGTGTTATGGGTGGTAGGAGGTGGACAGTGTTATGGATGGTAGGAGGTGGACAGTGTTATGGATGGTAGGAGGTGGACAGTGTTATGGATGGTAGGAGGTGGGCAGTGTTATGGATGGTAGGAAGTGGGCAGTGTTATGGATCGTAGGAGGTGGACAGTGTTATGGATGGTAGGAGGATGATAGAACTTGATCGTACAATAGTGTAACTGAAGAATAAAGTCAAACAATTTATGCAAATGGAAACTATTGTGAGTATGATAGTGCTAATGCTTGAAACCTGAAAAGAATGGACGCTTGTGACATCCCATCTGTGGAGGTAAACTGTGCAATAGTCCCTGTGTACCAAGCTGGGCAACTCACAGGCTAAACACACACACACACACACACACACACACACACACACACACACACACACACACACACACACACACACACACACACACACACATACACACACACACACACACACACACACACATACACACACACAGATGAGCACTGCGACAATGCACAGTCTACCGCACGCCTCTTATCTTCACCTTTTACCTTTTTCTCCCTGATTAGTAATACTGGCGATGGTGGGCGATCATTAGGGACCCACGGCTGTCATTTCGGATTGGTTGTGCGTGTCGTGTTTCTTACGGAGGGTGAAATGTCGCGAGGGATTCTCTTTAGATACAACTTTTATTGTGTGGCTGGCTGGTGATATATAGGAAGGTGTTGGGTGTGTGTTTTTAATGTTGTGTGTGTGTGCCAGCCGTCCGGCTGGCTCAGTTGATAGCGTGCCTGATTCCCACCTTGAAGATCACGCGTTCAATCCCCGCTCAGATTGAAAAGTTTTTCTGGGATACAGCCGGCGGTTACCATCTCCCCATGAGCAAGGGGGATGGGTAATGGTCTCTGGTAGACTAAAGAAAGCCAAGCGCTTGTGAATCCTCGAAGGAGGAGATACGGGCGCTATATAAGTAACCAGAAGATTATTATTATTATTATTATTATTATTATTATAGAGAGAGAGTTGTGGTGTTGTAGGTTTGTGCGCTATAGTGTTGTGGTGTGTGTGTGTGTCTGTGTGTGTGAAAGAGAGCTATGGTGGTGTGGTATGTATTGTGTATGTGTGTTTAGTGTTGTGGCTACTCAGTTACTTGTTCGTCAAGGGGAATCCACGCAATGCGAGCTAAGCTCATTATTATCGCGCCTCCTTAACTGGGAATGTATTGCGTGAAATGCATGTTAAGTGTTTTATGTACTGTTGGAATGGCTGTGGATGTGTGTGTAGTCTGTATTTAGCCAATTGGCGACATCGGAAACGAAGGCTTAGGGTGGATCTGTATGGTACCATTCTCACTAAGACGGTACCGTCTCGCCCGAAGGCTTAGGTAGCCATCAGCTTAGGTGAACCATATGATACCCATCTCGCCTTGTACCATTTTTGCCAACCCCAGATGGGACGTCACAACGTCGTCCACTTATTCCAGGTACCTATTTACAGCTAGGTGAACTGAGGCTAACACATGAAAGGAGACAAGCCCAATTTGTCTCCGCCCGGCCGGGGATTGAACCCCCGACCCCTCGTGTGTGAGACGAGAGCTCTACCTACTAGGCTACGGGCTGTGTATGTGTGTGTGTGTGTGTGTGTGTGAGAGAGAGAGAGAGAACTATGGTGTTGTGGTGTGTAATGTGTATGTGTGTTTAGTGTTATGGTGTGTGTGTGTGTGTGACCTATAGTGTTGTGGTGTATGTGTGTGTGTGTGTGTGTGTATGTGTGTGTGTGTGTGTGTGTGTGTGTGTGTGTGACCTATAGTGTTGTGGTGTATGTGTGTGTGTGTGTGTGTGTGTGTGTGTGTGTGTGTGAGAGAGAGAGAGAGAGAACTATGGTGTTGTGGTGTGTAATGTGTATGTGTGTTTAGTGTTATGGTGTGTGTGTGTGTGACCTATAGTGTTGTGGTGTATGTGTGTGTGTGTGTGACCTATAGTGTTGTGGTGTGTGTGTGTGTGTGTGTGTGAGAGAGAGAGAGAGAACTATGGTGTTGTGGTGTGTAATGTGTATGTGTGTTTAGTGTTATGGTGTGTGTGTGTGTGACCTATAGTGTTGTGGTGTATGTGTGTGTGTGTGTGTGTTTAGAGTTGTGGTGTGTGTGTACGCGTTTAATATGTATGTGGTGTTAATGTGTGTGGTATGTGTGAGTAAGTGTAATGTTAGTGTGTGTTTGTGTGAATGTGACGTTAATGTGTGTGTGTGTGTGTAGTGTTAGTGTGTGTTTTTCGTTGTATGTGTCTACGAGAGAGAGAGAGAGAGAGAGAGAGAGAGAGAGAGAGAGAGAGAGAGAGAGAGAGAGAGAGAGAGAGAGAGAGAGAGAAAGGAGGACTGAGATTGAATGAAGGAGTTGGTGTGTGTGAAGCGGAAATAGTGTACTGTCGGAACCAGAGAAGAAGTAAACAATCCGGCTACACCTGTAATTATCACCACTCTCTCTGGAAGGCTGGAAACCCGAGATTATATATATCCACCTATAATAGGTATGGCCACAAAGACACCGCGGTTACAAATCTCTGACTAACTTCTGTCATGCATTTCCCTTTTATAGTTTCGCATTATATATACAGGTATATCTATATATATATATATATATATATATATATATATATATATATATATATATGTGCGTATGGATGGTGTGTATGTGGGTTGTGTGTGTATGTGTGTGTGTGTGTGCGAGGGTATGTGGTGTGTGTGCGTGGTATGACCTCTATTGCACAAGCTCCTTGGTTCCATATGGCAGGGTATGGCCAGGATTACTTCAATAGAATCATAATCTAATAATAATAATAATCATAGAATAATAATCAGTGATGGCTGGATTATTATAAGCTTGGGGACATGCATAGGTTGTCGTTCACTTCAATGACGAGAGAACGCAGATTCTGTTCGTGGAAAAGGTCAACACTATTTGTATGTATATTTGTTTTCATATTTTTAAAAAAGACAACAAATAGAGGACGGAAAAACAAGGACAAAACCAAAAGAGGTCAATGGGCCTAAAAGCATGCTCCATTCATAAGATGTTATGTAATATAATGAGAGAGAGAGAGAGAGAGAGAGAGAGAGAGAGAGAGAGAGAGAGAGAGAGAGAGAGA
>CM064507.1:40028452-40042162 GCA_032716605.1 Paralithodes platypus
TATATAACGAGTACACACCAAGAGGATATAAAAAAATAAAAAATAAAAAAAAAATAAAAAAAATAAACACACACACTACAAAAATACAATATAATATAAACGCTGGTGTGACTCCCCCCAACCTTATAATCAGCTGTCCGGCCATCCATCAGGTATAGTGTGTGTGTGTGTGTGTGTCTGGCAGCCCCCACAACCCTTTAGATCCACGACACCGATACCGCGGTCCCGTCCATGGAGTCTTTTACCGAGCCTGCCAGTCCTATAGCCCATTCAACACCATTAAAACCATTGTCACACCACCGATTTGTCCGTCAATTTTTACCGGTAATTATTGCCCATAATTATTCAAACACCTAACATAATCTACCTTCGATCTAGTTTGCGATTTCAATGTAAAAAAGCCTAAAAATACTGTAGTTTAAGGGGAGGTATTTACTTTGTTCCCTAGACCTCCATCAACCTTAAAATTACACCCCCTCGAGTCCCTTTCAAGATAAATTTGTACATTTTTCGGTAGAAAAATGTCCTGGCCGAAGGCCGGTTCCTCTTAAATTACAGGCTCGCTATCGCTCGCCAGGATAAAATAGACACCTGAATTGCACAAAAGGTCTTAATATGGGGTGAAAGTTCTTAAAATCGCTAAACTAATGGGGCAAACGTTTCATAATATCAAAAGCAATGGGGCTAAACATGAGGGAGAAAGGGGTCAAGAAAAAAATCCCTCTAGTGGAGATCTCCCCTTAAGAAACAAAATTACTCGTTGACAATTGCTCGAAAATGCGTTCGTGTGACACCACCATTACTCTTACTTGAATTACAATTATACGTAAGGATATTCCTAGGATTCGGGAGGATCTGTAGGACTCGATTAACCCTCCGAGTCCTAAAGGTGCTCCCAAAGCTGCGTACAATCGTCTAATGATAGCCATAATGCGAGGAAGAAAGACGTGATTTTAGTCCAGCGAGCCTGTCACCATTCCTTGCGGCTTTTCCGAGTTAAAGACGATGCCAAACGAGCGATTTTCTTCCGTAAAATTGTTATGGGTAATTGTAGTTTGATAGTTTCAACGTTTTAAGTCCCGTAAGAATGAAAGTATTTAACATAATCTACCTTCGATCTAGTTTCCGATTCCATGCGAAAGAGCCTCAGAATTAGTATGATTTATACACCAACCAACTTCACATCTAAACTCAAATAATGAAATCAACAAATACATGTGGCACTCCGAGGACTCGAACCCAGGATACTCACATCGAAATTCCGCGCACTATGCATTACGCCATCAAGACAATAACATGAGACAAAATTTGCTCATCGAAAATACCCAGAAAATGCGCTCGTCAGACATGGCCTCAAGTGTGGTGTGGACAGGTTGGTTGTAGGGCCGGAGTTTCCGTTCTGTGTTCCATGTGTGGCAACAAGTATTTTCCGTGTAGTGTGATGAGTAATTGTTGGTTGGGTAACTCGGACGGTCGTCGTGTGTGGCTTCTGGCTCATTTCCCTTTTTTTTTTTTTTTTTTCTGTGAATGAAGGAGACAAAAGACAAATCAGCCTGTAACAAGTGTCTCCCCCAAAGTTGAAAGAGTGACAGAGAGCAAAAATCAAGGTACGTTTGAGTCAAAATAACTGGATACACGGAGCTTGAGGTAATTTAGGTCATAGCAGGTCCAGAGAATAGTCCCTTAACCCTGTCATAGGATGAGGGAAAGACAGATCAAACCGAAAATTCAAGTCCACGACAAAATGACCAGAATTTTTTGAGAGGTGATCTTCACTTTGCTGCAGTTCTGGGCCTGGATACTCTGAGATGTCTTAGCCGTCGATGGTGATATTTTGGATACCCCCCCCCCACACACACAACACTTTAAGCCTTTTTTCATATATTTCTAACGTTCCAGAAGAAACAAATATTTGAGTGCAAATCCCCCCTTTAAATCAAATGACCTACCCAATACCTCCCAGTAGCATTACGTTGATTAATACCACCTGATGCTCCTTGTCGCTTAAAATATCACCCCGCAGAAACCTACCTTTCTATATTATAGTATATGGAGAGAGAGAGAGAGAGAGAGAGAGAGAGAGAGAGTGTGTGTTCCGTGTGGTGAGTTGGTGAGAAAAGGAGTGATTGTGGTGTCTGTGGCGGTGGACATATAACAGAACCAACAATTACTGAACCTTTTAGTTGGTGTTTGTCTAGCTCACAGTGTAATGATCCACCTAGACCTACCTTTTCTCTCTCTCTCTCTCTCTCTCTCTCTCTCTCTCTCTCTCTCTCTCTCTCTCTCTCTATATATATATATATATATATATATATATATATATATATATATATATATATATATATATATACCACTACTACACCATCCCATCACACTGCTACCACTACTGCACCACTACCATCATTACACCACCACTACCATCATCACCACCATCACCACAACACCACAAAGAGTTTAACCCAGTGTAGCCTTAATGGGGATAGAGGTCAACAAGGAGCCTCTTATATAGTCAATGATGCTACACTAAGGTTTGTTGATGCAGTAACCCAGCACCACTATTACTTGACTATTCCATCACACTGCTACTACTACTACTACTACTATAACTATAGCCAGCACCACTATTACTTGACTATTCCATCACACTGCTACTACTACTACTACTACTACTACTACTACTACTATAGCCAGCACCACTATTACTTGACTATTCCATCACACTGCTACTACTACTACTACTATACTATAGCCAGCACCACTATTACTTGACTATTCCATCACACTGCTACTACTACTACTACTACTATAACTATAGCCAGCACCACTATTACTTGACTATTCCATCACACTGCTACTACTACTACAGCCAGCACCACTATTACTTGACTATTCCATCACACTGCTACTACTACTACTACTACTACTGCTACTATAGCCAGCACCACTATTACTTGACTATTCCATCACACTTCTACTACTACTACTACTACTACTACTACTACTATAGCCAGCACCACTATTACTTGACTATTCCATCACACTGCTACTACTACTACTACTACTACTATAGCCAGCACCACTATTACTTGACTATTCCATCACACTGCTACTACTACTACTACTACTACTATAGCCAGCACCACTATTACTTGACTATTCCATCACACTGCTACTACTACTACTACTACTATAGCCAGGACCACTATTACTTGACTATTCCATCACACTGCTACTGCTACTACTACTACTACTACTACTACTACTACTACTACTACTACTACTACTACTATAGCCAGCACCACTATTACTTGACTATTACATCACACTGCTGCTACTACTACTATTACTAGTTCTACTACTGTTTTCTATGTGTATGAAGGAGACAAAAAAGCAGGCTGCATGTAACGAGTGTCTCCCCCAAAGCCAAAAGAGTGATGCAGAGCCAAACTCAAGGGACATTTGGGTCAAAATGCCTGGACACTGGAAATTTAAAGTAGTAGAGAGTTCCAGAGTTCACTTGTGGAGTAAAAGAAAGACTAAGAAAATGTGCTAATTCTTGGGTTGGAGAGCTGGACAGAATAGGAGTGGGACTGTGTTGAAAGGCGGGTAGGGGTCAACAAGGGGTCATCTTATAGCCAATGATGCTCCAATAAGGTTTGTTTATGTTGCACTCCCACACCACCACTACTACTACACTACACCATCACACCCCTACCACACTCAACCATTATCACCACACTGTTCTACCACACTCAACCATACACCTCACTGTTCTACCACACCCTACCATACACTTCACCATCACACTGTCAGATTACTTTACTCCGTATTTCACCACCACTATACTACCAAGTTACCTCACCATCCCACACCATTACCATATATCCCCATCATTCCACCACCCCACTACCACCAACACCACCACCTTGATTATACCACCAAAATATCTCACCATTATATCACCCCACACCACTACCATCACACCACTACCACTACACCATGACACCACTACTATATTAGGTTATCACAACACCACCCATTACCCCAACACCACCGCCACTATACCACCAAATTACCTCACCATTACAACACCCCACCCCACTATCACCACACCACCTCACACCATTACCATATTATCTCATCATAACACCACCCCACTACGTCAACACCACACCATCACCACCACTATACCACCAAACTACCTGATCATCACTCTACCACCTCCCCATTACCCCCATACCACCCCATCCCACTACTACCATACCACTCCACCCACCCCACTACCATCACACCACTACCACCATACCACCCCACCCCACTACAACCAAACCACCCACCCCACTACTACCATACCACCCCACTAGCTGTATAATTATAATAGTTCATGCATGGTTGAGAGTTACATTTGTCTATGAATCATTTCCAAGTCCCGTTATTACGTATCAAACATATGCAGCAGACGACGAACACCCGTAAAACCATTGCACACGAACGCTCTTTCCGGCAATTTTCGATGAGCCTTTTATCCTTCTAATAATTTTTGGTATGATGCTAGACCACAATTGCCCGAAAAATACATAATACGTAATACATAATTATACAAAATATACACAGTACATTTATACATGATTCATATGATACATAAAATACATAATGCATATATACAGTACATAATGCATATAATACATAATGCATATATACAGTACATAATGCATATAAACATCATATACACAATATTCACATAATACATTTATACATAATACATATAATTCATATACAGTATACATAATGCATAACATGTATAATACATACAGTAAATTCATAATTCTACATAATACATAGATACATAATAAGTATCCCTGAATGGAGATAATAATGCTCAGGTGGTACTGACCTGGTGCCTACTTGCGAGTTTCATTATATAAGGAAGTTGGAGCTGTAGACATCGATAATTAGCAGAATAACCAGCTATAATACGGTTTTGGTACATTTATCAATACATAAAACCAAATTCAACATACTAGTTATCCATCAGAAACCTACATAATTGCTGTATTTGTGTTTAATATCGATGTTTACAGGCAGAACTTCCTTATAGCCTGAAACTCGCAAGTGGTCAATTAGCAAACCTAGCTATACGCAATGAGCTCCGCGGATGAAATGTGATGATAAACTAGCATTTATTACATGTAAATTTTTGGTACACAAGTGTGCGTAAATGTAATCACGGCCCCTATTACTGCCACTATACCTTGTTAACGCTTATGTACCGGTAATATCATTCTAAGGGGGTCACCTGCTTTTTTATCTTTCTCTCCTTTTCTCTCTTTCTCTGGATTGTATCCATTCGGCCCCATTCAGCCAACTGTTTTAAGGCGTTTATCCACATCCAGGTGTCGATTTCATCCTGGCGAGCGATAGCGAGCCAGCATTGTATGGAGAAATCCGGCTTCGCCGGAGAAATTTTTCTATCGATAAATTTACAAATTTAGCTTGCTGTCAAAACAAAAATAAATATATGCTGGCTCGCTACCACTCGCCAGAAAAATATTGACACCTGGATAAGGGTAAACGTCTTAAAACAGTAGGCTGAATGGGGCCGAATGGATAGAACCCAAAGAGAGAGGGAGAAATAGCGAAAAAAAGCGAGGTGGGCTCCCTTAACACTTTCTGTGCCGGTAATATCACTTTAACTCTATTGTGGCTCCTAATTGGCGATGTTATTAAGTTTAAAAAAGGCCTCCAGTAATTCATATTTGTTTTCACCAACCCACCAATTAATTTACAAATACACCTAACTAGTGAAATCAATGAAAGTAATGACCAGGCTTCGCACTATCTCGCTTAAACCTTTTTACTACCACAGGTCCTTTTTAAACTGCACAAAATCGTTTATATATAGCAAGAATAAAATTAAAATACATCGTCGGTACAGAAGGGGTTAACCCATTTCGTGTCTGCTTACTGGCTATTATTAGATGATTTTATTGAGATTAGGAAGGGTGTATGGACGACGGAGGGTTAATTGAGATCGACTTTACCCATATAATGCCCACACCGGATCCTTCCTAAACTGTATGAAATCGACTAATGATAGCCAGAATAAACTGTCAAAATGCGTCATAATCTTCAAAGGGATAAAAGAGAGAGTGTGTGAGAGTGTGAGAGTGAGCGTGAGCGAGCGAGAGAGAGACAGAGAAAGAGAGAGAGAGAGAGTGTGTGGGTGTGTGTGTGTGAGAGAGAGTGAGAGTGAGCCGCGAGCGAGAGACAGAGAGAGAGAGTGAAAATAAGAGTGAGTGCATAAGTGGGATCGAAGAGCAGAGTGAGTGAGAGTAAACGAAGGAGAGTTAATTGAGTAGAGAGAGAGTTGACAGAGTGAGAGAGAGATGAGTGATAGTAGAACAAGGCTCTCTTATTGTTCCCTGGTTCCTTCAACGTGATTTAATTATTTATTGGTCTTTGCAGTCTTTCTTCTCCTCCTCCCCCTCCTTAACCCTTTCCCCGTTTCTTCCTCCTCCCATTACCTTCTCTCTCTCTCTCACTCTATCTCACTCTATCTCACTCTCACAAAATGCGTTCAAAAATGCGTTCGAAAGACGTATCAAAGGTCAGTGGATAACGCAATGGCGAACCTATATAATTATTTTGTATTAATTTCACCACACCACCAAACCCTCCAATGAAATTAATGAACACATATAGTATGTGATCCACCAGGATAATAATATATCGTCATGTAATACTTACATTACTTATAAAGATAAGTTTCAATTAGAGGACTATCTAGTGAATTATCGAAGCAAAATAGAAGTTATAAATGTAAATTCAGAACAAATAACAACAGGTTACCCACTGTTACCGGCAGGTACAACAGAACTAATAGAGAAGATAGAATATGTAATAAATGTAATGACAATGCTTTAAGAGATTAATACCATGTTCTGTTAGTGTAAACACCTTGAAATTACAACCTTGAAATTACAACCTTGAAATTACAACCTTGAAATTACAACCTTGAAATTACAACCTGTAGACAACAGTATATTCCTATATACTATATAAATCATCCTAATAGATATACAGTAATCGATCTGCTACAACATAATCGTCAGAAAGTACATTATAACATAGCCCTATCTTTAAAATGTGTATGGACGATGCTTAGATAGATGAAGTTATACAAGAGAGTGTATATTTTATATGTATATTTATTCCAAGTTGATATACCAAGTTTCCTGTAAGTGAGTTGTGCTCCATACTTGTAAAAAATCTGAGCTTAATAATATGTCCGTCACACTTGCTCTCTCTCTCTCTCTCTCTCTCTCTCTCTCTCTCTCTCTCTCTCTCTCTCTCTCTCTCTCTCTCTCTCTCTCTCTCTCTCTCTCTCTCTCTCTCTCTCTCTCTCGCTGTTTCCTTCATTCTTCCATTGCATATATTTACTCGTTTCTCTCCTATCGTATATTTCAGATAATGTGTTTCCTCTATCAGTTTCCCCTCCTTACCTCCTCCCTCCGTGGGGTTGGGAGGTGAGTTGGGGTGGAAAGGAGAGAGAGAGAGAGAGAGAGAGAGAGAGAGAGAGAGAGAGAGAGAGAGAGAGAGAGAGAGAGAGAGAGAGAGAGAGAGAGGAGAGAGAGAGAGAGGGGGGAGGAGAGAGAGAGAGAGAGAGAGAGAGAGAGAGAGAGAGAGAGAGAGAGAGAGAGAGAGAGAGAGAGAGAGAGAGAGAGAGAGAGAGAGAGAGAAAGAGAGAGAGAGAGAGAGAGAGAGAGAGAGAGCTGGGCCTATCAAGAGCTTTTAGCACATGAGTCAATATCCATCACTCCCTGATACACCCTAGGAGGAGGAGGTGGGGCGATGGGGAGGGGAAGGGAGGGAGGAGGGGAGGAAGGAGAGAATGTGGAGGGATGGAGGAGAGAATGGGGAGAAATGGAGGAGAGAATGGGGAGGGATGGAGGAGAGAGAAAATGGGAAGGGAGGGAGAAAAGAGAGAATGGGGAGGGAGGGAGGAGATAATGGGGAGGGAGGGAGGAGATAATGGGGAGGGACAGAGGAGAGAGTGAAGGGTAGGGAGGGAGGAGAGAATGGGGAGGGAGGGAGGAGATAATGGGGAGGGAATGGGGAGGGAGGGAGGAGAGAATTTAGTGGGAGGAGAGAAAGAAAAAATGGGGAGGGAAGGAGGAGATAATGGGGAGGGGGGAAAGGGAAATAAAGTGGGGGGGGGGGAGGAAGGGACAAGTTTATTATGAAGGATTTATCTTGAAAGGGGGTCTAGGTTTTTTTTTTCTAAGCTTGATGGAGGTCTATAGCGAGGAAACCTAAAAATATATTAATACATAAATATATAGACCAAAAACCAAGCACTACCCCTTTAAACGAGTGGGATAAAAAGTGCGAATGTGTTGCCTTTATCCCGTGTTCCCCTGTGTGTGAGAGTAATGCGTACAAGCAGTGTCTCCCCTCGTTCAATTACTGCCCATTACTCCAGTGTCGAACCCTCTCTCTTTCCCACACCGGAGCCGATTTCATTATTTAATTTCCCTTAGAGATGGTGGGGGTTGTGTTTTTTTCCACTTTAGCTTTATGCCGACTTTTATTTTTGCGTGCGCCGAAGGTGAAGGTCAATTATATTTATTTATTTATTTATTTATTTGTATTTGTTTTTATTTGTTTTATTGTCTCCCTCCGGACATTGGTGTTCTATAGCCTGTAGGTTTGACTGTTCAACACCAAGTCCGAATATATTTGTTCAGGTGTCAAGTGAGAAGAGTTTTTTTGCAACCGACTCGACATAGTCTTGGCTTCCCAGACCAGCGGCTTCTGGGTGTCTCTTTTTAACTCAGTGCAGTTCGACCTCTCGAAGGTGCATCGACATTGTCTCACTGTTTCGTCATCTCAGACTACACAATATCATTCTCACGCCATCTATTGAACTTCTCACATACTAGGTACTTTTCCCCATTGCCTAATTTGAATAGGGGAATATGCATACGCTGCTAATGTATTGGAATCACCGAGGGTGTTTTTGTTATGTGTCTGTGAACTTTTTGGTAATGTAATGAAACTAAGTACCAGTACTAATGCCATGATATTAATATATTCCCATTGACATATTGAGATTTCATCTCAGAACTTATAAGGTGGCGTGTGGATAAACATATTACCATTTATCGTTTATTTTTTTATTTTTTTATTTTTTCGTTTTTTTTATTTTTATAAGATACTGAGGCTGAATATATATTAGAGCTGACGGTAAGGAGGGAAGTCCCGTGGAAAATGGACAGACCCACCTGGTATAATTCTTTGACTGTCTTGATAGCGTAATGCATAAATGCGTGGAATTTCGGTGTGAGTATCCTTGGTTAGAGTCCTTGAAGTTCCACATGTATTTGTTGATTTCATTAATTGAGTTTAGAAGTAAAGTTGGTTGGTGAAAAAATATGAAATAAAAGAAACCCTGAGTTAGTTAGTTAAAATAAGACTACAGAGGCTATCAACCCTTCTGGATTATCATGTCAAGGATAACGTCAGGACTGGTGCCCCTTTTCGCGAACTCCACTCCCATCCTGAGTTAGATTATATCAGAGTGAGGGTTGACCAGTACAGCTCTGCATCATTGACAAACACAGTATTCAGTATTCCAATGGATGGTAACTACGCATTTTAGCTGACAATTCTAGTAAATATCAATATCTACATTTCCAACTTCCTAATAGCCCGAAACTCGCAAGTGGTCAATTAATGAAACCATGGGATCAGACATTGAAGAAGATACAGGTAAAACAGAGAAGGCTTTGAGAGAGTGACTAGAATCTTTGCACCTCCTCCTCCCCCCCTCGTTCCCGTCAGCAGCACTCGGGTTATCTCACTAATAGCAGAGTAGGGTGATGGTCCGGTGATAACGAGGGGCTAACTACCTCAGATACCCACACTCTTAAACTAACTCTCTCTCCTCTCTCTACTGCTAATGACTCACTCTACACAAAAATACACCTGGATTCAAAAGTTCTCGGATAGCTTTGATGACAATAATCAGTGTTCCTCAGAGCTCTCTCAGTGTGCTGTATACCACCTCCGTAGCACCCGACTTGCAACACAACCCCACCTCTACTCTGTGCAACTCTCCAACCCAAGAGTGAAACGATATTCCCAATCTTTCTTCTATTCAACAGCTGAGCTCTGGGACTCTCTCCCTGAATCCATCTCTCCCACATCCTATGACTCAAATTGCTTCAAACTCAGTGTGTCCAGGCATTTTGGCTCGTACATTCCTTGATTTTGCCCCGGGAATGGATAGCAAGGTCTCCGAGATACTAACTATTCCTGGTAACTCCTTGTAACTCTCTAATTAACTGACATTATCTGACCCTTATATAAGACCTTAAAGACCTATCACGTTAGGTTTTAAGGTACCATTCCATTAACCAAAGACCAACTTTAGGTTTTAACCCTTTCTGTACCGGTGTCGTGTTTTCAACTTTATTCTGGGTACTATTATACAAATGTATTTAGTATAAAAATGGCCTCCAGCAATTGACAGGCTTCGAACTATCTCACTTAACCCTTTTTAATGCCACACATTCTTCTCCACACAATCGTTTAAATAAAGCTAGAATGAAATTAAAAAGACGTCGGCGGTACAGAAGGGGTTAAGGTGTCATTGCTGTAGTCTGTTCTACGTTTTATGGAGCCATTACATCTTGAGCCAATTTATCTTGAAAGGGGTTTAAGGGGTATATTTTAAAGCTTGATGGAGGTCTAGGAAGGAAAATAAATACATTATAAACATATATATATACTGTATATGAGCAAATAAACACGCCCATCCCCCCTTAAGGTAGCACTGTGGTAACTCTATACCCTTGGTCTCAGGACTTGTTATTCAGGCAAATAATATACACACACACTCACACATACACACACACACACACACACACGACACATGTATACACACACTCGACAACACACACGCATATACACTCGACAATACCGTACTGTACAACACAAAACACACACCCACACTCTACACACACTCAACAACGCACACACACACACACACACACACACACACACACACTCACACTCGACAACACACACGCATATACACTCGACAATACCGTACTGTACAACACAAAACACACACCCACACTCTACACACACTCAACAACACACACACACACACACACACACACACACTCACACTCGACAACACACACGCATATACACTCGACAATACCGTACTGTACAACACAAAACACACACCCACACTCTACACACACTCAACAACACACACACACACACACACACACACACACACACACACACACACACACACACACACACACACACTGATCCTTATCCTCTCACCTTAATCACCTCCACCTGTCGTCTGGTACTTGATCAGCTCCACTACTTGATATTGAACACTTTGAGGACTATGACGCGTGTTGACCGTTTATTCCGGCTCATATTAGATATCCACCAGCTTCATCCACCTCCTCCACCGCTTCCACATCACCCCTCTGACTTGTTATTTCATTTATCACTGTCTAGGCTTCATCTTTAAGGGGCTGTTTATTGGGTCTAATCATTCATATTTTTATATATTTCTTAATTTCCTCGCTAGACCTCCATCAAACTTAGAAAAACACCCCAGCACTCACCCTTTAAGATAAATTTGTACATTTTTCGGTAGAAAATTGTCCCGGCCGAAGGCCGGTTCCTCTTAAATTTACAGGCTCGCTTTCGCTCGCTAGGGAAAAATCGACACCTAAATTGCACGAAAGGTCTTAAAATTGACAACCAAATGGGGCGAAAGGTGTTAAACTCGCCAAACTAATGGGGTGAATATCTTAAAATCTCAAAACTAATATGTTAAACACGAGGGAGAATGGGGTCCAGAAAAAGTGAGTACTACCCCCTTAACTTAATTTCTGCAAACCCTCTTCCACCGAACTACGACCATCCAAATCAACCCACTTTCATTTTCACAAGTTTACCTCCACTTAAATATTTCTCACATACCTTTTCTATCCTCACTTATTCTTTCTATGTGAATGAAGGAGACAAAAAGCAAAGTCCCCTGCAACAAGTGTCCCCTCCAGTGTTGAAAGAGTGACAGAGAACCAATATCAAGGTGCGACCCCACCGTTTTGGTGGGGTCAGTACTCAAGGTATTAGTGAGTTGGGCCTAAAATTAGGCCTTGTAATTGGGGTTGGGTGTGACAGGGATCTGCCTTGTATGGGCCGATCGGCTTTTTGCAGACTCCCACTTTCTTATGTTCTTATGTTCTTATGTTAGAGGTACCTTTGGTTGTTGGAGGAGGAGGTGTTTGTGAGCGTCGTATTACTCTCTGTGTAGGAGAGGCACAAATAGAAACAGTGGGGGAAGCCAGGCAAATGACACAGGAGTTCCTGCAACTCCTTATCACATGCCTATGTGGCCTCTCCTGGGTACTGCCCTCTCGGTTGGTGCCTACAATCTCCCGAATCTCCTTCCACTTTTTAATTTCCACCAGCCTTTACCATTCTGATATTTCCTTCCACCTTCTTCCACTAATCGCTTCCACCCACCGTTTCCTCTGCTATTTCCACTCTCCTTTCAATCCACCATTGGCAATTATCTTTATCCACCTCACCATTTCCATCTCTCCTTCCACTCAGTCATTCCAATCCACCTTTTCCCATTCACTTCTCTCCTTTCACTTCTTCCACATACTAACTACTTTATCATCTTGCAAAGGCGGTATGTGTGTGTGTGTGTGTGTGTGTGTGTGTGTGTGTGTGTGTGTGTGTGTGTTTAGAAGAATAAGAATATGAAGAAGTTTAGTGGGATCTGCCTCAGGGTTTGAACAAAGACAAAGTACAGGAGGTGGTGATACAGAAAACCGTAGTAGTGACAGTGATAGGGTTTAGTTTTTTATTCATATTTATTTATTTATTAATTTATTTATTTATTTATGTTTATGTATGTATGTATTTATTTATTTATAATTAATATTATTAATATTATTATTATTATCATTATTATTATTATTAGTTTTAGTATTTTTGTTTTGCAGACAAGCTAAGCATACATCTCTCTACCCACCCTTGTTACGTATTCCATCCCACCTTCTAGTAAGCTATTTCCTGTCTCCCATTATCAGAGGTCCACCCACATACATCCTGGTCTCTTCACGACACTCATGACCTTCCTCACTTGACCTAACTCATACCTCCTTATGTATCATTGTAACCCTTTTAGTTCATCTGTTTATTCTGGCTCTCATTAGATTTGGAAGGATTTGAGGTGTGGACATTTACAGTCCATTTGCTCCAGCCCCTTTTGAGTAACATAGGTTGGGAGTCAGGATTTCTGGCCTACCTATAATGAACAGGGTATAGTTATTATCTCCACCGCTGACAGTTGTCGTGTGGTGATTGTTATCGTGTGTGTGTGTGTGTGTGTATGTCTGTGTGTGTGTATGTGTGTGTGTGTGTGTGTGTGTGTTTAGTGTGTGTGTGTGTGTGTATCAGCAGGATTGCTAAACATTGTGCGAACAGATCTGGAGTTGTATTTTGTTCGTACCTTCTCGCTCCCAAAACGTTTCATACTTATTACATTACAAGAATGAAAGAACACGATCTTGTATATTTTATCTATTTTGTATATACAATTTTGTTAACAAACTACTACTACTACTACTTCTACTACTACTACTACTACTACTACTA
>CM064507.1:40042262-40524762 GCA_032716605.1 Paralithodes platypus
AACAGAAGGAGCAGCAAAGACAAAGATCATATTAAACGAGATAAGATTAAGATAAATATACGAATGAGGGAAATAGATAAGAAGACGAAGGGGTGATGTGTGAAGGAATATGAAAGTGTAATGTATATATAATTTTATGGCTTTGAAATAGGATCCTCTTTTAATCAGTAACTTATTAGATTTCTATTTGTTAGGATTATATATATATATATATATATATATATATATATATATATATATATATATATATATATATATATATATATAGACATATAAGCAATCATACAGGGTATCATGCGACATCATTATCGTAATCATCATCACCATCACTAAATATACACAACAATCATGTCTTCTAAGTACTACAATACCCCTAGCCACCGTCCTTGGCAATGGTGTGTGCGTATATGTATGTATGTAAGCATGTATGTAAGGAACGTGACTCAGCATATTACGCATCAACACATTACGCAGCATTACTCATCACCGCCTCACGCATCAGTCTTCTTCCTCACTAACTCATTATTTATTACCCACCAGGATATTACACCATCACTTTATTCATCACATACACATTGGTTATTAATCACTATCAAACTAACAAAAACACCAATATAGAAAATGCAAAAACAATAATATAGAAAATGCAAAAACAATAATATAGAAAATGCAGTGTTAATTTATTACCAAATTAATAATTCACATTTCTATGGAGAGACACAAATCAAGAGTATGAGGGGTGGAAATTATTTAATTGAGAAGTGCGTGTGGAGTTACATGGAGAGATAGACAGAAGAATGAGGAAGTGCGAGAGCGTTGTAGTATGGATGTGGATGTGCTAGACAGTGTAGAAAGGAACACCTTGAGGTGGTTCGGTCATGTGGAACGTATGGGGTGCGAGAGAATGACTATAAGAGTGAAGTGGAAAGACAGAGAGGAATAGCAGACCGAGAGTAAGGTGGAAGGATGGAGTTGAGAGGCATATTGGTGTTGAGTGGCAGGAGGATCACCAGCTGACGGAGGCCAGAGGTGATGGAGGCGATTCATTCGTGTCCAACCCTTCAGGAATCAAGGCGTCTGGCAATAGAATGATAGAGAGTTTAAGGGGAGATGGGCCGTTTTTCTGGTCCCCTTTCCTCCTCATGCTTATCCCCATTAGTTTTGAGATATTAAGACGTTCAGCCCATTAGTTTGGCGCTTTTAAGACCTTTCGCCCCATTTCTTTGTCAATATTAAGACCTTTCGTGCTATTTAGGTGCCGATTTTTTTCCTGGCGAACGATAGTGAGCCAGAAATTTTGGAAGAACTACCGAAAAATGTACAAATTAATCTAGAGGGGGGGGGGGGATCTAATGGATGTTTTTGTATAGGTTAAATATAATACATAAATGATATAATCGACCAAAAAAACAACCCCTTTCCCCTTAAGGTGATTCCTGTCAAAACTACACCACACCTCTCACCAGTAACCCCTTCACCGCCATTACGTTAATTTCATCCTATTCTGGTTACCGGTACCATTAGACGACTTGCTTAAGCTTAAAATCTACCCCTAGGACTCAAATGGGTAAATGCGATCTCAATCAATCCTCTTATTAACACAGGTCCTTCTTAAACTGCATAACATCATCTAAGTTGTGCCAGAATCGAAGGCAAAAAGGCATCGTGGTGCTGAAGGGGTTAAATCTGCGGTCAGATATAACAATTAATATTATGGATCAGTATTCAACACTAATTTGGAAATCATTTACCTTCCACTGTCTTAAACTTGTACCCACACACTATTAGATAGGCTAGATAGGTAAAGCCATTAAGACGTTCACCTCATTTGTTTGGCGATATTATGACCTTTCGCACCATTGATTTGCCAATATTAAGACTTTTCGTGCTATTTAGGTGTCTTTTTTTTCCTGGCGAGCGAAAGCGAGCCTGTAATTTAGGAGGAACCGGCATGTAGCCGGGATATTTTTCTACCGAAAAAATTACAAATTTATTTTAAAGGGGGGGTCTTGAGGGTATATATACTATATATATATATATATATATATATATATATATATATATATATATATACCGGTATATATATGTATATATATATATATATATTGACACATACACCAAACATTTTCCTTAAGCCAAATCTAAGTGGAAGCTCAAGGCCATCCCAATAATAACTTGAGGGGGTCTTCAACCAAACATGACTTTATAGCAACATTTATATGCCATCAAACCACACCATGTACACATCTCAAGGCTATCGGAAGTTATATGCATGTTAAGTCTACCAAGCAACTCTTCTTAACATGCAAGGAGAGGTTTCCACCATATTTATTTGCTTATATATTTTATGGGGGGGAAAAGGGAAGGTGGAACAGTATTCGTTTTTTTTATTATTTGTCTAGTTTCCTCCCTATACCTCCATCAAGCTTTAAAAAATAACACCCCCAAGACACTCATTCAAGATAAATGTCTAAATTTGTCGATAGAAAAATATCCCGACGAAAAGCTCGGTTCCTCTAAAATCACGGGGTCGCTATCCCTTGCCAGAAATAAATAGACACCTAAATGGCACGATAGGTCTTAATATTGACAAAGAAATGGAGCTAAAGGTCTTAATATTGACAAACTAATGGGGCGAACGTCATAACAAATCTGAAAACTAATGGGGCAAAACATAAGGGAGAAGGGGAGGTTTCCAGAAAAAAAACACATCCCCAAAATAGTCTACCAATCAACTCTTCTCAGAAGGCAATAAGTGATTTCTAGTTAAGTTAAGCCATAAGAAAATATCATAGGAAAATATAAAAAACAAAATTACACACAGCCTTTGTAGTTACTATACCCTATTCCAAGTAAGTAGGCCAACAGAACATTAATCACCTCACAAACGACTACAGTAATCGAATTATTATTTCTACTATTTGGGAAGGGTCAGTCAGGCATACGGTGTGAACATTTACTGCCCATTTGTTCTTGCCCTTTTGGAGTTACCGAGGTTAGGATTCACGATTACATTTTTCGATAGAAAAATGTCTCCGGCGAAGCCGGATTTTGTCATACAATATTGGCTCGCTATGCTCGCCAGGACGAAATCGACACCTGAATGGAGAAAAAAAGTCTTAAAACAGTAGGCTGAATGGGGCTGAATGGATACAAGCCAGATAAAGATAGAAAATGAGATAAACAAAGCAGGTCACCCCCCTTAAGATGTGAGATTAGATTCATAAGAAGCTATATATATATATATATATATATATATAATTATACCGATATATATAATTATACCGATATATATACCTGCATATATTTAATTTGTTATAATTCTAAGCCAACCCTGTGTGAGTCTCTTTGGACTCAATGGTGGTATTACCACTACTACACCATTCACCTCCCTTAAGAATACGGACCATAATGACCTGGCGGCTAATCCTGGATATGACCTGTGAGACTCCCCTGGCCGAAACGTATTTACACCTGCGGTTAGGTACACTTTAAGACATCAACGGTACACTCTAAAAACACACATCCTGGTCCAATATGAACCCTAGAACAGCACAAACGAATCTCCAAAAAGCAAATATTAGGGTATATTGTTAATGAGAAGATTTAATTCAATTCGGGATAGCTTCGAGACTATAAAGCTACGATTTACCTATATGTCCTGTATTTACCTATATGTCCTGTATTTACCTATATGTCCTGTATTACCTTATGTCCTGGATTTACCTATATGTCCCCTGTATTTACCTAATGTCCCTGTATTTACCTATATGTCCGTATTTCACCTAATATGTCCCGGTATTTACCTATATGTCCTGTATTTACCTATATGTCCTGTATTTACCTATATGTCCTGTATTTACCTATATGTCCTGTATTTACCTATATGTCCTGTATTTACCTATATGTCCTGATATTTACCTATATGCTCCTGTATTTACCTATATTGTCCTGTATTTACCTATATGTCCTGTCATGTACCTATAGGTCCTGTATTTCCTAGAGGTCCTGTATTTACCTATATTGTCCTGTATTTACCTATATGTCCTGTTATTTACCTGATATGTCCTGTATTTACCTATTGTCCTGTTATTTACCTATATTCCTGTATTTACCTATATGTCCTGTATTTACTATATGTCCCTGTATTTACCTATATGTCCCTGTATTTACCCTATAGTCCTGTATTTACCTATATGGTCCTGTATTTACCTATAATGTCCTGACTATTGTACCTATAGGTGGCCTGTATTTACCTATAGGGTTCCTGTATTTACCGTATATGTTCCTGTATTTACCTATATGTTCCTGTATTTACCTATATGTCCTGTATTTACCTCATTATGTCCTGTATTTACCTATATGTCCCTGTATTTACCTATATGTCCCTGTATTTACCACTTATATGTCCCTGTATTTACCTATAATGTCCTGTTTATTTACTCTATATTCCCTGTATATTACCTAATATTCCTGTATTTTACCTATAGTCCTGGATTTACCTATAGGTCCTGTATTTACCTATATGTCCTGTATTTACCTATATGTCCTGTATTTACCTATAGGTCCTGTATTTACCTATATGTCCTGTATTTACCTATATGTCCTGTATTTACCTATATGTCCTGTATTTACCTATATGTCCTGTATTTACCTATATGTCCTGTATTTACCTATATGTCCTGTATTTACCTATATGTCCTGTATTTACCTATATGTCCTGGATTTACCTATATGTCCTGTATTTACCTATAATGTCCTGGATTTACCTATATGTCCTGTATTTACCTATAGGTCCTGTATTTACCTATATGTCCTGTATTTACCTATATGTCCTGTATTTACCTATATGTCCTGTATTTACCTATATGTCCTGTATTTACCTATATGTCCTGTATTTACCTATATGTCCTGTATTTACCTATATGTCCTGTATTTACCTATATGTCCTGTATTTACCTATATGTCCTGTATTTACCTATATGTCCTGTATTTACCTATAGGTCCTGTATTTACCTATAGGTCCTGTATTTACCTATATGTCCTGTATTTACCTATATGTCCTGTATTTACCTATATGTCCTGTATTTACCTATATGTCCTGTATTTACCTATATGTCCTGTATTTACCTATATGTCCTGTATTTACCTATAGGTCCTGTATTTACCTATATGTCCTGTATTTACCTATAGGTCCTGTATTTACCTATATGTCCTGGATTTACCTATATGTCCTTTATTACCTATATGTCCTGTATTTACCTATATGTCCTGTATTTACCTATATGTCCTGTATTTACCTATAGGTCCTGTATTTACCTATAGGTCCTGTATTTACCTATATGTCCTGTATTTACCTATATGTCCTGTATTTACCTATATGTCCCTTTATTTACCTATGTGTCCTGTATTTACCTATATGTCCTGTATTTTACCTATATGTCCTGTATTTACCTATAGGATCCTGTATTTACCTATATGTCCTGTATTTACCTATAGGTCCTGTATTTACCTATATGTCCTGTATTTACCTATATGTCCTGTATTTACCTATATGTCCTGTATTTACCTATATGTCCTGTATTTACCTATATGTCCTGTATTTACCTATAGGTCCTGTATTTACCTATAGGTCCTGTATTTACCTATATGTCCTGTATTTACCTATAGGTCCTGTATTTACCTATATGTCCTGGATTTACCTATAGGTCCTGGATTTACCTATATGTCCTGGATTTACCTATATGTCCTGGATTTACCTATATGTCCTGGATTTACCTATAGGTCCTGTATTTACCTATATGTCCTGGATTTACCTATATGTCCTGGATTTACCTATATGTCCTGTATTTACCTATATGTCCTGGATTTACCTATAGGTCCTGGATTTACCTATATGTCCTGGATTTACCTATATGTCCTGGATTTACCTATATGTCCTGGATTTACCTATATGTCCTGGATTTACCTATATGTCCTGGATTTACCTATATGTCCTGGAATGTATATGCTGACGTAAGATGTTAAGGGGAGATATCCACCTGGAGGATTTTTTCTGGACCCCTTTCTCCCTCATGTTTAGCACCGTTGCTTTTGAGATTTTAAGACGTTCGCCCCATTAGTTTGACGATTTTAAGAACCCTCGCCCCATTTAAGTCAATTTTAAGAACATTCGTGCCATTTAGGTGTCGATTTTTTCCTGGCGAGCTATAGCGAGCCTGTAATTTAAGGTCTTTTTTCTACCGAAAAATGTACACATTTATCTTGAAAGGGGGTCTAGGGGGGAGTAATTTTAAGCTTGATGGAAGTCTAGGGAATCAACTAAAAACCTCCCCTTAAGTAAAGTGTGGTAACAAATTATGTATACTATTGTTGGTGCTTTGGCCGAAGAGCTGTGAGGGCTGACTGAAGAAAATGTGTATATTTACTTGACAAATGTATATATTTATGCAAACCTAAATGCAGGCATGCATATATATATATAATATATATATATATATATATATATAGTATATATAATATATATATATATATATATATATATATATTTATATATATATATATTTACAGAGAGAGAGAGAGAGAGAGAGAGAGAGAGACAAATATAATATAAGACTCAATTATCCCTATTCTATAAAGTCGATTATAATACCTGCTGCCTGTATACAGTATATCACACAGGCCTACATATTATAATACCTGCTGCCTGTATACAGTATATCACACAGGCCTACATATTATAATACCTGCTGCCTGTATACAGTATATCACACAGGCCTACATATTATGAACGTTCACCCAGAGAATGTCAGCTCAGAAGAACCTGTCACTAATACCCTGTCAACCATTAAATATTACCCAATAGATTCCAACCTTTATATATTAACCACTAGATATGAGCCAGTGCGAAGTAACCCAATTGAAAGTTTAATATCTAAAAACCTAACCCACTTTAACAAATAATACTGGTTGAATCAGCACCTTTTGATATGGAGAACTGGTTGCTGGTTGACCTGTCCGAATGACCCAGACAGACCCACCCATGTCAGACACACACACACACACACACACAACATATATATATATAGTTATAGATATATATATATACTGTATAAATATATGAATATATATACTGTATACTATAAACACACACACACTATAAAAGGAAACACACGCTATAAAACGCACACACACACACACACACACCATAAAAGAACACTTACAAATATGTTCACTGGTTCCTCTTTGTTCTACGTGCCGAAGAAAACGTTGAATGGTTTACTTTGGGAGGATAACATTCGGTGTCCGGTTGGTGCGTAGCTTAGATCATTAGTGTATCCTATAAATAGCTATGACTTGGAAAATATTCACTTTAGGCATACGTATACTACAAGCGCGCGCACACACACTCACTCACTTACTCACTCACACACTCACTTAATCACACATTCACACACACACACATACATATACACATATCATTTGTCTTATGAGTGCAAGAGCAATATGAAACATATATCATTCGCTAAATGATAACGGAAAAATCAGCTTACTATTCTGACTGCCGGCACTAGGGTATATTCCAGTTGAAGCTATCTTGTTTGATAAGTTAATCACTTAACCACATATCACAGATAACCTAGTACCCGTGATTTCAACTAATACCAGCATTCTTATTTAATATAATTGTTACTTACACAAAAGCTAAATATATTATTATAATCAACAAAAACGTATAACTTATCGTGACAAGTGGTATTTTCTCCTTTACTTGTTGCATCCCTAATTAATGTATAGGTCAATAATTACACGGATGACAACAACCAACATAAGACAATTAATTGCATTGCTACATAATAAATATACATATTATGTAGTACTACTAAAAGTGTAACGGAGTATAATGTGTAATAAATTGACGATTTATCAATACGTGTCTTCAAGGAATGCATTGCAATATATAAAAGCACTTAAGATATATCGCATGTATAAAAACCGAAATTGTACAAAAGGATAATTATAAACAAATTAAACCTAACAAAGGTCTCAAAAAATAAATATTGAGTATGCGATACCTGCGTCACGTCGTGCCATTCTAATTCCAGACAATTATTTAGCAAGTATCCGTTTGATGTCTCAGCAAAGTTTGTGAAGAATCGTGTCGGATACAATTTCCAATTTTCCCAAGGGAACGTTAATCAAACAGTGTTTAACATAGATTATATTATTAACCCCTTCAGTACGATTACGTAATTTTAATTTTGTTCTAGTTACCATTAGACGATTTTCTTTAGCTTATGATCTACCTCTAGGGCCTCAAAGGGGTACACTATGGTCCCCCCCCAAAAAAAAAATCTGAATAGCAAGTTATTTTGATAAGTTCTGTTGCCTTTATATTACGTCGTCCCTGTTTTGGTTTGCATATTTTGCAAGTATTACAATATAACATAGCTCCTTTATAAACAACACAAAATAACATAGCTCCTTTATAAACAACACAATATAACATAGCTCCTTTATAAACAACACAAAATCGTCTAAATTTCGCCAGACTAAAAGTAATCAAGGAGTCATCGTGCTGAAGGGGTTAATATATTCACACTTACAACCACCTTGATGGATGGAATGCTTGGACACACATACACTGCTGTCTTCCCTCAAACCAATGTTCACTGTCTTTAAGGGGAAGCTTTTATTATTTGTTCTGGATCCCTTCTCCTTCATGCTTAGCCCAATTAGTTATTACATTTTAAGACGTTTGCGCCTTTAGTTTGGGAATTTAAGATCTTTCTAGGTGTCGATTTTCTCCTGGCGAGCGAAAGCGAGCCTGAAATTTAGGAGGAACCGGCCTTCGACCGGAACAATGTACATATTTATCTCGAATGGGGGTTTTGGGAGTCTCAATTAACCCTCTGACTTCCATATATCCTTCCTAATCTGAATAAAATCTTCTGATATTAGCCAAAAAACAGAAAAGGAATGCGTAATCTTATACAGCAGTACTCTAAAGGTTAAGATTATCACATATATAGTAATGTATGAGCTACAGTTGCCCACATAAGTTCTGTTCCTCTCCGTGATATTATACGTGGAAATGTAATGCACAGGATGGATTTACGAATGTTATGAAGAGTGTTCATGATGAGGCTAAACTGTAGTGTCTCTTCAATAATATCTGTTTCAAATATAATGGTTTAGTTTCCCAAGGGGTCCTATCCAGAGTGAGGTTAGGCATCCTCTGCCCAACCTTAGCCGTTTTTGTCTGTCTCTTTTACTGTATAATTTATCCCTCTGGGTGCAGGGGGCTAGGAATCCTCCTCCCCTTGTCAAATTCACCTACTCGAAGAGACAGAGAATGGGCGAGGGAACGCAAAGGTGGTCCTGGACCCTAAGAATTAAACTTTAAAATATTCTGTTCGGGCTCTGTCTCGAGTCGTCTACCCCCAGCTACGGGGTATGTGCCCGAGTATATACAGTTTCCCAATCGTCCAGTTACAACACTGAAATCTGCATTCGTCTTTACAAATGATATATGCTGGCCATTAAACCAGTCCCGGAGTCTATCAGGCAACAATGGCAGCATCTCTCGGCCAATTACTTTGGTGCCCAGCGGTAATCATGGGAGGTTTGTTGGCAGGGTCGTGAGAAACAACGAATTACAGGTGCTGGGGGGCGTGAGAGAGAGAGAGAGAGAGAGAGAGAGAGAGAGAGAGAGAGAGAGAGAGAGAGAGAGAGAGAGAGAGAGAGAGAGAGAGAGAGAGAGAGAGAGAGAGAGAGAGAGTTATACCTACTAAGTGTGTGGTGGCCAACAATCAAGCAGCCCGCTGGTGTTGGGCTTAATGCCACCAGGGTCATCAATAGAGAGCATCCCCACACACCTTCTACAGTACACTCATAGCCAAGTCGGGGATCAAACATTGTGAACCATTATGTAAAGTATGCCAATATAAATAATACAATAAATATATTTCAGTCCCACCACCAAACACCTCCCAAAGATCTTAATGGAAGCATGTGGTCCTCCCTGGATTCGAACCTGGGATACCATATACAAATTTTAAATACTCTAACCATTACACCGACAATATATACTCATATTTGCCCCATCTTATGTATGCAAGCTATCGTGCTCTCTTCTTCTTCTTCTTGAAATACACAACAGGACTCCAAAATACAGTACTAGATGACCCACAGCAACAATACTAGGTGAAAGATATCCCGGCTATGAAACCCAAATGGCGTATGGTTTTAATAGAAGGTGTTGCATGCCACCACCACCAAGGCACCTTACACTCGCCACAACTTTCACCTCCTGTCACCCCACGACCCTACCCCCAATCATGCAACCCCATCCCCTGCCCCCGTGCCCCAATCATGCAACCCCATCCCCTGCCCCCGTGCCCCAATCCTGCAGCTCCACCCTCCCCCCCTCCACGTGCCCCAATCCTGCAACTCCACCCCACCCCTCTCGTGCCCCCATCCGCCCCCACCAAGTGCCCCCACACTGCAGGAGCTGTACCCACCGCGAGAGGCCTGGTCAGGGGTCGCCCGGGTCAGGGGGCCGAGGACCTGTCATCGTAGGAGACTACAGGGAGATGAGAGCCTTTCCTTTCCTTCATCCTATGACTTAGACTGCTTTAAACTTCGTCCAGGTATTTTGACTTAAACGTCTCTTGAATTCGGCTCTGTCACTCTGTCAGCTTTGGGGAAGACACCCGTTACAGACAAACTGCATTTTGTCTCCTTCATACACATATGAACAAAATTAAAGAGAGGTGGGAGATACAGGTACTGGGAATGGAGCCACTGTTAAGTAGGACCATTACGCCAGGTTAATCATATTATAGTATTCCGGGTTACATTGATGATATTGTAATGTTGTTAGTTAGTTATGTAAAGCAGATTAACTAGACCACTGAGCTCCATTCGGAATATTATTGTAATGTAGATTAAGTTGAATATCTAGGAATGAAAATAGCATTCCGAAGTTGAATGTAATCGTCTAATAAGAACCAGAATATACGGAAGAAAGGCGTCATCGTACTGAATACCTTAAGAGGGTAAGGTTTATTGTTTGGTCTATGCACATATTAGTCAACCTATAAGTACCTATGGCAGTGATTCGGTCCATGTAACTATTAGTCAACTTATAAGTACTGTATGACAGTGCTTCAGTTCATGGAGTATTGTCACTGCTCTTGAAAACAGTCAGCATCCTGGGGCTTAAGATATTCTTAAACACTTCTCAGGAGCGGAGGCCTTTTCTGTAGCCAAACCGCATGTCAAAATCTGCGAGCAAAGAAAGGCTATGGCTGCACATCATGTTAGGTCGATGAAGGTTGTTGGGTATGCAGTGATCTCTACCAAGTACGGAAACCGCACTTTTACTTCATTATTGTTATTACTATTATTATTATTAGTAGTAGTAGTAGTAGTATTACTGTTTGTATTATCCCTGTTATTCCATTATTATCATATCGCTATTATTTTGTGTTATTATTAGCCTCAGTATTATTAATATTGATCATTATTCTTATAATTATTATTATTATTATTATTATTATTATTTCCCCGCAGCGGTCCCCAACAGAAGGCAAGGTATGCGGGGCTGGGAGCTGGTTAGAAAGTGAAAACAAGGGTCACTGAGGGAAAAGCAAGAAGGGGGGCGAGTAAGCAGAGTAAGAGAGAGAGAGTGTGTGAGTGAGTGAGTGAGTGAGAGAGAGAGAAAGTTTGTGTGTGGGGGGGGGGGGGGGGGGCAGAAGAGAAGAGACACTGGAACGAAAGAATATAGTGAGGCAGACAAGCAGAGAGAGAGAGAGAGAGAGTGAGAGTGAGTGGGGGGGGGGAGAGAGAAGAGAAGAGAGACACTGGAACGAAAGAATATAGTGAGGAAGACAAGCAGAGATAGAGAGATAGAGAGAGAGAGAGAGAGAGAGAGAGAGACACACAGTTTAGGATGGGGAGGTGTGTCGTGTGCAGGGAAGTAAGCATTGTTGAGCACTTAAATTAAGGCCGGGAGATGTCTGCCATTCATTACTGGCCTTCGATAGGCTATGTAGTGAAAGTGTGTGTGTGTGTGTGGGGGGGGGGGGGGGGGTATGAGAGAGAGAGAGAGAGAGAGGAGAGAGAGAGAGAGAGAGAGAGAGAGAGAGAGAGAGAGAGGGGGGGTATGAGAGAGAGAGAGAGAGAGAGAGAGAGAGAGAGAGAGAGAGAGAGCAAAATATCATCCTGTGTGCATTTCTTCAATGTGGTTGCGACCATATCTTGGTTGCGGCGGCGGAGATCCTAATAGCGGAAGAAGAGTGAGGTGTTCGTGAGTATCGTGAGTCGTGAGAGTATTGTGAGAAGGTCCCCAGTCAACACACACCGTAATTTGCCATCTTGGGGGCCTGTCGCTTCCGCTTTTGGATTTCATATCCATATAATGTACTGTTCATAAATAATATTATATATATGTATACTGAGAGAGAGAGAGAGAGAGAGAGAGAGAGAGAGAGAGAGAGAGAGAGAGAGAGAGAGAGAGAGAGAGAGAGAGCTATTCCAAATTGTTGCCACCTCCCACCCTTGGCATCGACCTTCGGGTATTGCTCGTAACTTATTGTATGTTTATATTATTCTCTATGTTGGTGGTGATTACTTCTGATGTACCAACTAGTCCAGCCATTCTGTAGACCTAGTAATTTGTTGACACTGGCATTGATAGTTGGAAGTGTGTCGTAACATATATTGGAGTCGATGTATTGGCTACACACTCTCTCCCTCACTTCTTTTTGATACCCTATAATAAATTTCACAAAGCTAGAGGTCATTTTCCCTGGGTGACAGATGGCGCGCGTGTGTGTGTGTGTGTGTGTGTGTGTGTGTGTGTGTGTGTGTGTGTGTGTGTGTATGTGTGTGACCTCTCGGGATATAAGTGTGTGTGTGTGTGACCTCTCGGGATATAAGTGTGTGTGTGTGTGTGACCTCTCGGGATATAAGTGTGTGTGTTGTGACCTCTCGGGATATAAGTGTGTGTGTGTGACCTCTCGGGATATAAGTGTGTGTGTGTGACCTCTCGGGATATAAGTGTGTGTGTTGTGACCTCTCGGGATATAAGTGTGTGTGTGTGACCTCTCGGGATATAAGTGTGTGTGTTGTGACCTCTCGGGATATAAGTGTGTGTGTGTGACCTCTCGGGATATAAGTGTGTGTGTGTGTGTGACCTCTCGGGATATAAGTGTGTGTGAACTCTCGGGATATAAGTGTATGTGTGTGACCTCTCGGGATATAAGTGTGTGTGTGTGACCTCTCGGGATATAAGTGTGTGTGTGTGACCTCTCGGGATATAAGTGTGTGTGTGTGTGTGTATGTGACCTCTCGGGATATAAGATGGAGTCACACGAGCGGATCTTCTCCTCATAACTTACCGGGAACTCAGATCTCACAGTTTTATCAGATTTCACCTATATATAAATCTGTTCTCTGTAAATCAGTATATCAAAGTTGTCAATACCGATTAACAGTGGATCTTAAAACGCCACCAGATAAAAAATTAAATAGACAACAAATAAAATAAAATAGGTCGTGTCTCGACCTTCAGATTAAACAAAGAAATAAAATAAATAAATACATGAATAAATAAATAATAAAAAAATAAGAATAATATAAAAAGCAATAAATAAAAGCCAGTTGAGAGTCGGCCGTAAATTGGTACCTGTGCCTCGACCTTTATGAAGACCTTCCGCTGAATGGATCCATATGAAATAGCATTGTATCTATAATTTCCCTCGACCTTACTTGACCTTCAGTAGATATCAGGGGTTCCCAAGGCGGTGTTATTGATGTCGCCGTCATAATTATAATGTCGAGGAACCATGAAAGGAATATTATATGATGTGCGTAGAAAAATTATCGTCACTATATCAAAATGTCAATATGTGCCCAATTTATCTGTGATGGTTTAGTTACAAGGAAAATTAATGAACATAAGAATACATATTGGTAGTTTGAAATCGTCGTTACGTGTTTAAAAGTGTGTGTGTGTGTGTGTGTTATTCACTTACTTGTTCGTCAAGGGGAATCCACGCAATGCGAGCTAAGCTCATTATTATCGTGCCTCCTTAACTGGGAATGTATTGCGTGAAATGCATGTTAAGTGTTTATGTATCGTTGGAATGACTGTGTGTGTAGTCTGTATTTTAGCCAATTGGCGACATCTGGAAACTAAGGCTTAGGGTTGACCAGTACGGTACCCATCTCACCTTGTAACCGATCACCAACCCCAGATGGGACGTCACAACTTCGTCCACTTATACCAGGTTCCTATTTATGCTGCTAGGTGAACAGAGGCTGCACCGTTAGGAGACTTGCCCAAATGTCTCTTCCCCGCCCGGGTCTCGAACCCGGGACCTTCTGGTCCCGGTCCCTGGTGTGTGTGTGTGTGTGTGTGTGTGTGTGTGTGTGTGTGTGTGTGTGTGTGTGTGTACCTGTATATCTGTCTGTGTATGTGTGTGTGTCTGGTCACAAAATTTCTCGAGAACGAATCAATTGATTTCGACGAAACTTGGTCAGTCCCGTCATTTGAATCCCATAATATTGGAAGATCATTGGTCTACATCTACCGGTACTCTTCACTAAGTATATACAGGTAGGTCAGAGCATGAATACTATACTCGGTTATGTCTAAATGAGGAAACCTGCAGTAGACCAGCTAGTGTGTTAATATATTCTACTTTGTCTAGAAGTGCTGTGTGAGAGGATCCTCCCCAAACATGCGAACAATACTCAATACATGGACGAACTGTACCACTGTACAGAGCGAGATGCTGTTCAAGGGTAAAGAACCCCCGGAGGCGATTGAGCACACCCAGCTTCTGAATATAAACACCATTTGAGGAGAAGCACTTTATTGACAACGTTTCACATATAATTATAGCTTCTAAAGATCTGCGAAAAGTTGTCAATTAAGTGCTCCTCCTCAAATGGTGTTTCTATTCATCCTGTCAACATTTCGAAGTTAATTGATAACATATTGCCTATAGAGTATAACTATAATAAAATGTATGTAAAGTTTAAGGGTAGGCATTTGAACATACTGTATTTTCAATAATATGACAATTAAGTTTAAAAAAAAATCATAATTCAAAATAAATATGTACAAAAAACATCAAAATGGTTTCAAAATATTAAACAAAGCCATTATAAACGTACCGGTATATACTAACGATGTGGACTATTTGTTTTCAGTCAATGCATTAAAATGTACAATCCCCTGCATAATTACCTGGTAGCCTACAGTACTCTACCTGAAATATCTGTGACAGTGAACAACGATTAAGGGAAAACAATAACTCATCTAGTATCTATAGGGAATAAGTCAAAATAGTAAATCAGCGTGTTAAAAATTGTAAAATCAATTTGTAGCACCTTCCACAAAGGCCAAATGCATACTAATACCAAGACATGAATGAATAAATACAATATATATAGCCTATATGCAACTAACTATAAAAACAATCATAAGTTTTCTCTCGTATTCAATAAGTTAACCATTAAAGATGCTAACAAGCTTTACAACCCGCCAGATGGGCTAGAGCCGCAGTGTGTCATGGGACCAGAATCCCACTACCGGTACTGGTTTTTATCACACTGTTGATCGGTATTTATGCTTAGTGATGATTATGGCCGTCTTTTAGGGCTCTTTATAATCAATACCGGTATTATTGCTGGCGTTAGGGAGTTAATGTTGCTGAAATCTTCCAAAAATTCGAATTCGGAGATTCCCAGACCAGAGTTGCCGGGAAGAGGGGCCATGTGACTCGGTGTTTTAGTAAGAGTGGTCAGACAACTCTCACTTTCCTTCCCACTAGTGACGAGATGTTGGGTATATACACCTTCCCCTCCCTACCCCCCTTACGTATCCCCCCCCCCCCCACCTTACCTCTGTTCACCGCCTACCCCCTCTCACTCGCATCTCCTCCACCCATCTCTCTCTCTCACATCTCCACCTAGCCTACCCCACCCTCTCACTTACACCTCCTCCACCTATCTCGCCTTTTCTCCGTCACATCTCCTCCACCTACCCCGACTGACTCTCTCTCTCTCGTCTCCCCGTTTAGTTTCCTCAAACTCACTTACCCCACGAGCAGTAACCTACCTACCTACCACACCTCACTATCTTCCCTGACTAGGCCTATACTATTGCAAAGCTATCTTATAATATTAATTGATGTGTTCCTATTATCTTAATCCTTTTCTACTCTACCCACTCTCCTTATCTATTTCACACACACCCATGCCGGTACACATTTCACGCCCCCCCCCCCCCCCCCCTCGTCCATTCCTATACTTTCCCTCTCATCCTCCTCCACTTCCTGGAGAGAGAGAGAGAGAGAGAGAGAGTGTGTGTGTGAGAGGGAAACACACACACACAAACACACATTTCAGCGCTATCCTCTTTACCCAGCCAGTAATTAGCTCAAGCAAGACCATACTTTACTTGAAGAGCACACTGAGGAACGGTTGACTTGACAAGCTCACTACTACTTCCTGTCTCCGGGGGTAATAAGGTCTTTACTCTTATGGGGGGAGGGGGTATTTATTGGTAGATATATGTATTTATTTATGTTATTGTTAGCTTCCTCCATAGAACTCCAGGGGTTTATTTATTGGTCGATTTAGGTATTTATGTATTTATTTTATTTGTAGCTTCTTCCCTAGACTTCCACCGTGCTTATACAACATCCCCAAGATCCCCCTTCTAGATACATTGGTACATTTTTCGGAAGAAAATTATCCCGGCCGAAGGCCGATTCTTGAAAGAGAACATGCATCATTCATTTATTGTACAAAGGATTATAAAAGATCTACTTCTCTCTCTCTCGTGTTGTACCGTAGCCCCTAGTATAATAAACCATGTATACCGCCAAGCTTCCTATACCGTATACCACCTTTCTCTGTGACCTCTCAACCTTTCCCTAGACACTACCACCACCATCACTACCACCTCCACTGCCACCTCCTCCACCATCACTACCCCCACCGCCACCACTACCCCCACCATATGCCTCCCTCCTCACCTCCCGCGTTCTTAAGGGGGAATAGTTTTTTGTTCTGATCCCCCTTCTCCTTCATGTTTAGCCCCATTAGTTTTCAGATTATATGACGTTTGGCCCATTAGTTTGAAGATTTTAAGACGAGCGATAGCGAGCCTGTAATATAAAGGAGTACAAAGGAGTACAAAGGAAATCAAGCAACAACAGATCTAGTGACCCTTCTAGGCTGCTATTATATTAATATTAAGAAGGGACCGGCCTGGAGAGCGGGACATGTTTCTACCGAAAAATGTACAAATATATCTAGAAGGGGGATCTTTGGGATGTTAATTTAAGTTTGATGAAGGTCTATAGACTCTATACCAAGGTGAGAAGGGTCACAAGGAGGGTGAATTTACCCACAAACAGGTAATGGTACTTCAAATACAGAGAGAGAGAGAGAGAGAGATTGATTTTGATTTTGCCCCGAGGGGCGAGTTTATTGAGCAGCGCTCCCCATCCTGTGAGGGGACAACCACTAGTAAGGCGATACATACTGCTCAAAGAGCCATTATTCCACTGAAACAACAGCATCGTCGTCTGGTTACATTCATATTTGTGTTTATAAGTCAGGTTGGCATTATTCAGATGTGTTATTATAGTTTCCTCATTTAATTGTCACATGGTCTGTATAAAAAAAATAAAAATAAAAAAATAAAAAAAAAAGCAAGCAAGCAAGCTTGTAGTGACTGAATTATTAATTGACAGGTTGTAAATAATAGCACTACAGAACTAGTGCAATCGTATGAGGAGACTATTCATATTTTCATTACATCAATGGTTATTGAGATCATAGTTAGCTGAATACAATTATTACAAAATAGGCAATGGTATAAATAAACATAATACATAATTTAATACAGGCGGACATAATCATGATCCGGTTCGTTGTGCACTGGGAGCTAAGGTGTCTTGAGATCGCCTCGTACCCATACACAACGAACGTATTATAGTCTGCATGGTTGGTATCTAATTGAATATACTTAGTGGGTATTTCAAGCGTAACTCAATATGGCTCTCCAAATGTAACCATATTCAACCCGTAACCTGCATTGCTTCCATACCGCCTCAATGACGCTACGTATCGGATGTAACTTTTTATACACCCGTGGACTTTCTCCGGTTGGTGCAGGCAGTGCTACTAAATCAAGTCCGCTAGATAGTAAATAAATTACTAAAATCGCTAGAATAATGCCACAATCTCAGAACATCGCTCAAAAACGGCTCAAATCTCCAGCATATCGCTAGAATACGTTCCGCTACATTGAAAAATTTGACTCTCGATCGAAGTAAATACCTCTAGATCTAGCGGGAAAGTAGCTAAATTGGCAACACTAGATGCAGGAGGGAGATTGGGGAGAAGAGGGGGGGGGGGGGACCTGAAAAAGTGGCTTGAAGTGATGTGTCTTATCCGACCTCTTGGGTGTATTATTATCGTATTTTGCATAATTGTTATTGAACATTTTGTTTGCTTTAGCTGTTTTCGAGCAATGTATTATAGTTTTCCCGTAGGGGCTAGTCTAACAAAAATAAGCGGATTCCCAGAGTTCCTTTAAACTAAAAAAAGGTACCCAAAACAATTATATGATAATTGATACCGGTTGGGAAGCCATCTTGGTACCCAGAACGATGATATGATAATTTATACTGGTTGGGAAGCCATCTTGGTACCCAGAACGATGATATGATAATTGTACCTTTATACCATAACCTTTCTATACCAGTGGCCTACTGCACGTTCCCTGTATTCTAAATCACTAGTTCAGAAGGTGTGGAGTCGAGCCTTTCTTGGCAAGTGAGATATTTGTACAAACACCTGACCTCTCCATGGGGATTGATTTTCACGCAATTTGGAGGGCAGATAGGATATGAGCCAAGAAAGAAGTACCGGTAATTCAATTTAGGAGGTGATCGGTAGAGCGTATGCCTCCGCCAGTGTAGGTGGCTCACAAAGTTATGAACCGATAATCAAGACATCTGGTGGGCAGATAGGATGTGTGCCAAGGAAGAAGTTATTCCATTTAGCATACCTCCACCAGCGTAGGTGAAGGTATGCGCTCTACCGAGTGCCCCTCTAGTTATTATTAGCAGTACGGACGATAGTAGTAATAGTACCAGAAGTAGTAATACTGGGAGTAGTATTACTGATGATAGTACTAATGCACTTGCATATTTACTCCTTGCCCCACATACTGCAACATATCACGTATATTTACCTCTTCAGCATGATAGAGAACTTTTCATCTAATTCCGGTTAGCATTATATGATTTCCTTTAGTTATTAATCTACCTCTAGGATTCGAAGGGTAAATATGATCTCAATAATCCCTCTGAATAACATAAGTACTTCGTAAACTGCATAATATCATCTAATTATATTCCGAATAATAGTAATAAAGGAGTCATCGTGCTGAAGGGGTTAACTAGCCCCCCCGATCGAACTTATCGGGTACCAGTAAACCCCCCCCCCCCTCCAACTATAGTGACTATACCCATGAACCAACAGCGAAATATATGCATGACGCAGTACCACCCTCCTCCACACCCACACCTCCACTGATGTCACCCACCCACCCTCACACACACATAAATAATACAACCATCTGTATACACACAGTCAATCCCTGCTGTCAGTCACCCACCCATACATACATACATACATACATACACACACACACATCCCATCCCCCCACCCACATTATACAACCAGTCCACCCCTGTTGTTATCCACCCACATCATACACCCATCTCCAAACTAACAAAATCCACACCACCCACCCCCTTATGTCATCCACCCTCTCCACACCCCCTGTTGATAATGGCCGTCCACAAGGAAGACGAACCAGCTTCTTTACACTTAATGCAATTTAGGACAGATCTGTAGGAATTAAAGGGGTACCGGTAAACAAAATTCTCAATCAACCCTCTAACTCCAACAAGTTCTCCGTAAGCTGAATATAATCGTGTAAATCTGGCAAAATCTAAAGAGGATGTAGTCACCAAGTTATTGTATAATGAAAGACGTAAGACTGGCGCCCCCCCCCCCCCCCCCCCCCCCCCCCCCCCCCGCTCCTGACCCGGAAGTGATGTGAAGAGGTAACAATGGTGCGGTAGGTTACAACTCCTCACCTCCATCACTTTTACCGAGTCCTCCTCCTCCTCCTTAGTACTCTACCGTCACACACGCTTCTACTTGTCTCTTGTTTATCCACCCAAAGCACTATCGCCCCAAATGAGTACATAAACACCTGTAGACGCGCGGGTGCAAATATATAAATACATTATCATCAGTGTATTTGTTATACAACGTGTTCCTCACACAAGGGGCATAAATAATAGGGAAAAACCATTAAAAAATAGCAAGGAGGACAGCCCTCCTACTTTTACTATTCTACTTTGCTCTTTCATAACGCATTTACTTCTCATTAATTCTTAGAGACCTCTCACCTTCCCAACCTGTCTATCCCCCTCTACTTTTACCATATACCGGAATCTACTCAATTATAATAATTTAACGCAGTACAGTACCACCCATGATATACAGAGACGTATACGTCTATATATCATCTACCACCACCCGTCTCCACACCCACCAAGTCACCCATAGTGTCAGACCCCCAGCCCACCCACCCACCTAACCCCCACCCTTCCCATCTCACAAACACACCCACATATGCAGCCCAACCCTGTGTTATATCAGAATATGTTTGACAGGAGCAAACCAAAACAATATCGGAAATAAATTCTCCGAATCATGTCCCCGTGGTTTTTAGAATGTATGGTTGAGTGTCCCTCCCATACCGGCAGCTCCTGATCACCGCCCTTTCCCTTATCCATATTAACCTGGGTCTACCCCTACCCATTACCTATCCACCTTAGGCGGTGACCTTATATACTCAGCCGCCATAAAACCTTTACCTTATCCGGTCTCTGTGTCATCTGGCTCCAGCCGTTCCTTAACTGGATCTAATTCAAGGGTACTTCTTTTCGAATCCTCTCCTGTTACGCACCATTCAGGTGTCAACCTTTTCCTTGCAAGCAACATCGGACCTAAACTTAAGGAGGAACCAGCCTTTGGCCAGTGCATTTTTCTACCGAAAAATGCACCAATTTATGTCTAGGGGGTATTTTTTAAGCTTGATGGAGGTCTAGGGAGGAAAAAACAAAATAATTAAATAAATCTCCCCTCAATCCACCCACTACCGGTATGTGTTTCTCTGCCCTTCGCCTCCTCCCTCTCCCCTTATCTGTCCCGCTCAATACCTTCCCATCCCTCATCCCAGGTTACCCCTTCACTATCTGGCGCCTCTCTAACCCCTAACCCATTAGCCAAACAAAGTATAAGCCATCTGTACCATCTGCCTACCTGCTTGTTAGTCTGTGTAATAATTATCTCTCTCTCTCTCTCGCAGTGGGAGGCATAAACTTGTCTTTCCTTAATCACCACTCAGTTCCTTTTCAGTTACTGGCAGGACAATGGACAATAGCGTGTTAATCAAAATTTGAACGAAAAAGAAGAACAAAGACGAAATTAATTAATCCAAAAAGTTTCGGTGACAACTAGCACCCTCTTCAGTGGATGTGGGGAGCACAACTGACCGGGGTTTTTCCATCGTTCCAATGGAGATGCATATTGTCAAAACAAAAAATAGTTTGGAAAATATAATGTGTCTGCTAGTATAGCCTATTTGTCTTTTACTTTTGTTATCGTTGATCTATATGGGATGTTCAAGAACGCCGTCATGGACAAAATAATTGAACGTGAGGCAAGCCAACCTGACCCTATCTACCGTACCACGCTTCAGGTCACACGGGTCACGGGTCACTAATATACTGTATAATATCTCCGTCAGGGTGTCAAGAAGTACCCTACTGTATTACGCACAGCCCAGTCTTCACAGCCAGTACAGGGAATCACCCTATTTAGTATTATATCATGTGTATTACTGTATTAAACATTCACTTATATTACAGCCAATTAAGTTATGTATCATATGTATTATTGTATTACACACTCCTCAACTCAATTACAGGTATTTAATCTACTTACATTTTCCCGTAGCATCTTACACACTAACCTGACGCCTATCTTCCTTTTAACAGGGGTCTCATGGCAATTATTAAACTTTGCTATATAGCTTTTGACAAATCTTCTAGGGGTCCGAAAAATAATCGAGATCCTTCTTAAAATCTATAGTACCGGTAAAATCATCTGAAGTTAGCAACAATAAAATGAACCCCTTCTGTACCGGCAACGTCTTTTTTATTTGATTTCAGCTACATTTAGCCGATTCTATTAAGCTTAGGAAGGATATATGGTAGCTAAAGGGATTACTTGAGATAGTGTGTTGCGTGTTAAAATGGTAGACGTTCTTCGTAAGCTTAACAAAATGGTCTAACACTTGCCCGAATATAATGAAAAGGACGTCGCCGGTACAGAAGGGGCTAAGAGTACTACTCAACCTTCTTAATAGGAGATTTCCGTTTGATTTTTTTTTCTGGACCCCTTTCTCCCTCATGTTTAGTCCCATTGCTTTTGAGATTTTAAGATGTTCGCCCCATTAGGCCTAGTTTGGCAATTGTAAGCACTTTCGCCCCATTTCTGTCAATGTTAAGACCTTTCGTGCCATTCAGGTGTAGATTGTTTTTCCTGGCGAGCGATATCGAACCTGTAATTTAAGGTGGGGAGGAGTTAATTTCTCGCTATATAGCTTATAAAAACCGGCTATACTGTAGGTCCCTTAAGAATACCGCCCTAAGAGTGTAAAGTCAGACTATCACCATCCCAAATTGACCTTCTCTACCCTTCTTGCAGGTCACGGGTCACTCATAATATATAACAGGTCAGTCAGGGTGTATATATGTGTGTGTGTGTGTGTGTGTGTGTGTGTGTGTGTGTGTGTGTGTGTGTGTGGCAGAGGTATGTACGCTACTGTCTTGCATACCACCCAGGCTTTTACCTCCCGTACAACCCATTAAGAGGAGATGGTGAGTTTTTCTCCCCCCCCCCCACCCTTCTCCCTCATGTTTAGCTCCATTAGTTTTCGGATTTTAAGACGTTTGCCCCATTAGTTTGGCAATTTTAAGACTTTTCGGCCTACCTTTTGCCAATATTAAGACCTTTCACCCAATTTTGTTGTCACTATTTTCCTGACGAGCGATAGCGAGCCTGTATTTTAAGAGGAACCGGCCTTCGGCTGGGACATTTTTCTATCGAAAAATTTACAAATTTATCTTGAAGGGGGGTCTTTGGGATGTTCTTTATAATAAAACCCTATACACTTAATGTCGCAAACACCTTAAAAAAAAAATACCTTCATTGATGTTGTACACAGCAAAAGGAAACGAAACACGATTGAAAATTGGCCCTAAAAAACGGAAGAATATACAATTAGCTAGTAAACTATAAAACACAGCTACCCCATGTTCACCTTGAACCTACAAGGTGTGTGTGTGTGTGTGTGAATATGTGTGTGTATAATTATGTGTGTGTGTGTATGTGTGTGTGTGTGTGTGTGTATGTATATGTGTATGTGTATATGTGTGTATACAGTATGTGTGTGTGTTATAAGAGTTGTGAAGATGGGACACAACTATTGATTTTGACTGAACGACTGCAAATATATACCTTCAGTCAACTAGGGGCGAGTGTGTGTGTGTGATAAGAGGGAGAGAGAGTGTGTGTGTGTGTTATGAGGATGCGCGCGCGCGCGTGTGTGTGTGTGTGATTTGAGTGAGTGTTAAGACGATGCGCGCGCGCGTGCGCGTGTGTGATATGAGAGTGTGTTACGAGGATGCGCGCGTGTGTGTATGCAATATGAGAGTGTATGTTATGAGGATGCGCTCGTGTGTGTGATATGAGAGTGTGTGTGTTATGTGGATGGCACGCGTGCGTGTGTGTGATATGAGGATGTTTGTGGGTCTGGGTGTTATGAGGATGCACACATGTGTGTGTGTGATGACTATGTGTGTGGGGGGGTTGTGAACAAGGGTGTGTATATACAGTATGATGTGTATGATTTATGTTATAATAGTGATGGGTGGCTGGTGGTTCCATCCTTGGTGGTGTGCAGGGGACCGCGGCGTTATACAAGAATCCCACACTTACAAATAGAAAGGAAAGCGATAAATAATATATATATATGATTAGTATTACACAAGGTCTGGAAGCCAAGAAGGTGCCGGGAGGGACGAGGCAGTGTGTTGTAATGAAGGGTGAAGGTATATAGAATTTTCCAGGTGATGTTTGTTTTTTTCTTTTTAATCTTCCAGGAGAGATCTTTTATGTGAGTAGCATTTCCCAAGGCCACTGCTTAACCCTATTTGGTCCGAGGGAATGCGCCATGGTATCCTCTAAGATATATTGACTAAGTCAATATATCTTGGTGTCCTCAAGGGGTAATAATGTGGGAAGGCTGTAATTACTACCATGGCGAACGAAAACAGAGGAAGTGAGCGTTGATTTATGAAAGATAACTTGATAGCATCCCGCTTCGTATAGATAGCAGTTTATTTTCACGTATTTCAGAAGGGACTGGAGTTCTCGAAAAGGGGCTCCGGTCCTGACGCTATTCCCGACTTACAGTGTGCTGGCTTAATAATCCAGAAGGGCCTCTGATGTCATATTTGTACTAACTACAAGTGTCGTGAAACAACTAGCCTATATTGTGGACATTGACACATGTAATTTGGAAGACATATATTAATGTATTGTTGACTAATCTTCTGTCTGTCTTTCTATCTATTGTATCTATTGTCCTTATGGTCATCAGGATTGATTACTAACTGACTGGTTAACTAATATACAATTGGTCAAATGCGTCAAAATGTATACGTAACTATGTATCCTGTAGATATTAAACTTGAAAGAAGGAACCTTAGCACCGGTACTGCATGCACGGAGATACAAGACTGCATGTGTATAACATACACATGTACTGTATTATTCGTAACATTAATAAACCTAATTTACATCAAACGTTGATATAATAATAAAATGGAATAAACACTGAAAACAAAAAGCAACCTAACATTAAAAAAAAAAAAAAAAAAAAAAAAACATTCGTCACTAAGAAACGCCAAGCGTGTCTAAATATATAACAACTTGGCAAATGCAGACTAAATATGTATACGCCTCGCACCAGCAAACTCTCCCAACATTACATACGCTGGAGTTAAGTTAGCCGTAACGCAAGGCTAAATAAACACACCTTTATTTGACCTGTTACTCATCACCAAATATACCATATTATTGTATTATATCAGTTATGGATCGCCCAGTATAGACATGAATACGCTATACCTGTCTCACGGTCAAACATCATCAATATAATAATATGTAGGCGATATATATAGCGTATTTTGTCATTATATTTGCATGTTTATGTTTTATTTTAAACAATAATAAATATTTGACACGCAACGTAATGCTCTCTGTCAAACACATAACTAAAGAACGGAAGCTACGGCAATAACTCGTGTGTAATCATACCTCTAAATGTCACTGAATAACTTCCTAGTGACGAACAAAAATATGAATATATTGGTTGCAGATAATATAGACAAATACTAGAGAGGCCTTTCCTGCAACTCAATACAGTCATCTTTAACCTGGGTCTTTAAGAGGGTCTGTTTGTATTGTGTCACCAACTGGACTGAAGGTAAATATCTATAATTGACTAGAATCTTATAAACCGTCTTGATGATGTACGGTAATGGTTAACGCGTGTAAGTTCTGTAGGAGACATCCTAGGTTCGAGTCCTGGTAGAATCACATATTTACATTAATTTAATTTGGTGTGTTATTAATGTTAAGAACGATGTTAAAAATAAAGCTTAAAGTCAGAAACTTCTAGACCAGAGATGCACAAGAAAAGTAACAGGGGAAAAAAAAAACGCTGGTGTGATTCGACCTTGACAAGGGTGTAAACGATGGGGCAGGGCAAAGTATGGGTAGTTAAGGGTTGTTGTTGTTTTCTGGCACCCCCTTCTCCCTCATGCTTAGTCCCATTAGTTTTTGAGATAATAAGACGCTTGTCCCATTAGTTTGGCGATTTTAAGTCCTTTCGCCCCATTTGTCTCAATCTTAAGACCTTTCGTGCCGTTTAGGTGTCGATTTTTTCCTGACGAGCGATGGCCTTTTAACTACCACAGATGCGTTTTAAGCTGCACAGAATCGTCTAAATATAGTAAAATAATAAAAAGACGTCGCCGGTACAGAAGGGGTTAAGATCTTATGGTCGGATTAGTCGGTGTGGTAGATTGATTATGTTAACCCCTTCTGTACCGGTGACATCTTTTATATTTATTCTAGCTATAATTAGACAATTTCGTGTAGTTTAAGAAGTATGATCTGTGGTTGTGAAAAGGGGTTAGGTGAGATAGTTCGAAGCCTGTTAATTGCGGGAGACCCCTTTTAAACTGAATAAAATATTATAATATTAGCCAGATAAAGTTAAAAAGGATGACACCGGTACAGAAGGTGTTAATTAGGCATCATAAATTACGAAGACAGACGGGAAGGATTGAGGATAGATAAAACAAAGAAGATATAGAGCACAGCTACGAAAATACAGGTAAATATACACGACAATCAGACAGACTAACACTGTCTTTCAGTATTCGTTAAGAACACATAATTATTAATATTATATACCGGTATACTGTATACTAGGTCTAGCTTATAATTATAGGCTAGGCTATATAAAATCGCCTAATAATAGTCATCAGTATCGGATACTTCCAAAACAAAAATAACAATAATAACAATAATAACAATAATAATAATAATAATAATAATAATAATAATAATAATAATACAAAAATAAAAATAAAAACAAAATAGGAAAAGTGGGGAATGGGCCTGAGTAAATAGATAGATTCAGATACTTTTCTACGAATCTGTTGACGTATACTTGTTCTGAGGGAGCTTATGGGTTATAATTATATAATCACACAATAATAGTCATCGTCATCGGATATATTTCTACGAATCTGTTGAAATATCTTTGTTCTGTGGGAGCTCCTGTCTATCCGTCACCCACGTCACTTTGGTAAACATTGACCACCACAGTGACATACGAGTATCCACAGTTCCACACTAAACTAAAGAAGAACAATTGTATTTGAAAACTTGACTGAATACGAGAAAGAATACAAGACATTTAACGTGAAATAGCATTGTTTTGGGCACCACTTCAAAATACTTAATTTGAACTATAAATCGCAATGTTATCTTTGTATACCGGTATACAGTGATAAAGACTAAAAAGAAAGGACTCGGCTTTCGTTTGACACCCTGATTACTAAAGAAATACTGAACAACTTATTATATCAGGTTTTCATTATTTAGCATTGTCACAATATTTGGTAAAATTCTAGTAATGGTTCCCAATAGATTTTAGCATTAATTATGATAATTATAGGGATTATTATAAGCTCGCAGCCTTATTATAGCCTACATAATTTATTAGGGACAATGTAGGTCTATGGAACGTGCACATAACTAGTCTGCAAATGCTTGCCTTTTCCCTTTCGGGGTAAGAGGATGTTTTCTTAATTTTAGTATGGCTGTCATTAGACGGTTTTATTCAGTTTGGGAAGGAATTTTTAAAGTTACAGTACGAGGGTTATTCTGACCTATTTGATTCCAAGATATCCTTTGTAAACCACATAAATCGGAAAATATTCATTTTTGTACCACGATTTTTCCCAGTGGTGTTTCATTTTTATTTTGTCCATTTGCATCAATATAATTATAGTGTTTGTAATTCATTAGAAATCTCGGGAAAACCTATTTTCCCCATTTTCGATCGATGTTAAGACACGTCCCCCAATAGTGGGGAAGGCTATGAAGATCAGGGAAATTGCGGGGTAAAAGGCCCTCATGTAGCACCTAGTATGTGTTCATAGTACCCAGTACGTGGGATACAAGACTACCCTCACCTAACACCTACTTGTTCCCCAGGCTATCTGGCCGTGCAGCCCCAAGCAAGGCCATAACCGAGCAGCCCCCCCCCCCCCCCCCCATAATAAAGCCCAGGTGACCGAAGCCACTCCAAGGCGGGGAGCTGAGGAGGGTACGGAAACTCCTGGGAAACCAAAGCCCCTGTGCCCCTCAGCAATTAGCCTATGAAGGGAATTAGTATGTATTCATAATGCCCAGTACGTGGGATACAAGACTAACCCTCACTAGATGTGTTTATAGTACTCAGTATGTGGGATACAAGACTAACCCTCACCTAACGCCTACTATGTGTCCATAGTACCCAGTACGTGGGATACAATACTAACCCTTATCTACCAGGTAGTAAGTGTTCATAGTGGCAAGTATACAAATTGGTGCCGTCTATAGGAGACTATTGACAACCATGTTACCAAAAAGACACTTCAGTGCCGTAGTTGTTTATTAGGTTTTGCCAAGGGTTTAGCATTTTTTTTCTATGGGTGCGATTTTAATAGGGCGCGCATTTGACAGATACCACCAAGGATTTACTACATATTTTGTTTCGGTTTCCACGCATCCAACACAAAGCTTTTCTGGTGTAAGGACACACTAAAAAAAAAACAAAGGTGACACTTTAATATTACTAGGCGAAATATAAAGCTAAATGGAAAGTTGTGTTAGCGGGAGTAACGTCGAGCGTTTGTTTACATTGTGCTGGAGGTTAGTAGGCTACTTCGCGCATCAAACTAATTTCCCATAGGCTAGGCCTATTGGAGGTTCAATTAAAATTTAGGCCGCGGGATACAGTATGTGTTGAATCAACACCCCCCCCCCCCCTTCCTAGACTTATTTTCCTCATCATATATATTGCCAGCAGGGGGTAAAAAAAAAAAAAACGTCAGCAAACTTAACTAACGGCGAGTGTCATGTCAACAAATCGAACATTGGAAGAGGCGGTAAACTCCCGATTTTCGGCTTAAACGCGCTTCTTTATTCCCGTCGAAAACCACATTAAAATGGTTATTAAATCGTGGTACTTATTACCGAAACTACCACTAATTATTTATAAATATTTGAAGCCTATTATAGAATAAGGATGTTGCAAAGATCATATTAAAATGTGTTTCAACCTCCGGAAATACATTTTATGTGCACTATATAAAGCACTGTAAAAAAAAAATCCATATTGACGGCAGAATAGAATAGGGTGAGGGGGGAGAAGGTGATCAGAGTGGGGGAGAAAGATAAATGAGATTAAATAGTGGAGAGGGGGAGAAGAGAAGTTAGGTTAAGGAGAGAACAAGATATTGGGGGGTGGAGGAGGGGGTAAATAGGGAGAGGAGAGTGCTACTTAAGCTATATACTTCAATACTTTTCTTTAACTATCCCTTCTACGACTACTTATTTTCTAAACTACATCTTAACCAAGCTCTAGCTATTTCTGGAGAAAAAATCACCGGTGCATAGGGGAGCTGGTTCAACAAAAAAAAAAAAAAAAGGGACAGCAACTCCACAAGAAGTGAAACTCTTATTAAGCCCCTTACTGTTAAAATAGATGCTGATTTCAATAAGTCATGGGGGCAAAGCCCCCCCCCCCCCCCTCAACCCATCCTGTATCCGAAGGCAAAAACAACTATATTTACTATGAAAATGACTTACATCTGAGTGTTTTAAGAATGTTGGATAATGCTTCACCTCATCATGCACCTTTGTTTTCAATTCCGCAATATTCTCCCGAACTTCGTTAACATTTTCGTTCACATGTGACACAATGTTATCCTCAAAACTAACCATTTTTGCTTCCAAAGTCCCTAGTCTATCCGTCAAGTCCCGAGTGCCAGCTGAGTTTCCTTCCACTAGATCATTAAACTTTACTGAACTTGCCTCTAACCTGTCATCAAATTGCTTCTGCTTGTCCTGACTTTTAACCATATCGGCTCTATCTCGCCCACTGTGAGTTCCAAAACCTGATGTTTACCTATCATCTCTTTCTGCTGTTCACTGATCTTTTTAATTTTATTGTGTAGTTTCACACTTCCCCGCATGCAAAAACTGCAGTTATAACTCAGCTGTTTACCTGCATCTTTCTCCACCATAAATTCATACACAGCTACAGGTATATCTTCGCATCCAATGTGAAACCAAACATCACATACCTCACATTCGAGTGGATTATCAGAATCTGTCACTTCCACCTTACACTTTCCGCATTGTCAGTCCCTTTCATCTTCTTCTTCTCGTCACCAGCTGAGTCTTGTTTGTTTACGTGTGACGCCACCTTTTACCAGAGTGTTTTGGCAACTCAAGTCTGGAGGCTTGTGTGGGTAGTCTGGGTACTGCTTTAAGAACATAAGAACATAAGAAAATGGGAGTTTGCAGAAAGCCGATTGGCCTAAGCAAGGCAGATCCCTGTCCCACACAACCTCAATTCATTACAAAGCCCAATTATAGGCTTCACACTCTAATACCCTGAGGATCATCTTACCAAAACGGTTAGAGATTAACGCAGGATTATGGAGGTCTGCAGAGCGCTGATTGGCCCAACCCGGCTTTGAGACATTATTTCCATCGAACCGATGCACTGATATATTATGCGTGCCTTATGCTTATACAAGGCCACGGTCTTCGATCTAGACCACCAAAATCAACAATAATGTCAGAGCGTCTCACACGTGAGCACTCACCACCGCCTTCTATTTTTCTTCTTCCGCGCAGGTCCACAGGGCTGACCTTTGTATCGGTACTGGCTCAGAAACGTTTGTAAGAGGGAAAGTTTAGAGTAGAAGGATAGCATAAGGGACAGTTTTTTAGACCTACCCATCACGTCCCCCCCCCCCCCCCCCCCTACCCATTTCTCTTCTAGAATCTAGTATCCTCTTCTCCATGTCTTGTGTTTCACCTTGCCGCACCACTTCTTCTTCTTTCGAACCCGCCCGCAGACCGCGCAGGTCCACAGGGCTGACCTTTGTATCGGTACTGGCTCAGAAACGTTAGTAAGAGGGAAAGATTAGAGTAGAAGGATAGTATAAGGGACAGTTTTTTAGACCTACCCATCACGTCCCCCCCCCCCCCCCCCACCCATTTCTCTTCCTCCATATCTTTTCTAGTATCCTCTTCATCATCTTCATGCCTTGTGTTTCCATATCTTGTGTTAGCCCCAGCAGTGCCCCTACCCCTCTATCGTCTCTCTGCTTTACTTCCTCCCACCCCATTTCCCCAACTCTATTCCTCATGTATCTCTCCTCATCATATTTTGTACACCACTCGGCGTATGAAATATCGAGATGCTCAAATAACCATTTTCCGACCTATTTTCCTAGTAATAATGAGTATAATCATCTTCATGGTAGTAAGTGAGGGTGTACCTATGAAATAATAGTGATTATAATTAACAAAAGTGGGTAATAAATGTATTATATTATAAATAACATGTGACGGATGGTCGGTCAGCTATTTTACTGTACCGGGTATTTATCTTGTAATAATGCATGACAGCATCTTTAAATTAATGTCCCATAAACTTTGAAGGTCGGTGGTGATGTGGATCCCCCAAAACGGGGATTTAGTGTTAAAAAACTCCAAGTATGAAATTTAACTCAAAGCCGAGTTGCCCTGGTATGAAAATTATGGTTGGGATTTTTCAACTATAGCCTAGGTAACAAAATCTGCAGGGGCATTCAGGAAGACTGAGGAACACATTCGCCATTTTGATCATATTGTCATAGGGAATGTAGTGAACTTAAAATGTTTCCTGCATTTTAGTTAGGCTAGGCTAGGGCTAGGTCTAGGCCTATAGGCTATTAGAATTACTGTACTTACAAATGGCACATTGACACAGACTGCTTTTATGGACAGCCTACAGTATAAGGCCTAGGTCTAAGGTAAGTAAATGTGATTTAGTCATATTTTAAGCTAGTTATTTAGCCTATCTACCCTATTGCCAGACCAGTCTGGTACTGTATGGGGTCTGGAGTCTCAGCCCTCAGGATCTGGTGGCTCTGGGGCCTCAATTCCTGGCCATGAACGATGAATGATTGAGTCGACACTATGCATGAATCTATCTATTAAATTAAATTATAGCACTGACATTCTCACATCTCACATGGCAAGCAGAAATAGTGATTTTGAAGTCTAGCCTAGCCTAGGGCAGCCAGGGCTAGCTGCCTAACCTATTTTAATGTAGCCGGCTATAGCCTAGGCCTATTAGGCTAACTTACACTTACACGATGTTAAGGTTAGTTAGCAACTTAGCCATACTACAGTAGGAGGTCCGGGGGCCCGGTAACCCAAGCCCATTTTTGTTTTGCTAGTAAAATAATTATTTAGATTAGTTTCATTTATTAAAATTTCCTTTGTAGGCTAACATGCTCTCCATCTATTTCCTTATTTCTGTTTTAGGCCTAGTATCACATTTCGCCAGCGTCCGGGGGGCGAAGCCCCTCATACGAACTTTATTTCATACCTCAGCCAATTTCAATAATTCATACCTAACTGGAAAAATCCTATTTTGGCACCCTGATTTATTGGGAGAAAAAACATTTTCCGGGGATTGTAACTAATTTAAACTACTGTATACAGTGTATAGGCCTAATGATGAAAACTACCTAAAACCAAAAAGAAAAACCATGGGAAAATTACTGACAGGCTAGGCCTAGTTTCGGTAATATTTTCCTAAATCGTTTCTATTACTAGCCTAGTATCAGACCAGAACAGGGTGTAGGTTGTTGATGGACGTGTGGAAACCTAAATTAAATCTCGAATAAATACATGGAGGTACCTGTCAAATGCGCGCCCCTTCAGTAAAATTCTACCTAGAATCCTAGATAATTATGATGCAGAGACACAAGTTTCATATTTTTCCATCAAGTATCGATAAATTAGTTGCCGAAGGATTCAATTTACCGTCAGCTGAAATACAACCAACTATAGCCTAGGCCTAGTGCAGTAGTACTGCACTAGGCCTATAGCTATAGGCTAGTTGGTTGTAGGGTGTCAAACGGAAGCCGAGTCCATTATTTTTAGCCTAGCCTATATTGTTGTTTATGTAAAGGTAAAATTATGGTTTATGGTTCAAATTATGTCTTTGGAAGTGATAAAATGGCAAAAGCAATACAATTCCACTTTAATGTCCTTGAATTCCTTCTATTAATTCAAGTCTTCAAACAAAATTGCCTTGGTTTGACACCCTAAGTGCACGGTAGTCAACAGATTATTTGCACTAATTCCCAACAGAACACCTCTAGCCTATACAAGTAAATACTAAACATATATCTATCATTCGACTTAATAATAATCACACTTAATTGTATGATAGTACAAGAGTAAATCCACGGCACCCAACGAAACACAGAATTATAATTTTTAAAATATCTATTCAAACGCAAATTAGCAATTGACCAATCAACCCAACTAGGCTATACATTATCCACACTTACCTGGATTATTGTAATATCCCGATGGTAAGTCCACGGTAGTCAACGAATTATCACTAACACTAAATTAAAACACCTTCTAAAATCACGGTCTTCACTATGTATAGTTAGAATGTTGTGGCCCAGAGAGTATTCCAGTGAGGAGTGAGGAAGGCGGCGGAGTACAAACCCCACAGCTCCAAACCCTGTCACGTGTGGGCACCGACTGAGTAACAAGGGACGCTTCTCCACGGTCACCATAACAACCGTGACGTCACACCCTTGCCCGCCAGTCTCTTCCTTGTCAGCAAAACTCGCAAATGAACAGAAAAGAGATAAATGTCGCTCACAAACAAAACCCAGAGCACAGCAATTGCATAACTTACAATTAACACAAGGTAATAATAGTATAAACTGAACGTGAAAGCTTGGTTCAAACTACTCGTGGTTATATCATACGCCTGGCAGCATTGGAGGGGGCCAGCATCAAACAATCTGTGGGTAAACCAACAGACTGACCAAAAACCACAGAGGCAGGTGCAGAATTCGACATGCGATACTAGTTCTTGATAATTATTACGTCTTCGTGTTATGAAATTGTTACGTATCGTAAAAGGAAATGGTGAATAGGACTAGAAAATAAATTCAAGGAAATCATAGCCTACTGTTTAAACTAGAAAGTAACTAATGACGATCAAAAGAATATTATCTTGATCTTTAAAACAAAAATAGCAATAGATAGTTTAATATTTACTCAAATATATGTCAAATATAATTACATAAATTAGTCATAACCTTTAGCAGTTAGCGGACTTTGGCAGTACCAGGGTCTTGAGCTATTAAGCCAACTGGGCAATTATGTAAACCCTTTTATATAATTGTATCGGATATTCTTATGCTGAAATGTTTTCGGCATTTGCGACGGCTTTTGAGTGTTTACATATATTAATGTCTGAGGCTGTATATGATAAACAATATAAGGAAGTTGTGCAATTCCCAGACAGTAGGCTAAAGTTGTAGAGGGCTGTAGTGGGATGTTAGAAACAGCAGCAGCAGCCAGTACCGGTATGTGTAATGTATTGCATCTCTGCAAGGGTAAACATTATCACCATCTCTCTCTCTCTCTCTCTAAATATATATAAATATACAGTAGACCTATATATGCGTGTGTGTGCGTGTCCAAGTGTGTATGTGTGTTTAATTGTGCATGAGTATACATAATATCAACACAAATACACGTGTGGTTTAAACAACATTTACCAACCCCATAAGGAGTCGAACCTGCGCATCCAGTAACGCGGCAGGATATGACCATGCCTCACTTGTGTACACTAAAATCTACTGAAGCTATTGTCCATTAATGGAACCAGGTATATCAGGCGTGAACATATTTCCTTACAAATTCCAGTGTGGGTATTTCATTAAACACCGTAAGGAATATTGTACACCACTATCCCCAGGACTCGAGGAATGGTTTATATCATCATTGTTTTAAATATTGAAATACAAAGTTTGTACTGTATTATTTGTCAAAATATATATTCATAATAAAGGATATTTATGTTCTGTACTTGTTTCGCCTCACCTGGTATTAGTATTGTATTCCTAGTATCTTAGGTAACTTAATGATATTTCCTATTTACCTCTATTTTCACCTCTTCTACACCTCCCCCCCCACCCCCCAATATATTCCTCCCTTCCCCTCCCGTCCTTCGATCCTGTCCCTTACCTCCCTCCACCCTACACTTCCCTATCCGCCTGCTACCCCTCCTTTAACCTCCCCCATATGTTCTCCCTTCCCCTCCCCTCCTTCGATCCTGTCCCCTAGTCTAGTTGGAACTAGTGTTCCAAGTCTTCCTCAGCTCTCCTCTATCCTTCATGTCCTCCCCCCCCCCCCCCCATGCCTTTCTTCTCTCCTCCTATATCCTCCTTCCTCCCCCCCCCCCCTTATGCCCTCCTCCTCTCCTCTTCCCTCTATCCTCCCTTCCCCTCTTTCCATTCTCTCCTCTATCCTCCCTCCCTGTTCCACCCACGCCCGTCGTCCATTGCCTATTTTCTTTCTTTCTCTGTACATACCATTACCATGCACACATACTCTCTAGCTCTCTATCTATCTATCTAGCTCTCTTACAGACACGTACACACACACAACACTCAAAAGACACATATATAGACATACGAACGGACGGACTAACTGGTAAGCATTTTATATATCTGATTTGTCTTGTGCCTACTGATGTGTATTACCCATATCTAGTCTCCACCTCCCCTCCCCCCACGTTTCTGCCCCTCACTCTCTTTCCATCGGTTGTACAAGAACCCTCAGGACCTCATTAGCTGTTGAAAGGATTGTATTCTGAAGTTGACAAATAAGCAACTTTCAAACGTCGTAATAGTGTTCACGGACCAGACGAAAAATAGGCACAATCCTCAACAGGCAGGGTGTCAAACCGGAGCAATTTTATTTGAAGACTTGAATGAATATGGGGAGGAATACAGGAAAATTAACATGAAATAGCATTGTTTTGGCCATTTTATCACCTCTAAGGATATAATGTAGACTAGAAACCTTCATCTTAGCTATACATACACAATAGTAAAAACTAAAGATAATGGACTCTGCTCTCGTTTTGATAATTGGAGTTGATGCTGATAATGTTGCTCCCTTGAATTTTAACGATTTGGGATATTTGTGTAGGGGTATGGGCCATAGCAAGACCGCCTCTACAAAGAGTAGAGGTGGTATTGGCCAAGATATATACATCTTGGTCTAGGTCACGGAATATAGGTGGTAGTAGTGATGGCAGGACCTTTTTCTCTGCCTCAACACAACTAACCCCCCCCCCCCTCCCCTTAAACGATAATAATAGTAATAATAATAAATCAAATAATAAAAAATAAAAATAAAAATAAATAAATATATATATATATATATATATATATATATATATAATAATATTAATAAAAAAAAAAAAAAATCACAACACGTTCCAGCATACTAAAAAGCAAAAGGAAAGGGCAATAAACTGGAGGGTCAAGGAACACGTGTAGCCTACACCTTTCAGTAAACATATATTATAAACACAGGCAATAAACATGGCTAAATTGAAGAAAATTACCATGGACGACGGGTTAATACAATGATACTACCAAAAAAAGCAAGATATAACTAGAAATTATCCTCTCGATGATTTTTGCTGCATTTCGATTTTCACCAAACAATTTTAATCAACTTGCGAAGGATCGGTTAACATCAGAGGGTTAATAATATTTCAACTGATTCTTATAAACTCGCAGAGGCCTGCTTAACCCCTTCAGTACCGGTGATGTCCTTTTTATCATATTCTGGGACACTATTAGACGATTGTATTCAGCTTAGAAAGGATCTGTGGTAGCTCAAAGGATTAAATGAGAGTCTGCAGCCTTTCAATTGTTAGAGGCCCTTCCTAAGCTGAATAAAATAATTTCACAGTTGCCAGAATATAATGAAAAATATAATAATAATAATAATAATAATAATAATAATAATAATAAAAACACACAATATAGTGAAAGGAGGACGCGTGATGATATAGCCTACTGAAATGGTTAAGGGGGATGGTTAGTTTTTCTGGCCCCTCTTTTCCGAGGGAGGGACAGAGACCAAGGGAGGATAGAGAGGAAGAGAGAGAGACCAAGGAAGGAGAGAGAGAGAGAGAGAGACCAAGAAAGGATAGAGAGAGAGAGAGAGACCAAGGAAGGATAGAGAGAGAGAGAGAGAGAGAGACCAAGGAAGGATAGAGAGAGAGACCAAGGAGGGAGGGAGGGACAGAGACCAAGAGAGTACAAAGTACAAAGGAAATCAAGCAACAACAGATCTAGTGACCCTTCTAGGTTGCTTGTCCTCCAAAACACTGAGGAACAGTCTGCCAAAACACTTGGCAGAGGATAGAGGGAGAGAGACCAAGGATTGGGGAAGGGAGGGAGGGAGGGACAGAGACCAAGGAAGGATAGAGGGAGAGAGAGACCAAGGAGTGAGTGAGGGAGGGACAGATACCAAAGGAGGATAGAGGGAGAGAGAGACCAAGGAGTGAGTGAGGGAGTCAGGGAGGCTATAGAGACCAAGAAGAGGGACGGGGAGACAGGAACCAAAAGGGATGGAGAGACGAACAGAGTGCAATGAGGTAAAGGGATTGGGGGGGGGGGTAGAGAAAAGACCAAGCAGAGAGCAGAGAGGGAAGATGAGAGAGGAAGGAAGACCAAGGAGGATGGAAGCAGAGAGAGAGAGCAGGAGGGAGGAGTTGGCAGCATCTTCCGGCCCGTTACTTAAACCTGACGACCTTGGGTATTATTATATAGCCTACCATCTTCACTCTCCCTCTCTCTTTGCCATCTTCCCTTTTATTGACATCCCACCTCTCTCTCGCTCCTTTTATATACGATCTTCACTTTTAACCATCCTCTTACATTGACATTTCATCTCTCTCTCCTTGTATAATTAATTATACGGTCTTCACTCTCACTTTTATCCATCCTTTTTTACTGACATTCCACCTCTCTCTCGCTCTCCTTTTATATACGATCTTTACTCACTTTTTGCCATCCTACCTTTTATTGTCGTTCCCGTTAGTATAAGACACTTTGTACCCCCCCCCCCCCCCCCTTCCCGTTTCTGTATTTTCTCTCTCTACTTTCATATAGCCTACCATCGTCCATCTCACTCAACTTTACCATCCTCCTTTTAATTGATATCCCATCTCTGTCACTTCCTTAATTAAAGCCCCGTCCACACGATCGAGCACTGCCCGTCGGGCACAATTAAGGGAAATGTTCGATATGGGGCAAATTCAGCGGGCAAACCAGGGATATGCCCGTGCACGCAGTTGAGCGAAATCACCAGGCAGTTTGCCGGCGGTCATTTGGTCATTTGGGCCCTCCAGGAAGGCCAAGTCGAACTGCCCGGCAGTTTGCCGGGGGGAATGGGAATAAAGGGGCCCGTGGAAGGAGGGAAATAAATGTGTAGCTTGATCTTTAACCCATTCAATACCGGTAACATCCAGTTTATTATATTCTGGCAATTATAATAAGTCTTTACACGGCTTAGGAAGGACGTCTACCCATTAAAAGGCTACAAACGATCTCAATTAATCCCTTTAGCTATCATATATCCTTTTAATCTTAATGCAATCGTCTAAATGTAGCTAAACAAAAAAATACAAAAATACTTTGCCGGTACAGAAAGGGTTAATAAATATATATATATTTTATCCTATTATACGGGTATCAATCAGGAAAATTTGGTGGAAGGTAAACGGGATGTAATGTGTACAATAACTTATTATTTGTCACTGATGGTATGACTTTAATGTTAGCTTCAGAATAAAGTATGGGGAGCGTCCCCATTTATATTGATAAGTTATTATTAGCAATATTATGAATATTTTATTAAGATTATTCCTATAAGTATGATGAAATATATTTATCTTAAAAAAAAACCGTTGGAATCACAACGACGAGACGATTCCAAATATACCATAATCTTGAATAGTCAAAATCATCGATTTGCCTGGGCTTAATTAAACCCAGGCATTTTTGAACAAATATTTTCGATTATGGGAGAATGGCTGGTCGAAAATGAAATCTACGACCATGTATGGAAGCTGTCGGTCGAGAGAAATCGAATGACACCAGGTAGAATTCCCTAGGACTTATAGTTTGGGCTACAGAGGACTTTTTAAAGTCCAAAAACTGGTCATTTGGCCCGTTCTGGGAGGCCAAGTCAAATTCGAAATTCTAAACTAATGGTCCGATTTCAATTCTGTTTGCGCCATTCGATTCAGCGTGTCAAAGTGTAGGCTACTTGTGGTATAAATTTGAACAATATCCAGACACAGGAAAGAGCTTTAATTATATACCCTTCTCTAACTAATAACACACTCAACAAAGCCACTCCAACAGCTTCTTCTCTGACTTAGACAGCCATCATGTAGGCTAGGGGACAGTGTTTTTAAACTATAAAATAGGCCTATTGGGCCTAAAAATTGGTCAAAATTAAAAAATGCATATACCGTTGCAATCCTAATGACGAGACGAATCCATATATACCCATGAAAACTCTCAATTCGAAAGTCGCCCGCAAAGTGCAACAATTCGCAGGGATTTTGGACAAAAATATTTTTGATTCTGGCCGAATGGCTGGTCGAAATTTCAATCTACGAGCATGTATAGAAGCGCTCGTCGAGAAAAATTGAATGGCACCAAGTAGAATTCCCTAGGACTTATAGTTTGGGCTACAGAGGACTTTTAAAGTCCAAAAAACGGTCCCCTGGGCCCTCCAGGAAGGCCAAGTCAAAATCGAAATCCTAAACTAATAGTCCGATTTCAATTATGTTTGCGCCATTCGATTCAGCGTGTCAGTGTACTTGTGGTATAAATTTGAACAAAATCCATAAATAGATAACTTGTCTACAGAGTTTTTTAACTTTAAAAGAGGCCTATTGAGCCTAAAAATTGGTCAAAATTAAAATATGTATATACCGTTGGAATCGCAACGACGAGACGATTTCAAATATACCATGCGCAATTGCATTATTTACTTAATTTTATGTAAACTTAGGTTGGATCGTCTCACTATAAATCTCACCTGCAAGCACTCTTCGATTGAGTACTTCGTATATTGCTCGAAAAGTTTCAGGAATAATGCGAGACAAACTATGCTTAGATAATCTTTTAGTATACTGCAAATAAGTGTAGCTGCATCCATTTGAAACAAACATGAGGTGTTGCCTCCAGTCGAGCTTCTGCCGATATACACTCCCTACTATTGGCATCTGCTTGGATATATAGGTTATATAACTGTCCTGTGATTATTGTTGTTGGGGACCATGGTGATCATACCGGACCCACTGACCCAGCCCTGCCGAGCTCCTATTCTGACCACTGGCAGACTTTGACTGGCCAATCACTGCCCGGGTGCCGTGTGGACAACACCGCAAGCGTGTTTAACAGACTTTGCCCGGTGAAGGGGCACAGCCCGCCGGACACTGCTCGATCGTGTAGACGGGGCTTTATATGTTCGTCCCCTATATTAGAACTCCTTGTATCTCAGTTCCCCGTTTATTTGTACGGTATATCAAATATCTTTCTCGTTTTCCCCTGTCATTCTCTTGTCCGTTTTCTTTACACACCTTTTTGCGAGTCATCAACAAATAACGAGTTTTCTTTCAGTCATTCCACTTGCAACTCTTCCTATATCCGTTTATATTTTTCCTATGATTTTTTTTTTTTTACATTTTTCATCGCCCACCTATAGTCTGTTAACCCCTTGAGCACCAGCGGCACGCGTTATGCGTCGCCTATGTATGTCGAGCATGGTCCCAGCGATGCAACAGTTGTGCCCGCCTTAATTACTCGTCCTACGACACCTAGAGGGTTGAGATTTGTATGGGAACTACTTTAGGATCCCACGGAACAATACCAATGGTTGGCAACCCTCCAAGTCCAGCCGCGAGTGTGTGGGCGGGAGATATTTTCCAGCATATTGCCAACCCATCACCCCATGTTAACACGGCAAGCGCGCGCATGGCCTGTGACGAACGTAGTTATATGCGAATCAATTACCCAATATTCTGACAGAATTTATTATTGTCCATGAGAATTTTATCAAGCGTTGTTTCCACATAGCGATTTTGATTAGTTCTTTTGCATTTATCTGGTGCGTCCCAGTTTTGGTTTGTTTATTTTGCAAGTTTTACATTATAATATCTACCATATAAAGCATGATTTATTTTCCATGAGCACTTATTTTACTAATATGATGAACATATGAACCTTGAAGTGATAAAATAAATGGGGAAAGCATTAGGGTGGTAAAAAATGTAAATATTCGCCGCCCGGTCGTATCCTCAGGCGGGAGGCGGCGAGACGTACATCCTCCCCCTCCAAGGTCTCTGTCTCTACCGAGATGAGCGGGTGGAGTCTCAGAGTTATACAAGGTCTCTTATGTAACTAACTTATGCTACGTAATCGCGGGAGAAATTAGAGCAAAAAATAACCAATAAATGATGGAAATAAGAGGAAAAATAGGTGATAATTGAGGAGGGGGGAAGGAGGGGAAGTAGGGGGAGGGGGTAGAAACATATGGATGAGTGGTAGGAAGTACTAGAGGAATTATCTCAACTTATTGGGATCATGGCAGGTATGGACTGCGAGTTTTTGACTATCTGCATCAGGTAAGGGAGGAGATGGTTGTGAAGGAAGAGGTCTTGGCTCGAAGGCAGGTTAATGTTAAACTTCAGAGGGAAGTGGAGTTGCTTAACCCCCATTACCATGTTGGGCTCTGAGGAGCCCAAAACAAACTCGCGCCGTGGAGACCGGATGAGCTCATGAGCTCCATAAGCTTGAAAGCCTATTAAGCGTGTTTTGAAAGTCGTGCGTCCGACGCATGTAAACACAGCCGGTCGGAGCGACGCGCACCGTCAAGAACAAGAAGTCGCACTTTTGTTGTTATAGTTTTGGAGAACAAGAATTAGTCTTATTATTGTTTGATTATTGTTAACATGGCCTCAAAACGCTCTCCACGGAAATCGTCATCACAACTGAAGCAGTTGACCTAGAGAGCCCTACTCAACGTCAGTCTACAGATACGAAACAGAGCTACGTTTTGAGATGTGTGTGAATTCTCTAGCAGTTAAATTAAAGATAGGGCTAGCCTATTACATTTTTCGGCCAGATCCACCAGGTTTTGGGGCTATCCGATAGAAGGCGAGACCGGTCTGTGAGGGTTAAAGTTCTTGTCCACTCCTCTCCTAGAGACAACACATGGGTAGTCACCACTTTCTTTACATTATCCTCACTCTATTCTACTAATCAGGACCTAAGTTTTGTTAAATATTTACTCTTAATCCTGTATTTACCATGCCCCCTCTCCAACTATTGAATTATCCTAAGTATCCTGTGCATTATCTGCAATAAAGACCCATCAGTGTATATGACACGGGCAGGGGCATGATATAGCATATGCTGAAGGGCGACATACCTCTTAACAGTTGTGAGCAAAGACTTAGGAGACCAATTATAATAGCCATTAACAGTATCTCTAAGATCAAAGACACATTTACTGTAGTAACAACTTACAATCAGGACCCACTTTAAAGATGATCCAAATACTTCACTCAAGGTTATAACTTATTGGTTATTGGACAAGAGAAAGAGTCATTTATTGCTTATGTTTAATGCTAAGAAGTATGGACAAATATCAGTACATACAGCAAGTGTGGGAAGAATGTGCTAATAATATTGACAATAGGCAGACTTCCCAGTATCTGAATACCAAGCAGCAGTGGATGAGAACTAGGTATGCTAACAATCATCATATACTGTATATACGGTATATATATATATATATATATAAATTCTGTTTGTTACCTTGGTGGTGGCATTTTACCAATCTTGCTATACTGTATTCATTATAATACTTTCATGTAACTCAAAATAGGGATAAAGTAAATAGGCTATACTTTTCCTCATCAATTTCGAGGTTTACTCTCCCCAATTGGTAGAAACAGCAGCTGAATTGCTCTAGACTTATTAAGAGTTGCAAGATGTTATTGGTCAAGATTTTTGCCTAATTATAAACATACATACATAAATGGACTAGGAGTAACAAGATGTCAATACAGTATCTGGATAACAAATTATTATCAATGCCTATGCTCTTACTAATTGTTACTTTTATTGCACTAATTTTCAACTTTGCTGTGTCGCTGGAGTAACCAAGTGGACATGTGCATATTTGTATGTCTATATACGAGTAAAGTAGCTAGGTTTCTAGTTGTGTAAAAAGAAACTCATAAAAAAAGCTTGATTATCTGCCGCTACAACAGCTCCCTAGGTCACCAAGCATAATAAAATTTACGGTTATTATATATATTTTGTCCTGTCCTGGTCATCATTCCCCGGGAGTGAGGCGATCACTGTTAAAATAATCTGCAATGTGTGTCCATATTCACAATGATGTGAACAGTTGGAAAGATTTTGTGCTTACTGCTCAATTTTGTCTAAAATAAATTTGACATGGGTATAACTACTCCAAACTATAATATGTTCGTCAATAAATTGAAAGTTGAAAAATTTGTACGCTTGCTGCAGCTTGCAGTCAAAAATTTTGTGTTCTCAAATATATTTAAGGGGTATGTAATTTTTCCAAACTGCAATATGTTCGTTATTTTGCAAGTTTTACATCATAATTAAATATTAAACATCCACCAATGCAGTTAAAGTAAGAATTCAATGTTCATCTACAACCTTAATAAGAAAAAGAGGTTAAGATGATAAACTTGACCTAAACAATCTCTGCGGTTTTCTATTTACCAGAACTTATACTCCATATCATAATGCCTGGAATATTTAATTGCTCTGTTGAATCCTTGAGATAACCTCTTCTCTTATCAAGGTTGCAAGCCAACTATTCAATCTAACTGTACAGCAACCTATAACTTGAATAAGCTGCATAAAAAACAAAATGTGCACATACTGTACATCTGCACAAGTTGATAAAGTGAAACAAGTACTGTATGGATATTAAAGCTACAGAAGCTAAATACCAATTAGTTAAATATACAAAGACTGACTACTGTACACAATCATTACGCTACCTAAAGGCTGATTTACTCAAGCGCCTTTTCCCACAATTTTCATCCGTAACTCTGGTCTGGCAGCTTTTTAATTAATTTTTTTTTTTAGAGAATCCTGCCACTTCAGATAAGTCTACCTTCAGTATAGTCGTCATAATATTGTAACTATCCTAAAACACTGCCAAAATAAGTTGCGGTTAAAAAATTGCCAAAACAAACAACCCTGTGTAAATCCTCTTTAACTTTTCAATTGAGCTGTGGTCTGCTGAAACTACATACTCCATCAATGTTGCCAAATTCTAGATATACACAACTTTCGTATTTGCTGCAGCATGCACTCCTGTATAAAACACTTCACAGTAGGGGAATGTAATATTCAAGGTTCCACAGGATTCCAACTAGGACAATTAGGCATTCATTTAATATACTAGAGTAGATAAATAAAGCACATCAAATTATATAGGGATGGGGTAACATTTACATCATACCGGTAATAAAAACATCTTCGTCAGTTTCAGCAGTACTTCTCATTTTAACCCATTCAATCAAAAGTTTGCCAATTCTGATAAATTTGTAGTTACCTACAGACTTTAAACAGCTTTGGAAGGACATTTAATAAGTAACAAAATTAATCCTCTAACTCCTACATGCTCTTCATAAGCTGAATAAGATCATCAAAGGTAATCAACATAATCCAAATTAGCATCAACTGATTAAAAGGGGTAACTGTAACCTCCACTAGATCACCTGCTACCCATGAACCAATTGGTGTTCTGTAGATTCCTGGGTAGAGTAAACCATGCTGATAAACCAGTTGGCAAACAATTCTACTCTTAAACCATTGGCGGCCTAAATTTGCCTTGTTTAACCATTCAGTAACACGGTGTCTTTACTTCTTTATTCATTCTAAAATCAGACATATTTATACATACTAGGAAGGAACTCTAGCAATCAAAGGAAAAAATTTAATTTCAATTAACCCATTGACTCCCACAGAGCCTTCCTAAACGGTATAAAAACCATCTAAATATAGCCAGAGTAAAATTAAATAGATGTCACCCATTCTGAAAATGTTAACCATTACTGGGAAAACCCATTGCCTACTTAACACAAACCTGCCTGGGATGAGTTCAAGTATGATGACCATCCAGCTAGTCTAGTTGTTTTCAGTATTAGCAAACTAGATGCAAGATTAAAACTCTTATCCCATCCATCCAGATCAAAGCAAGACGTAATGATAAACTTGTTAGCAATCATTCATCCACTGCCATAATAAGTCTTGGGCTTCGATTTCCCCCCCTAAGGGTACCTAGCAAACTTTTGCTCCCAAAATACTTCCAATAAGTGGTATTCAGATTAAAAATCTCGCCTGTGGTAGCGATCAGGATCAAAGTAAGAGGTGACCACAACCCTGTTAGCAAACTTGCGTCCTGTTAGATTCTGCTGTGCCTTCTGACAATCCAAAACAGAGTTGAACTCCACGAAGACCTTGCCCACCCCTGGCACCTCCACACCTTCCACTGGCCGTGGGATCTCCACTGATCTAACGATGCCGTACCGACTACACTCTTCACGGATATCTTCCTGGATATCCTCATACTCCTCATCATCTTTCAGTTCATCAGGCATAACCTGCAAACACATAAACAGTATGTGGTTAATAATCATTACACATAAATGCTGTATATTCACATTTGTTTTCACCAACTCACCAATTAAACCTTACAAACACATTTGAAAGAATTATAAATTAACTTCATATAAATACCACAAAAATACAGAAATACACGGAAGTACAGCTACACAAAGAACTTAAAACATTCTAGGTAACAAAAGTTGATTGGATAAATAAAAATGCACCAAACTGGCACTGTCCAATATACCACCAGCCTCTAAAAATACCAAAAAAATACTAAATGTACATACCATATTCATGAGACAGAGGACCTCAGTGGCAGGCCCGGAGCCACTCTGTAGCTGTAGTCCTGGCACCTGGATCTGTACCGGAGCCTGGGCCATGGCGTTGGCGTTCTTGGCCCCCACGCTGGCCCGTTGCACCACCAGCTTCTTGTCTCCCAACTGCATCCCGTTCAGACCGTGGATGGCCTGCTCGCTCACAGGAATCTTTGGTTATTCAATAAAAGGCTCTATAGTCACTTGGTTTGGTAATGTGGTAGCAATATTTCAAAATGTGTATAATAGGCTATGCTTGGCAGAAGATGATTGGCAAAAATGCCTCCTCACTACTTATGATTTAGAGATAATATAATTTCCATATTTAATGCCTAATTAGATTATAACTACAGTACAGTAGGGTCCCGCATAAAACGTGTTCGCATAAACCGAGTCTCGATTAAAACGACCGACCTAAAATATTAATATTTAATTTTCGATCAGAACGAATGTGATCACATAAAACGAGTCCGCCGCCAAAGTGGGGCAAATACAAGGAGTTTTCATATAGAGTGCCGAAATATCGTACAAAACGTACAAAATATCGTACGCTTTCATATAAAACGCCGAAATATCGTACAAAACGTACGAAATATCGTTCGCTTTGTACGAAAATTTTCGCTTACAGTGAACATTGACGATATTGCGCCACCAAAATGCTGTGTTCACATAAAACGAATTCGCATAAAACGCCCTCGTTTATCGACCATAAACTCGTTTTATGTGAGACCCTACTGTACTTCCATTTCCTTTCAAACATCGATGGCATATAATGTGATAAGTACTACAGTAAGATCCATTTTCAATGAAAAAGTCAGTTTCTTGTATCTTTATAGTTTGAAGAGTGTGGGTATCTTTATAGTTTGAAGAGTTTGGGAACAAAATTACCGGTACCACTTTTTATATTGACAAAAAGTACAATTTCATTTTGTATCCGTTGATGATGGATACTGTGGTCGACATATCTCAGCTATATATCGAGGACTAACAAACACATTGGCAGCTATAAAAAAAAAGTATGGTATTGAAGATTAATGTTAAGAACGGGGTGTTACTTAACCCTCTCCGACATAGGACGCGTTTTTGAGCCTATTAGGGATACTTTAAAGCCTTTATCATCATCAGGGGTATTTGGCAACCTCTGTGTCCTATGTGCGTGAAAGGGTTAATATATACTAAATATTTATATTGGAAAGTGTACAACTTGCAGTCATTAGTGTCAGTGGGCTTTCAAGAAAATGGCAAAGCAGCATGTGCATTATTATTATAATTTTTCTTTTGTAGCACATCCAGCCAAACATATCCTTATATACTGTGTCATTATTTCAACATAAAAATACTGTACCATGCAGAAATCCAAAAAGGAAAGTACAGTAGTAGTAAAATGTGTGACGCCCTGGCTCATGTAATCATATAAGGGAGCACTGTATGAGAGTACTGTATTTTATATGAAAACGCTTACGACCTCACACTTCTGCATTCTCTGTATACCTTAAAACAAAATTGGTAAACATAACATAAAAAAAGCAGATCCAATGTTTATAATCGCCCCGAGAATGTCACTAAAATCATGCTATATCTAGTACCAGGAAAAATTGAATAATTAAACCAGTGAAATAAGCTGGAATGAAATTTTTGTTACCATCCCTTTTTAATTAGCGCAATTTACTTAAAAAGTGTACATGGTAAATATACACCTGCATAAGAAACTATTCAAACTGACCATCAACTTCCTCAATATTTTTGAATAGGCCTACAGTAAGTTTTGCATATCTTCATAAGTTTTGTATCTTCACATATTTATAAAAAAAAATACTGTAAACAAAACTTGTTAAGATTAAAAAAAAATCTTTTACCTGATATTTTAGTCAAGTTCTGCACATAATCAACAGATAGTCAACGATACAGCATAATCCAATAAAAAAATATTATCTATCTAATCTTAAATAATTAGGTGTACAATGTTGGCAGGTATTCAATCAATCAATATACAATGCCTTGCCTCTCCCTGGGAAACCCCCGCTAAAGGATGGCCATAGCAGAAATGCCTACAGGCTACTTGTCCTGACATGCCCTTTGGCTCAATCCACAATGCTTTTTCCAATACTGTACATGGAAGCCTTTCACTTACAGAATAATATTGCTCTACTCTTTATTTCAAAACTATTGGAGGTCTTCAAAAATGGAGGCAGAAGGCAGTAAAAAAAATAAACAAAAATCTTAATATAACTGTCTTCGTGGTGCAATGCATAAGTGTGTTGATTTTCGGTGTGAGCGTCCTGGGTTCGAATCCCCGGACTGCCACATGTGTTTGTTAATTTCATTAATCGAGTTTAGGAGTAAAGTTGGTTACTGGAGAGAACATAATAAAATGTTATAGTAAAATATTGAGAGATATAGTCACAAGATATTACCAACAAAATATATATGGAATAAGTTAACAAGGTACATTGAATGTAACCACTATCCTAGTTAGCACATAACTATAAATACATACAAGTTTAAAGATAGTTTTGTCCAGAGAATGTGGTTACAGTCTCACGTCCTAAATGGCGGCTTCCCAGACGGCCGTGTCAAGGGCTGCCTCTGTTGTCAAGTTCTTTATTTTGAGATCGGACTAGAGAACCTAATCCCATATCATTATACTGTAGGTCAGGTAATCTTGATAGATTTAAATAAATATATTACATAATAAGAAACATGTACAACAAATCTATGAAAGTTTAGTGTGAAAAATTGTTTTAAAAAAAGTTGTACCTGGTCGGTGAGGTTGACGTCAACATACTCGCAGAAAGCGTAGCCCTTGGAGAGCCCCGTGGCGGAGTCCTTCACCAGGTTAAAGGCTCGCAGCTGACCAAACGACATCAACAACTCTTTCACCTGAAACACCCATACCACACACATTACCACCACAACATATCATCACTGCTTCCTACAACATTCGTTATGCGTACAACCGGATTCAACAAATGGCAACTACCTTGATGAGATACCGAGTAAATACCAGAGATAAATACATAAATCAATAGCAAGAATTAGACCATGATTAGAAATATCCGAAGACTACATAAAATGATTTATCTCGTAATCTACATGGTATCTTGTCTAGGTTGTTAACAAACTACTGAAATCAGCTGTACAGTTGGCCAGGTAAATAATGTCACTAAGCTATATGCCTAGTATGAAAATGGGATCCACCACTTCCGCACTATACTTACAGTATGTTTTAGGGCATCCAGCATTTAAGGCCTAATTTAATATTTAGAAGGGAGTCTCCTATACATTTTCAACATATAACACATTTAGCATATGGCAGACATTTATCCAGTGTCAAAGACAAAATCTACCATGACATGACTGACTTGGACCAACTATACCGTCGGGGAAGAAGTCCTGTCACTCCTGTTATCTATCATCCCCTTCAGGCTAAACTTGGATCAATGTAATGTGATCTCAAATGTATAAAGCCCACTAGTGAAAAACTATAGTTCTCGTTCATAATATACTCCTGTTGTAAAAGAGCAATTTTAAAAATATGTATTCTTGTAGAACTGAAATACATTGTATTCTATGGAATGCATGGATACTTGCATTTGCTTACTATACGAGATATACATTTGTTGCTTAGTTCCTATATGATCCAAGTAAAGTGATCCTTTGATTCAGAAACAGAATATACATACTGTGTCTGATTCAATATACAAATTTCATAAGTATAATAAATAGGTAGGACTGACAGAACTTATTGACCCACCTGTACACCATAAGAATGTTTGCCCAGAGTTGATAAGTGTTTTTTTTTCTTTAAACTATACAGTACACGACACTACTATTTTCCCAGTTTTGGCCAGTCTGGAAAAATTGATTATCTCCGCGATTTTGTTATTAAAGTGTAACGGCGGTGTCATATAATTTTAAGAGGGGATATGATTAGAGTCAGGATTTCTACTATGAGTCATGAGATAAAACTAAAATAAAAATAACTTATTATTGAATGTTTTATGGTTAATTGTGATAGGTCCCAGTAGGGAATCATGGAATAAGTTGAATAGCTATGTAATGCGAGTAATACTGAATCCGCTGAAGGGGAAAACTGTGCTCATGACAATAGAAAACACCAGTTTTTACAATTCTTATTATTCCACTATATGTTAGTTCACCCGGATTCTGCACCTCTTGACGAAATCCACTGCTAAAATTGCTCTAGATGCCGCCTTACACCTTTCAATGAGATGCATCAGTTTTTGTTAAGCTTCAGACCAATCTGGGAAGATAGTTTTCTTTGACTGCATTTACATCATTATTCCGATGTTACTAAACATAAAACAAAACAAGCCCATTCCACAATGTTCTGAGCTTATTAAACTAAGGGTAAGACTGAAACAACTTACTAACAAACCATTACTGCAATCTTTAGTCCCACTATGACACTTATCAGTAAGTTGACGGAACAGACTAGGTTAAACAAACCCTCGACGTGTGAAGCATGCAGACATACTTGCATTTTATTATACGGACCAAATTTACTTTTAATTCCTGACCCCCCAGAAAGTACTGATAATTAAAGAGATCCAGTGCTTGGAGTACAAAATATTAATGAAATCTAGAAAATTCACACAGAATTTCAATAAGCCGTATGAATTTTGTTCTTGTATCAAAATAATGACCCAAATTCCTCTACAAAGAGTTGTGGGTTAAGTGGATAATCATTCCTTGTGAGCGTCCAACTCACAAACTTCAATGGTATCTGTGTAGCTTCCAACCCACGCTACTCTCAAGGCTGAATCACACCAGCACTTTTTTCTGGTAAATTATGTTTAGTATGTTTAGCCCGACAGCTTCTGAATTACAGTACGCATACGAGTTGTGTCATAAATAATTGACAACTTAAGAGTTTCGGGCTTTAAGCAACTTCAAGCTATTGACATCAGTATAAACAGAAACAGCAAACTGTGTAGGTCTGTGATCGATATTAATTATGTTGAATTTGATTTACCGAGTAATGTACTTATGCTTGTACAACAAACACATTCTAGCTTCTATATATTAAACTTTTTCAGGCTCCTAAGATGCTAATTAGTATTTACATAAAAAATAATCATAATTAGCTCTCCCAAAATTATTTTTCTGCCAATAAACTCATTCAAAGAAAACTGCAGGGGTTGAAAAAATTAAACTAAAGGTTTCTAAACACCCCTGATGGTTTTTTTTTTTTTTAAGTATCCAAGGAAAACGCAGGTGAGTCTTCCCGTACACGAAAGGGTAAATATCAATGTCTGCAGCTTTAGTCCCTTATAGCCCAAACTCACAAATGGTCTATTATGTATTTTCAACAAAGTTGCCAATGCCAGTACACAATAGCCCCATTATGTTGCCAAAGAAGCACCCGTGTGATTTTGCTTTCAGCTTTCTTGGATTGGGAGGTGGAGCTCTACCACTGAACCACCGATACCATCAGTGAATCTGACGAAAGAAAACAGGAAAATAAAGAATAACGCACTAATTTAAAGAGGGGTACCGTACCTGCATATACGTCTGAGCAGTTCAAAGAGCCCCTCTCTCAATAGTAGCTCAGTGTCTTTTGCTAACTCTTGTATCTGCTTAGTAAAGTCATGGTAGGTCAAAAACAAAATGGCATCAAGAGAAAATGTGTCGAAAATAAACATGACAGCGGCTGACTGAACCTAAACAGAATGCAAGAACTTTTATGCTCACTTCTTGGGCAGAGGTAACTTTAAGAGATAAAGTACAGCTGTGGTCATGAATACCTGAACACCACCTTATCATATTCACAAGATAGGGAGCACCTATTACAAAATACTAAGTGCAACTAATGTGCTCAAATAAAACTTCTAAAAACATTGTCAAATATTAGACATTCCTGACCATGAGTGTACAGCCAGTGAAACTTCAACACACAAGCAACATTTACCGATACTTTAATAAACTGTGTGCCCAGTACAGTACAATATTATGATATACACTTAACTATTTCTTTTACATCCTTCCTAAGCCAAAGCCATAGATAAGAAATCTTACTAATAATGAAGATACTTTCTTCCCCATGAATCGGAAGAGCCTATCCAAAGTTAAATATTTACTCCTGGCAGTAATATATTCATATACAGTATTACACTAGTTACATTAATGGTGTCGTGGGTAAGCCTAAGTATGGTAGGACATTTTTGTGAGGGCCTTCCTTAGCCCTTCCTACCCGGGCTGCCTTACAAAAGGACGGAGGTCGTATCCGGGCGATCTGGCCGAAAAACGTCTAGGCCTAGGCTACCGTATCTTTGTTATTTTAACTGCTAGAAATTTCCCACGCATCCCTAAACGTAGTGCGGCTTCCAATCTGTAGACTGGCGTTGAGTAGAGCTCTCTAAGTCAACTGGTTCAGTTGTGATGACGATTTCCGTGGAGCGAATTTTTCCGCGATGTTGACAATATCGGAGCTTTTCAGACACTAATTTCTTCATGTCATACAACAACATTGATCGAACGTCTCCTTGTTTTCGGAGGTGCGGTGACGCAATGACCGGCTTTGTTTACATGCGTCGGACGCTCGGCGTTCAGACCAAGCTGAATAGGCTTTCAAGCTTACTGCCTTTTATAAGGACGCCCGGGTACCGGCCCATCTTCCGCGGTGTCCTTATAAAAGGACACCCGGGCTGGAAGGGTTAAGGGAGGATGGGCATATTAATTTACTCATATATGTTTGTTTTTTATTATTATATTATTTAGTTTCCTTTCTAGACCTCCATCAAGCTTGTCAAGATGCGTCTTTATCCCTATGATTCTTCAAGGTACTTCCTTAGCCGAGTAAAATCTTCCAGCAGTTAGTAATCGTAATATGGTGGACATCAGATTGAGGGCAGAATTCAGCAATTGCTGCCTGTGTGTGAAATGATTAATTCTTCCCTGCAACTCCCATTAGTACATCTACCCAAGCATAAATATTGTCTAAGCACAAGTTACAAGAAAATTGTTGGGAAAAAAATATAAGTAAAATTCCCTAATAGTTCATAGGTACTGTACTGTAGTGCATTACTAAATGTAAATTATGTTAAAAGCAAAATTACAATCAAAGTAAATTAATTACAACAATTTTATACAGTAATTTACAGCAGTTAAATAATAATATATACAAAATCAAAGTGGATTTTAGTACACCATGTATTAATATTGAAGAAAAACTAAAATTAGAATATAATCTAACGAGCTCTGGGAAAGTAGCTTTATAGAATCTGAATAAGCATTCAGTGGTTCAGACAAGATCAATTCTGGCCAAGCAAAAACAAATTAGCATTACATAATTAAAAAATATAATTATACTACAGTAAGGTAGATAGATAAGTCATATTGTACGGCCATTGTCTAATTAGTATGCACAATCGACTAAAATAATACCCACAAAAAATAAAAATAAAGTTTGATTAATAAATTCTGTGTGAAAAGTATATGGTACCTTAACTATCATACATTTTGATGCAAAATGTATTAATCTAATAACCTTTTTCCATGTACAGTATATACTATACCCCATATAGCTAAAGGTGACCCGACTCGAGACAGTGCCTGAGTATATACATACTGTACATACCATTTTCTAAGGATTTTTATTAGCATCGAGTGAGCATACTAATTATTGGACTATTAACTACAAACTGGCTAGTCTACCCTTCAATATTCTAAAAACAGTAAGCAGCAACAGAAGGTACGGAGAAAAAGAAGAATGGAATCAGTTACAATTTCTTAATATAGAGATTTTCGCCTCATTTACTGTACTGTATATCCTAAAGGGAAAACACTAACTGGAAAGTGTTGTCAATTTAAAATGCACAGGATGCAGAATAATTTGAGTCAAAGGAAAATTGTCATGATATAAGGAGTGGTATACACATTAACCCTTTAAACCAGATGCCATTCTTTTGCTTTATTCAAACTACTACCAGACGCCTTTGTTTAACTTAAGAAGGACCACTAAGAAGTCTCCGGCTGGAGTACAAGGGCCACATCCAGAAATTTTGATTTTAAAATTTGTCGATAAAACTATGTTTATATGTTATTTAATTGGAAATGGCCTAAAAGAATCCATTTTCTCCTAAATTAGTAAAACTATTTTGGAGGAGATTGGCTCTCATATCAATAATCTAATTTACTAATTTCACTCTCAACACCAAACACTTCCCAATCAAATTAATGAAAGCATGTAATCCTACAGGGATTTGAACCTGGGTTACCACACTCGAAGCATCTGACAATAACGTTTAATCGGCCAAAGTCATTATTAGCATTTCTGGAATATTGAAACAATCCCAGCCATAAATGAAATTCTTACATGGTCAATTTCTAAAGCAAGAGGCCAGCTTCAAACTTAACCAGGTGAGGAACAAGTTATTTTTAACATCGTTCTTCACACCAATAACCCCAAAATGAAATTAATGAAAGCATGTGATTCTCCCAGGTTCGAACCTAGGATATCTCGTACAGAACTTACATCTAACTATTACACTATCAAAACAGTTAAGTTAGTAGAGGACCCGCTCAAAACCCGCAAGAAAAGTCAATACAGTAATTGGAGGATATTCGGATACTTTGCAGCCCGTCAATTTTGAGGTCCTTCCTAAACTAAGTAAATGCGTCTGGTATAAATAAGTAGCATTAATAATGTAAAATTTTCAAGGTCTGATTGAATAAGTTAAGGCAGTTGGGAGAGAATATGAGAAATATGATAACCAGGCAGACATGCTGAGAATGTTAAGAAAGAGTAAAACTATAGAGATTATTTATTTTGTTATAAGAAACAAAATTATGATAAGACTTTTGGAAAAATAAACAAAAACAATTCAAGTACCAGTTAAACAAGTAAGTTATTAAAACTTAGTACCAAAATACTAATAGCTTATTAACAGTGAAACAAATGTGATATCAAATAAGTTTATATACCTATTTAACTTTTGTTCATGAATTTAAACAAATTTCTTATATTTCTAATGACAGCTCTCCAAAATAATCATACAGTATATTTGATTACCATTACTGAATGTGATACCAATACAAAATACTCAACCAAAAACTTACTAGCATTAGAATAATACAAATTAGCATACAAATTCATCTTAACTATTGCAATTTTTTTGTACTAAACTCATTTTACATTTGGCAAGTTTTACATTATAATTAACACCTGATTTTTTTGAGGCCGATAGTTATTTCAGGATTGATTATACGTACTAACTACACCAAGAAAATTGAAACTTTGAATATTAAAAGATAGGATTTTTATGTTCAACGTATGTGTGAAGGAAAAAACTTGAGCTGCCTGCGTCAGAGAAATATAGAAAGTATCTAATGAGCGATGTGAACAATTCACGTGAAGTTAGTCTAATGTGAAAGGCACAGGATCAAATCAATGTCGGATAAGTTTCAAAATTACCTTCCTGAATAGATAATTTATTCTAGTGCATTGGAGTTTGTAATGGAGGATTAATGTTAAGAATAGGGTGTACCTTAATATATACAGTATGTGTTAAATATTTACAAAATTAAATGAAGTGAAATGCAATAACTGTGCCTGACTATTATGCAACCATACACCAATAAAAAAAAATTATATCTTAGGGGATAAAAAATTGAACAAAATAAAATAAATTAATTAAACATATTGCGGGGTTGAGAAAATGGAGATAGTGCGAGGGAACTCCATGCATTAAGACATCAGGTATCAGAGGCATATTTAAGCATTAGGAGAAGAGTATTCACTACTTTGTTAATGTTACTTTCAACTACAATCAGACAATACATGCAAAGAGCCTTCCAAGAAATACAATATAAAATTTGTCACACAGGGTATCTCATGAAACATAGATGGTCCCATGATTCTTGAATTCCTTCATCTTTAAAATAGGTCTACATGTACAATTGAAATATCTGATACTCAACGGATTACAAAAAGAAGAAAGACCTACCTTGGTGTTGAAACTCCAACTTTCTCACTGAACTTAACTAGATCAATCGTGTTGATATATACAAAGCTATTATCACTTGAAAGCAGAAATTATACCCATGAACACATGTGTTTTCCTATGTGGGTATAATTTCGCCTCCAAATCTGCTGAGAGTGTACACTAAAACAATGAAGTAGGAGCAGGGTGCCAGAGGTCCTGCCGACTTACCTATCTCTCTTCACGGACCCGCGACCCTAAAAAATTGGTGCGCCAACATACGACCAAAAGACTGAGACTTGCCTTGGTCAGGACGGTTCATTATGATATGCATAGTGAGGCAGGCTTTATCATGGGCAGTACAAATGGGCCGCTTAGGGCATTCAACCACGAACCCTTCGCTAGGGGAAACAAACGGGGGAAGAAAGCAAAAAGAAAGGATGAGTACATTGGACTCAAAATTCTTAGCTGTACACGTTTCAATCAAGTTTATCAAGAGATGATCATACTACTTGAAGTTCCCCTCTCACTATTAATGCCCATGGGTAACTCTGAAAAGAGATCCCTGAAAGAAATCCCTGAAAGAAAACCCTGAAAAAAGAGCTCTGAAAGAGAACTCTGAAAGAGAACTCTGGAAAAGGACAATTCAGTTTCAAAATTCGTCGACCAACATTTGTAATTGGCAAATGTGCCAATGGTAATAGCCTCACCATCCCCATATTCTAGTGCAAATGTAAAAGGTATTCCAGTCTCACATCTTACAGTCCTGAATGGTTTCGAGCACTAGCCATGCTTCACAGAAGACGCAATTAGCAACAAAATTAGACTATTACTGTATGAAATTTCCTGCAAGATATTTCTACAAAAATATGTACCCATTAAGTTGGATCACAGTCACTGGATTAAACAGAAAGGCCTATACAAAAAATTATAACTTGTGTGAAATGGACTTTCCTTAATATTTAACCCTTTGGCTGCGGGTGACGTTTTGGAATGTTTTGGCAAGTTACAGCAATTTCCAGGCTTTAAAAGCCTGTAAAAACCGTAAAAATCGAGTGTCAGTGGGCGGGAGCGTGAGGGGCCCACCTCCGTTCCTCAGAGCACCGAGCAGCTCACTGAGCTAGGCTGTGTCTCGTGCGGGTCTCTCTCTGTCTCTCTCAACAGTGTAGCCAAGCGAGCGAGTGCTACCAAATAGCGGGTTTCCCGCGTTTTACTGGCACCGCTGCGGGTGAACCAGACCAAGTACGGGGCCCGTTCTGGTCTCATTTTGAAGCTATTTTCGCCTAGTTTTCGGCAGAATACAGTGCATTTAATGCAGATGCTTGATTTATCATTCAGGAGTGCCTGAATATGCCCTAAATAGCCCAAACATATCCGCAGCCAATGGGTTAATTACTTGAGCTTATTATCATTCTTACCTGTGCTGGCCATCAACAGAAGACAATTAATTTTCCTCTATCCATGCTAACTTACCCTTATATCTATATCCAATCCTCTCAATACCTATGTACCAGTAATACAATACAGTACTCATGTCTGTACGTAGTCAACGTCCACTCTTGTATTGTACTCTACCCAGCCTAAATTTCACATACCCCAGCTATCAACAAGAACTAAAAAAAAATCTAATCTATGACTCAAAATTATACTGGTAATTCTAAAGAAACTTTAAGAGAAACCAGAATGAAGCATCAATTCAAGACCCAAACAAACAATACCCCATAACCTACATGTCTTCAGGCCAGTTTTAATGAGAATCTCAACAGTGCATGCTAAACACCTTGTTAAAAAATATTAAACTAGTTGTTTTAGGCTCGTCTTTCTTTCAAGTTTCCCCCCACAAAATCTAAGTGAGTATGAACCTACCCTAATCGTTCAATCCAAAATATTTGGTACCCTTGCTAAAACATCTTCCCAGAAGCTGGGTGTGCTCAACCGCCTCCAGAGGTTCTTTACCCCTGCACAGCTTCTTGCTCTGTACAGGGGCACAGTGCGTCCATGTATTGAGTATTGTTCGCATGTGTGGGGAGGATCCTCTCACACAACACTTCTCGACAAAGTGAAAAGAAAGCCTTTTGTCTCATTAACTCACGTCCACTCACTGACTCTTTGCAATCTCTATTCGCCAGTGTTGCATATCTCTCGCTATTCTACAGCCATTACAAAAATCAATGTTCCTCAGAGCTCTCTCATTGTATACCCCGTCTTGCAACACAATCTCATCCTTACCCAGTGCAACTCTCCAATCAAAGAGTGAAACGATATTTTCAAACATTCTTCGATTAAACAGCCGAGCTCTGGAACTCTCCCTGAATCCATCTTTCCCTCATCCTATGACTTAAATTACTTCAAACTCTGTGTGTCCAGGCCTTTTGGCCCGAACGTTCCTTGATTTTGGCCCTGTCACTCTTTCAACTGGGGGAGGCACTCATTACAGGCAGTTCTGCCTTTTGTCTCCCTCATCCACAAAAAAAAAAAAAAAAAAAAAAAAAAAAAAAAAAAAAAATGATCGGATATACTCAACTGTAGTACTGGTACCTTTATGTATGTATGTATGTATGTATATACTCAGGCACATACCCCATAGCTGGGGGTGGCCGACTCGAGGCAGAGCCTGAACAAAAATCACACACACACACACACACACACACATACATATAGGTCGCCCAGAAGACCCAGGCCCATTTGGGGTCCCTAGTAAGCTTCCCAGGTTCCAGACCTCCTGTTGAGGTTCCAATCTCTGCAAGCAGACACGCAGCGAAGCTTTATCACCACAAAGCCCGCCCACCTCACATCCAGGCATGACCCTTCATATACACCAGCTCCCCGGGCCAAGCGCCTGACGGACTATTATCTAGCCCAACTGGCACCCGACCCCCTCTCCCAACGACCGCGTTATCACAACTATTCAGAAGCATTCTCCATTCATTCCTATTTATTACCACTTCTCTTGCCTGTTCTACAGTCATCTCTCTATCTTCCAACGCTTGTACTACACAATCTCTCAATCTTAACGGAGGTCTTCCTATCACTCTATCTCCCCTTGACATCCGACACAGCACCCTTCTGTCCACTGTGGCCGACAAGGGTTCCTGCTGTCCCACTCTCCTACGTACATATTCATTCCTCAATCTGTCTCTAAGCGTCACTCTACATATATTTCTCCATCACATCCAACTTTCTTTTATTCTTTCTTGTGCCTTCAGAGCCAGTCTCAGTCCCATACATCACTGTTGGTACAACTATCCCTCGATACATTGCACTTTTAGCTTTCATTCCAAGATTTCTAACCTTCCACATATTTTCCATTGCTCTAAAACCTTTCCTTCCTTCACATACTCTGATTTACCTCCATTTCCACACCTGCGTCCTTTCTCATCACTCCAAGATATTTAAAACACTATTTGTTCCAGTATTTCCCCCCAGCTGCACATTTAAATTCATCCTACGAGTACTTCTATTACACACCATCACTATACTTTGATTGACGTTCACCCTCAGCTTCTTCCTCCCACATACCACACCAAACTCTTTGACTACTAGCTGCAGTTTCTCCTCAGAATCCACCACCAATGCTGTGTCATCAGGAAACAGCAACTGGTTCAACTTCCAATCTCTATTATTCTTTCCTACTAAATCCAATCCTCTACCCATACTTCTAATTTTATTTATATGTTTTGTTTTATATATAAATTATTTTGCTTAAGCGTTGTTTCCACAGAGCGATTCTGATAATTTGTTTTGAATCGCTAAGTTGTTTTTGTCTTTTTACCGTGTTCGTCCAAGTGTTGGTTTGTTTATTTTGCAAGTTATACATTATAATTTCACCTCCCTCACCACACCATCCATATACAGGTAGCCTATACATTAACCATCCAGCCCCGGCTATTATATTATAATACAACCACTGTGACATTACAAAACCCTGTCGCAGACTTACATTTACTGTACCTCAAACCATTCACTCAACTCATTTCCTAATCTAACACACTTTCTACTCTCTTCATAGAAACTCTTTGACTGCTCTAACTAATTTCCTCCAATTTCGTAAATCCTTAGCACCTTCCACATTGCTTTTCAATCCACACGATCATACGCTTTTTCAAAACCCATAAAAGTCCAAAATATCTCTTTATGCTTCTCTAAATACTTCTCGCATAGCTGTCTTACTGCAAAAATCTGATCCACCCACCCTCTTTCCCTCCTAAATCCGCATTGCTCTGCGATTGCACCTTCTGTAACCTTTATTATCCTCTCTATCAACACCCTGCCATATAGATTTCCAACAACTGATAATAAACTAATACCCCCTATAACTTGAACACTCTTGCAGGTCTCCCTTCCCCTTGTACAACGGCACAATACTCCTGAAGTCCAGGTGGGGAAGGGGGGTCGAGAAAAATATGGAAGAGTGGTAGATAGTACTAGAGGGGAATTATCTCACCTAATGACATATTCCTTTGTTTTGAGAGCCCCTGGGGCATTTTTGAAGTTTTTTTTCTCCTCATAATCTTGCTTCCGTGAGGCCTATCGCATTCGCTATACACATACTTCTGTGAGGCTTATCGCACTTCTCGGGTTAAAGGTTTATACAGAAGCCTACGATATATTATCCATTCTTGAATATTCGATATTAATCTACTATGGGTTTCAGAGGCCGTGTTACATCGTTTTTCGAGAATATTTTTTGTTTTTAAAGAGACAATGAACGGAGGAAGGAAACACACAGATAAAACAAAAAGGTCCATGTGCCTAAAGGCATCCTCCATTCATACATTTTTTGTAACAACTGGATTTAAACATTTGTAGATTGTAAGTTTGTGGAAAGCAATTCGAGGGAAGTGAATTCCAAAGAGTAGTAGCTCTGGGGATAAATGAATTCTGATAAGCAGAAGTTCTGCATTGTGGAGGAGAAAGTGTAAATTCATGGGCGCTCTCAGCTGCCCTAGTTCTACGGGGAAAGATGTGGAGAGGCGGCACAATTGCTGTGAAAATATCTGTAGAATAATGCAAGGGATGCAACGTTTCTTCGTATGGATAATGTAGGAAGGTCCTGTGTGATTGCAGGGTTATTTATTAATCTAATAGCTTTATTTTGAATTTTGTCCAACTGCCTCAATGCAACCACTCCACATCCACCCCACAGAGGTGAACAGTAATCCATCTGAGAACGCACATGACTTTTATATATTACGGCCAACTGCTCGTCAGTGAAGAATTTTCGAACTCTGTACAGGAGTCCCAATTTTTTAGAGGCATTCTTAGCAATGCTTCTAACATAATGTGTCCAGCTCAAGTTAGTAGTTAATGTTACACCGAGAATGTCAATACTAGGGGAAGTGGGAATATTTACATCATTAAAAAATATATGGGAGTCAGTGAGATTCTGTCGGTTAGAAAATTGAATGTACTTGGTTTTCTGTGCATTGAAGAAAACTAGATTCTTTTGTCCCCATTCATTAATTCTAGAAAGGTCCTGGCTCAGAGAAATTGCAGTGTTTATTTTTGAATTTATAAGATCGGGTTGGGTGAAAGAATTGGTAAATGTGAAGGAACTGTGGAGTGTTGAGTCATCTGCATAGGAATGTATTGGATTATGAGTGGTAGATATGAGATCATTGATATGAATGAGGAACAGAGTTGGGGCCAAAACTGATCCCTGGGGAACACCAGCATTTATTGAGTGAAATTGAGAATAAAGGCCATCTACCATTACACATATTTTTCTGTTATGAAGATAAGAAGAAATTAGTGGAACTAATGATGCAAGGCCGTAGTGTGACATCTTCGACAATAAGGATTGATGCCAGACTCTATCAAATGCCTTTGATATATCCAGTGCTATTGTATGTGTTTCACCATGTTGGTCTGTAGCTTGGTTGATTTGATGCGTAAGAAGGCAAAGAATGTCTGCAGTTGATCGACATCGTATAAAACCATATTGCCTATCACTGATTAATTTATTATTCTCAAGATGCTTAATTATGTGATTATTTAATATAATTTCAAAGACTTTACCAAGAGTGGAAGTTATAGCTATTGGTCTGTAGTTTGATGGATCTGATGTAAGTGCTATTGGAGGAATTTCATCTGGACCAGGAGCCTTATCTACTGAGAGATTCTTCAAAATAGTTTTGACATGTCTGGTGTGGATCTTAAGTGAGGGAATTTCAGGCGAATTAAAATTAAGTAGAGGGACATCTTGATTTATTTCATCTAAAGTTGAGTTGGTGGAGAAAATATCCGCAAGAAGGTTAGCTTTACCTCGTGGGTCACTTACAAGATTGCCAGTCGGAGATTTTAATGGTGGAATGGATGAAGCAGTAGTGAAGTTGGATTTGAATGAGTTAAGAGTAGACCAAAATATTTTGTTATCATTTGGATTATTTAGAAGTTTATTTGCCTGCTTGTGGAGAAAGTTTGATTTAGTTAGGTTTAATACAGTTTTGGCATGATTTCTGATGTTTCTAAAGTAATTAAAGGCTTCATGTGTTTTTGATCATGTGTATGCATTGTAGGCTATTGCTTTTTGTTCAGTTACTCTAGCACAATTATGGTCAAACCATTTAGGTAAATTAGATCTTTTACTGTACCTTTGATGAGGAATTAAAGTTTCCATTCCAATTTTTACAAAATCTTGTATGTGGCTCAAGGTGGAGTGTGCATCATTAGAAAAGAAAGAGGTCCAGGGAATATCAATAAAGAAACCTTGAAGACCCTCCCAGTCTGCCCTATCGTAATGCCATTTAGTCACCAAAACAGGTTCAGAGTGGGAAGGTGTGGTAGGTGATAGACAGGTGGCCTGTATCAGACAGTGATCAGAAGATCCAAGCGGGGACCTCACTGTAACATCATAATTTTCTAAATTGGTTGTTAAAAATAAGTCCAGTAGGTGGGAATTATGATTAGGATTATCTGGTACATGGGTTGGTGGACTAGTTGAGTGAGATTAAATGAGTCTGCAAATAGCTCACATTCAAGACCAGCATCATCAGTCCTGGCTGAATGAGTGAGCCATTCAACATTATGGACATTAAAATCACCCAACACAGTGATTTCAGAAGAAGCATTTAAGTTGAGGACACAGAGTTGTGAGGACAGAGAATCAAAAAGACTTTGCTCTGGAGGAGTATTTGGGGAACGGTAGATGCAACATATGTATTTAAATTTACCAGCAGAAATTAATTTGTATATAGAATAATCAAAATAGGGACAATTGAAACTAGTAACCTCCTCCAGGGCAATTTCAGATTTTGCGAAGCAACATACACCTCCTTTAGGTCTGAAATTTTGGAGCAGTTGATAACCTGGAAAATTAAATCTAGACGTGTCAGATGTGGATGTTACTTGAGTCTCTGTCAAACAAAGGAGAGTAGGGGATTCTGCTTGAAGAAATTGGTGTACAGAATTGATGTTAGAGTGAAGTCCCCTTATATTACTAAAGAAAAAGCTGCACCGACGAGCAGCTTTGGGACGTTGCAATGCTCTTGAACTTAAGAACAAACAGTTGGATCAATATGATATTTTGCCACAACTTGTTTCACACCGTGCCCTAATTTTGTTTTTATTGTGCATTACCAAAAGTGGATAATTAAGCTACTTGTCCCTGTGTCATGAGGTTAAAGTCACACCTGAATGACTAGGAAACCACCAAACCATTATTGCTCCTCCGTCAAACACGGTAGTTATGCCACCACCCAACCCTATTATCGTCTTTATATTAAAGTTATCTGTCATTATTAAATATATACTGTATATACAAAAAATACATATTTTATATACGGTATATTTATATTTGATAGTGACAGATAACTTGAACATAAAGACGATAATAGGGTTGGGTGGTGGCTGATAACTACCGTGTTTGATGGAGGAGCAATAATGGTCTGGTGGTTTCACAGGTAAGCCACGTTATCTTGTCCGTTTCCTAGTCATTCAGGTGTGACTTTAACCTCATGACACAGGGACAAGTAGCTTAATTATCCACTTTTGGTAATGCACAATACTAAAAAAAATTACGACACAGTGTGAAACAAGTTGTGGTAAAATATCATACTGATCCATGTTTGTTCATAAGTTATTCCCGAAAACGATGTAACACGGCCTCTGAAACCCATAGTAAGCATGTACATTTACTCAACTGCACTATGATAGCCTAATAGATTACACAAATGGAAGGGGTAATTGATGGGACACTTAACCACAAGGGAAGGGAAGCTTTCTTATTTTGGTGTAGGGATACAGCGACTCATTCAATTTCCAATTCGGTGGATCAATAGTTCCCCACTTCAAAACACTCCTGTGCCCAGTAAACTTCCAGCCAGAGCCCCAACAGGGATTAAGGAAATAGCAAAACAGGGGTAGAAATGCCATCCAGGTGAGGGACTGCTCAAGGTCTACTCCTTCAGTGTTAATGGAAGCTTGGAGACAGTATCTGCCATAGCTATCCCTATTGGGGAGCTTCTTGAAGCATAGTGTCCTACTTTTCGTTCGTTTGTATGTTAGAAAATGTTAACGGATGCACACAAGCTAAAAATATACAAAATTTAAACAAATACTAAGCAGTTTGATGATGAATTTTTTTAATGTTGTGCACTCCCCTGATTAACAGGGCTACGGTGTGCCTTTGTTACAGGGATTTACCGGACATTTGCAACGAATCGCTAGACGGAGCTGTCCAAACTCTTCATTCACCAATGGCATGGTCTGGGATTGAACTGTCGACCCTTAGGCCAACCAAGACGCGCTACCGACCATGCCACGACCCGTGGCATGTATGTCATATCTTTCTAATGATGACAATTTTAGGTCAATATTCTTTGCAACCTCCAACTATGTATACCTAATGTATTAATGCCTAATAGGTACATTCCTGAAAGCCCAAGATAAAACAAAGGAAGAACAACAATGATTCAAGTCCATAAAACTAGTATGGCCTCCACTATTTTAAATATTATATTACATGGCAGTAGAATCTTCCCCGACAGACTAACCTACAATTTATCACATATAAGAGCCATATACATTGGGAACACACAACCACACTTACCAAACTACTTCATCCGAGACGACTTCATCCAGTTCCTCCAAGCAATTCATCACGATAAGACCTTTAACATCTTAAGCAACGCTCAGCATGCTTCATCAACTTGCTTCAGTCTTGAGATAAGTTAGACTACTGATAGCCTAGGTTATTTCTATGTGGTGGTCCAATTGGTATGTGAAATCAATTAACAAAAATCCCACAAAATCTAGGCGTTAGATTAATAAATATAGTGTCAAAATGTACCTTAAACATGTATCATACTTTACACGATATTTAGTAATGAAACTACCCCTTGTGTTTATTTTATCAATTTTGCATACAAATTGGAACACCATATAAAAACTGGCTAGTCTACCTCATTTTCACTCAAAGACCAGTGTTGTCCTTTAAAAGTCACAAGCCTATATAGCCTAAGGTGGCATGGAAACCTTGCTACAATATAAACGATAAATATATAAGGAATCTGGAAATTGCCTTTATTTTAACTAAATACCATTATGGTCTAGACAAAATTAGGTCAAGGCTCAACAGCTTTCACTGACACTTTAATTTATATCAGATTCATTGCATCACAATAAATCAATTAGTGTGACAGATTTAGTGCATTCTAAAGTGTTCGGTAGGTGGTGCTTATCAGCCACTCACTACTAGACAGAGCTGCCCTGTAAACCAGTGCAGCTCTGTAGAAAGTGACAAGCACAAACCCATTCCAGTATTTGCCCTGGTACTGTTATGACATGACTGAATGATAACCATACTAGGTGTAAGGATATACAACTAGGTGTTCCCACAGAGGTTCAATGTTAACAACACTGTCACAATTTGGTAGCAGGATGGTGCTAAGAGCCGGGGGATCCAAAATAACTTCTTTGCTGCAGTTTGAAATTCCTGTCTCTATTTTCAATACCAAGAGTGCTGTCCTTGGCTGACCAAGGCTCACTCATGTATAGATATCTGTAATGCTTGTATGTATTTAAGCCTCTAAATAAATTACTGATATCAGTGTAGATTTTAAACAGATCCTTAACTAACATGTGTTCCTCACACGGTTAACTTTGGAGGTAGCCTACTGCCTGGAAATTGACCATGTGAGGATTACATACATGGCTAGTTGATGATATATTTAAAAAAATGGTAAGTAGTTTGTTAAAATGAACCTGGCATCCTGATAATCAAAACCAATATTCTGTAACTAATGCATTATCAAATAAGTTTATGAACTTGGTGGAAAGAGTAAACCAGAATCGCTAGATATCAATTGGCGGCGGAGTTGAATGGAGCAGAAGACGGGATCGCTGAAAACCTTGAACGTCACTACATATTATATTTACCATACTGGTAACTAAATTCTTCTGGATATGAGGTTTATAGCTTTGTAAGGAACAACTCACCTAGGGGCCAAAATCTGTTTCTATACTCCCAAGTGTGTGTGTGTGTGTGTGTGTGTGTGTGTGTGTGTGTGTGTGTGTGAACAAAAAGGATGGAGGAAGAAAAATCAACTTCAAAGAAAACTATGTACCTAAGTCTTGGACATACAGTACAGTACACAAATATCTAAGTATATGACAAGGAATGTGAAGAATGACACAATTGAAGCTAGTTCATCTAGATTCACTACAATACATCTGTAATATAATGCAAGGTGTTCAACATCTTTTCATAAAAGTAGAAAGGTAAATTCATTAGTAATCATTGGGATATTGACAATTCTAATGGCTTTTGAGGCGCTTGTTGTCTCATTGCCACCTTTTCAAATTCATTCATCCAACATCTGAAGATTTTAGATCAATTTGTTGAAATGGCATTGCAAGATTTGATCAAATTATTTATCATTAATGAACATACATAATATTAAAGAACGAGCGGTCCACATGGGGTATGGTTTCAGTCTTGTGCAAGGAATTACTGCTCTAGCATTTATCTGATGCTTTTAAACTAACCAAAAGACTAATGTTCTATTTTATGCATGAACTACAATATGATTTGTTTCATTGTTGTTTGTGCACAGTTGTGATTAAACCATTCAGGGAGAGTCCGCCTTCTTTTTTGTACAGCATAGTTGCTGTTTGACTCCAATCATAAATTAGTCATGGGTGGAATTAAGGTAATTTAAAAAACCTAAGTGACTTGGTCCTTACAACACAAACACCTCTTATTTCAATAACTGGTATATAAAAAATAAATATATAGTATATATGAGAGCAGTAATGAATAAAGCAGGTGCAGATGGTTCCTCAAATTAGCCTATTTATAGACTTACTTCAATCCTTCACCAACATCAACTGTAAACCTAATTTAAAACATTTAGAAGATCAACGAAGTATGGTACAGTACACAATTGGATAGTCAGCAAACCTTCAACAATATAGTCAAGGATTATCACGTGGTGTAGGCTATGTTGCACTGTAGAGCATTTTGTAGGTCAAACTGAAAGAATCTCTGAATAGGGAAAGAAAAATAGTTCCAAACAGCACTGTAGAGCATTTTGTAGGTCAAACTGAAAGAATCTCTGAATAGGGAAAGAAAAATAGTTCCAAACATACACATAAAACTTGGTACAATATTTGAAAAGTCAATTAATTAATTCTTACTCAGAGAACCTTTATCTAAAAATGATAATGATCACTTACCTTAGGATCAATACTTAAATGAGGAACAATACTAATCTCTATAAACCAAATATATATATATATATATACTGTATATATATATATATATATATATTTGCTAAACAGTAATGAACTAGGATCTTATATTTATTCAAGATATTCAAAATCTGAATAGAAATGTACATAGAAAGAGCTGAATGATTCAAATAAAAGGTCAGTTCAAAATGAAATCACTCAGCTGGGAGAATGTATTGTATACTTGTGAAGACAGCCACATTAGAAATACCTTCTCTGCAGGTTGATCAAAATATCAACACCAACACTTAACATTTCAGCAATACACAAAAACACCATAAATTGGTCAAAATAGATAGTTCAATTTTATGATACTAAATGCTATAAAACTATTGGTTTTATCTCGGACAAAAGTAACAATTTGCTTGTAAGAGTGATAAATTACCGTAATTGCAAGTAATTACAACAATGGTAGTACAGTATAACAAAATGGTATAAATATATGTAAATGTTTTGCAGCAATACAAATTAATGTTTTAGCTATAGCCAATAGATGTATCTGGAAGGTTAGAAGCTTCAATTGCAAGAATATGGCCACATAATACCAAAATACTTGTGATAGATCATCAACTTTGTGATCATCTATAACAAATAACAGTACATGAGTAAGAATGTGTAAATATTTTCTAACAATCTGGTTGCAAAATGCTGAAATAAGTGGTTAGAATATACTCGGTGACAAGATAGAATATGGTTGATAGAAATAATTAGCAATTTGATGTTGTGGTTGATTGTAATAATTAAGAAGTTAGGGAATAAGGTGAGCATGTGGCTGATAATAATTGAAAAGCTAAGTCTGCCAAAGGTTATAATAAAGTGGCTGCCCCCCAAAACAACAAAGCAAGACGAAAATAAGAGAGAAGAGCACATACCTGGTCCTCGTTGAGATAGTTGGGTAGGCCACCGATAAATATTTTATGTGGGGAGTCTGGTACGACAGTCGACACAACGCCAGCTATTGATGAAGATATTGCCATGAAGGACTTTACCGGTATTGACAAAGCACACACGGGTATTACCAGCAGTTGCGCGAGTCACAAACTGCACTATTTGTAATGTGTGTGTTTCATATACAGTACATACATTTGTAGCAAGATTTGATATGGTAGCCAAAGGGGATCAACACAATTTAAGGGGCAACATCAAATATGAAAAGCATATAAAAATTAATATTGGGCTCCATAAAGAGTATCATATAATCTACAGAAGTCGCAATCTGAAACATTTAGAAAATTAGCTTTAAAACCCATACAGTGCGGGAGACGTAGTACTACGTTCTGGCAAGTTACAGGCTTTAAAACCCTGTAAATTGCCATGGTGTTCCTGAACGGCTCAGGCAGTGAAAGGGTTAAAAGTTAACTAATATTTAATACGGAGGTTAAAAAAAAACAAATTGTGATCTATACTCCCATAAATAAAAATAAATTTAATATACCAAATTTGGAAATTAAAGTTTCCTGCATCACAAAAATCGTTAAACATAGAGGCGAACTAAACCTAAACAAAGTGATATAAAAAAGTATATACAGTCCATCCTCCTATAACACGAGCTCCTACAACGCGATCCTCCTTCAACACGAGGGGGGGTCCCCGAATTACCTAAACCCCTTATAACCCGAGCCGAAAACATGTAACGCGAAATGGCCTTGCCGAGTGCTTCAAATCCGGCGCCTCCTCTTACTGTGCGACCTCCCCCCCACCTACAGCGCGACGGCAAGAGAGCTTCGGAGCTGGCCCAGCTGGGTTGACGGCAAGCTGAAACATCTCACTCAACTTACTGTTTCTTCATTCTAATTGAATTCGGTATATTTGTTTATCCAAACATGATCTTATAATTTACTTGCCTATTATTAGGAAGTAGAGTAATAAGAGCCCACAGTAACGAATATCCAATTGTTGATAATAAATTAATGTCTGACAGTACGTTTGGTTAGATTTTGTCCACGAAACAACAAACCCCAGCTGTGACTATGCTTGGCGGTGAATGTTATTCCGATGAAATGGAAGTTGTATAGCCTAGCCTATATATTTATTAACCCTTAATTAGCGGCGAGCAACATAAGTCGAGTTAAATAAAGCTGGACTATGTGGCGGTGCTCGACATAGGTCGAGTGGCAATTTCAGCAGGTAATGTTGCTGAGAGAGAGACAAGTGGTGGCAGGAGAGTAGCGAGCGTATGACTGCTCCAGACCACCGCGGCGAACCTACTGACACGAATCTCACCTCCCTCCTACCTCTCTCACTCGCTATATAAGGAATTGTATGGGAAAAGTGCCTAATTACATGCTTTTTGCACTCGCGTTGGACGGTTATTGCAAGAAAACTAGCCATCATAAAAGGATCGTTATGGTGTCATTCGAAAGCTCTGTTTATGCCCTTTCAGGGATAGATACTTGTTATACGTTCTGGGTCTTATTTAGGCATGAAAATGATCACGTAAACAGCCCTATTTTGGCTAAAAACACCCCGCTGGGCGGTACATATAAATAAACCGCATAGGCCGCTCTTAAGGTGTTAAGCTAAAAAAAAATACGGAAAAGTGGCAAAATTGGGGGGCCCAGTCCCATATGGAATTATCTCCATTTAAAGTGTTATTCCTACAACGCGAAATACCTACAACACGAGGCGCAGTGCCGCTCCTAAACTCGTGTTATAGGAGGATGGACTGTATTACCACTAGTTTCCTGCATTACAAACTAAAATACTAAATACAGACTAAAGGTGAGTATCATACAAGCACATTTTCCCTCATTTTTTTTTCCACAACTCGAATCTAGCAGCTTTTGACATACTGTACTCTTTTATAAGAATTAGGTCACCTATACTAATCTACCTGCAGTCTAGTTGCCAATACCATAACAAAATAGCCTCAAAATGTTGCCAGAATGAAGTTGCGGATGAAAACTTGACTCCATAAGCTCTTGTGTGATACCCCCTTCACCTTACAATCTAAGAATGGACTGTCAACGAGCCCTATGATATTACCTGGCATAGCGGTGAGTGTCGGGTGTTCAGACATCCCCGGCATAGGTTGATAATCGTGGGGTCGTCTGATCTTTAGACTCTGACCCTTGAAATTAATGCCGTCAAACGCGATGGCTTGCGTCGTTTCGTCTATTGACCGGAACTCCAGGAAGGCAAAATTCTTATCTAGATTAACCTAGAAAAGAAAAGTGAACACTGTTAGACAAAAAATTTATTAGATTCAATGGAAAAGAATACAGATACAGGGGCCTGATAGCAGCTATTTTTTGTGAATAAAAAAGGCGAGTACAGTATTTGAGCGAAACAGTGTGAATGTAAGTTTGTTTTGTTTTCAGTTTTCTTCTGGTTTATTACTTAATTTCTTGGTTGTGGTGTGCTTCTGTGGGCCAGATGCAGGAGGATCAAAAGGTTACCTGAAGACAGATATTATATCCAATGCATTGCTTCCTCCCGCAGGATGATGAAGATTGATGTGCCTTCAAGCTATTCTGTCCATACTATAGGTTATAACTACTTTCTTATGACCAGTCCACAGATTCGCTAACATTGTTCCACTTTCCACATCCAAACAACTGGTCTTGCCCTACAAGCTGCACATCTCAGTGATTGGACAAGTCAACCAGTAAACCATTTAAACCAGAAAAAACTCAATCAATACTTGGAGTGAGGAAGTATATGGATGAAGGCGGTGCTGGTTGGGAGGGGCGTCCACTGACTGGGGACAGAGGTGCATGGGGGCGGTTCGTTCGTGGCCACCCCTTCGGGGATCACGGCGTCAGGCAATAGATAGATAGAAAAATTACACAAAACAGACTTTCTTTTGATCATAAATTTTCTGTCTCAAATTAAATGATGAGCTGTCACAAGATTTAGTATGGAAATACAGCAATAATTATTGCAAAGTATATCGAAAGGATCGAGTACATTCTTCCGGCAATAAAAATCAGTCAATCGGCTGCAAAGGGAGGACAAAAATGCATCTATTGAACAGTACTTTATAGTAATCAATTGACCATATTGTGTTATATACTGTATAGTTATGGAATGTGAGCACTACTTAACTTACAAGGAGAACTAGAGCTATGATGGTAGAAAAAAATAAGAGCTTGTGTTATCCTGGGAGAATCACATGCTTTCATTAATTTTGTTGTGGGTTATTGGTGTTAAGAACGATGTTAAAAATAATACAATGTGACAAACCTGACAAGCAAGAACTGGGTTGCCAGCCGCCTGCGCCAAACCCGCCAAATGCATCTGTTGATTGAAGAACTCCATCATCTCCTCCTCAGTGACACCAAATGGTATATTTCCCACATAGAGCCTCCTGGCCTGCCGCGTGATGGTGGAGCCGACCACTGGCACCGGTTGTGGCACCACTGCCGCCGCCGCTGCAGCTGCTGCCGCCACTTCCGGCACAGAGGGCGTCACGGTTGACATAATCTGACCCGCGCTGGGAGGGGCGATCAGCGGCACCGTCACATTGGAAGGAATCTGACCCGCGGCTGTAACAAAAGGCAAGCAGTCATTACATCGGAAACACCTCAAGACGGCCACAACAAATATTCAAACAATCCCAAACTGTCTAGTTTAGCTTAGGGCATACCTAGTTTAAGGTTTGGTAAAGGTGAGATAATATTACATTAGGATACTAGCCATTTTAGTTTGGGACTGTTTAGGAGTGTGGCAATTTCGACCTCTAGCCATGACCCTCTAGTCAACACCCATTACACATGAAATATAATAAAGGTAAGTCTTTTATAAGATTAAATTATAACCACACTAACAATTCCCATAACATAGATATATAACACTAACTAGATGAGATTTTATTAATAACAAAATTAATAAAATTCAAAAATGCATGTAATTATGTATATATATACTCAGGCACATACCCCATACCTGGGGGTGGCCAACTCGAGACAGAGCCCGAACAAGAATAACAGAACAGAACATAACAAAAAACAAAATAAAAAATTCACACTCATCTAGGTCGCCCAGGTAAAGACTCAAGAGACCCCAGGCCGGCCAATAATAAATCTAAGAAAATTAAACCTAAACTAATTCCTTGAATGTGACGATAGTGCGTTGTTATATGTGCGATTAGTTTGCTTGGGAAACAGATTAAACATGCTTATGTAGTAATGTACACCCTATGTGGTCGATTGTGTTCTTTTATTTATAAAGAATTATTATTTTGCTTAAGCGTGGTTTCCACATAGCGATTTTGAAGTTGTTTTGTCTTTTTACCGTGTTCGTCAAAGTTTAGGTTTGTTTATTTTGCAAGTTTTACATTATAATTATTACTCCTTTGCAATCAGTAGAAAACATTTAGACTTGTTAAGTGGTTTTCGACCGACTGCATTTTACTTAGCGATTTTGATAATTTAATTTGACTTTATATGGTCCTTGTCCCAGTTTTGGTTTGTTTGGTTTGCAAGTTTTACATTTTAATTAATATTGCGAAATAAAATATTGTCAAAATCTGTTTAATCAGAGCATCAGCAACTATGACAATAAGGTGCTAGAACTGATATTTTATTGAAGGGCTAGGGGGCGGAAGGCTACAAATACTCATCCCCTTGTAAAATTCACCTACTAGACGAGACAGAAAAAGAGGCGAGGGAACGCGAAAGTGGTCCCGGACCCCAAGAATTGGAATTTTAAATGTTACTTATGTCTTAAGTCGGCCACCCCCAGCTAGGGGGTATGTGCCCGAGTATATCTATATACTGTACAGTATATTGCCTGACGCCGTGATCCCCGAAGGGGTGGTATATTTTAGTGATAAATAATCAAACATGTTATAAATTCTTATTTGTAAGCCTATTATGTATAGTGACAATTATGGCACGAAAAACATGAAGGGGTATTGGTTCCAGAACTAAACCAGGCCAAGGGGTCTCTAAGGTCACCGAGGACATTATATTTTAACATTATAAACAGAAACTGTTTAATACAGACAAGTATCTCATGAGTATCAAGACGTACCCTGCATGGCCTTGTACTGTATGGGTGTGATGTGTTCAAAGCCTGGAGGTGGTTTGTCCCAGTACAGTGAAGGCTTCTTCCTGCGTGACTTCCTTTTTTCCCGGGACCTTGATCGTGATCGGGACCGACCGCGAGACCTCGACCTGGTTCTGAGGGAGAGAAACAGATTTTCATATTGATTAATTCATATTAAATTTTAGAAACAAATCTAAAAAAAGTATCTGAAAGACCTTAAAAAACACAGCACAATATCTATATGTACCGGTATGTATTTACTCAGGCCCATTCCCCACTTTTCCTTTTTTTCTTCTAAACTCTATAGTGAATATATTTGTTACCGTCCTCTTTTTCAAAGGGAAACCTTAACTGGGCCCATGAACTGGTATGTCATGTAAGCATGTTCCGCCCTTTTTCTGTTTTTTAGCGATATCTGATGGGTAAGGCAAATACACAACAGATTCAGTGCGGTCAGGCCTCGGATAAAGAGTATCTCTACCACTTGTATTCTTAAACAATTCTTTCCCTTCGCAGTGCCGTTATTGGACGAACCTTTAAATAACTTGAAAAAATTACAATGCCTTTAGAAATGGGAGTGATAATCTGTGTATTGTACGATATGAAAACAATACTCATTCCCACAGTAATTGTTCAGTATCAGGCATTGCGAAGGGAAAGAATAGGTTTAACACCTTACGAGCAGCCTAGGTGGTAATTTATATGTACCACCCAGCGGGGTGTTTTTACCCTAAATAGGGTTGTTTACGTGATAATGTTCATGCCTAAATAAGACCCAGAGTGTAAAACAAGTATCTATCCCTGAAAGGGCATAAACAGAGCTTTCCAATGATACCCCAACCATCCTTGTACGACCGCTGGTTTTCTTGCAACGGTCGCGCAACACGAGTGCAAAAACCATGTAATTAGGTAGTTTCCCTACATAATTCCCTGTGTAGCGAGTGTGTGAGGGTGGGATTCATGTCAGTAGGTCCGCCGCGGTGTCTGGAGCAGTCATACGCTTGCTACTCTCCTCCCACCACTTATCTCTCTCTCTCAGCAACATTACGTGGTGAAAATGGCACACGACATTAAGTTGTGAACCGCCACTTAGTCCATATTTATTTCACACGACATAAGTTGCGCGCCGCCAAAGAAGGGTTAAGAATATAAGCGTATTCTCCCTTTTGCCTCTTACCTTACCATACCTATTTAGATATTTTCAAGCTCCCAAAAGGGAAAAAATAACCTACATTTAACTTGCTCTCTTACCTTACCATACCTATTTAGATATTTTCAAGCTCCCGAGAGGGCAAAAATAACCTACATTTAACTTGCTATCAGAACAGCTGAAGAATTCTAAAACAGTTTGGTATCAATCTGCAACTGGAATATGAACCATGACCATGAATTATATACTTTAGTTTTTTTCTCTAACCCCTTTCTGTAGAGAAAAATTGGGTTAAAGTCTACTTAACCCTTAACTGTCGGCGCGCAACTTATGTCGTGTGAAATAAATTTGGACTAAGTGGCGGTTCACAACTTATGTCGTGCGCCATTTTCAGCACGTAATGTTGCTGAGAGAGAGCTGAGCGGTGTGAGGAGCCTAGCAACTGTATGACCGCTCACCACCACCGCGGTGGACCAACTGAAGTGAATCCCACCCTTCCCTCCCCTCTCACACTCGCTACACAGGGAATTATGTAGGGAAATTACCTAATTACAGGGTTTTTGCACTCGTGTTGCACGATCGTTGCAAGAGAACCAGTGGTCGTACAAGGATGGTTCGGGTGTCATTGGAAAGCTCTGTTTACGCCCTTTCAGGGATAGATACTTGTTTTATGCTCTGGGTCTTATTATGGCATGAAAATGATCACGTAAACAACCCTATTTAGGGTCAAAAAAAACCCGCTGGGCGGTACGGTCAAATAGACCACCTAGGCCGCTCGTAAGGGGTTAAAGCTGATGAACATCAAACAGCCCGGGGTCAAGGGATTATTGTGGAGTTTTTACATTATCTTTAACTTTGTAAGCATGGTATCAATTCACCTATACAGAGGCTTCCAGATAACATATGGCTCCTTCAACAAATCGGTCTGGAATAACTGTGTTGGTGGTGTAATGGTTTAAATATGTTCTGGGTTTGGTGTCCCGAGTTCGAATAAGAGGAGGACCATATGCTTTCATTAGTTTATTCAAGTACATTGGGGTTTGTAATTGATGATTAATGTTAAGAATGGGGTGTTACTTATAACAAGGATCTAATGTACTGTATTGCAATATCTTGAGATAACTTACTTATGCTTGCGTCGTTCTCTAGATCTGGATCGACTGCGCTTCTTGCGGTCCCGATCCTTGTCCTTGTCTTTGTCTCGCTCTTTATCTTTGTCACGATCCTTATCCCGCTCCTTCTCCTTCTTTTCATCACGATCTGCAACACATGAAAAATCATCAGAATACACTTCTACAATACAATACTGAGGGGTAAAGAAAGAGTGGAAAAGGGAGTGAAAGGAAAAAGAATTGGCGAACGAGTGGAGGGAGATGAGATGAAAGAAGGAATTGGGATGAAATAAGTGGTGTAAGAGGAGAAGAGAATGGGATGAAAGACAAATGAATGCCGAAATCATGATTCATGGAGAAAGATACGCAGAGAGAAGATAAAGCTAAAAAATACGGGAAGGCAGCTGGGATGGACGGAATACTGTACCTGCTGTGATTTATGAAGAAGGCGGGGAGAAGATGGAGAGAAAATTGATAGAAGATGATGAATCAGATACCGTATAGTGTAATGGTTAGTACCTTGAATTTTGGTGTGAGTATCCTAGGTTCGAATCCTTGGAGTATCACATTCATGTTTTCATTAATTAGGTTTTTTTGTAAGTTAATATGAATTAAGAGAAGGTAAGGTGCCAAAAGACTAGACTGAAGTGAGGATATTGCTGATACATAAGGGAGGGGGCAAGGACATGGACATCAGAGGCTATGAAATTATGGGAAATTAAGTTAGATGCGCAAAGTAGCCTACTAACCTCCATCACTATGAAAACAAACGATCGACGGTACTCCAGCGAACGCAACTTTTCCACCAAGTTATCAATATACTGTACAGTATTTAGTTTAATATTATTACAGTAGGCTAATATTAAAGTGTCCCTATTGTTTTTTTAGTGTTTCGTACACCAGAAAAGGGTATAGCTTTGTGTTGGATGTGTGGAAACCGAAAATAAATCTGTATTAAATGAAGATTTGGAGAGACAAAAAAAAAAAAGAAGCAAGGTACCGGTACCGTACTTGGAGAAAAATATAGAGTGGTGAAGGAAAGGGGATGGATGTAGTTACCGGGTGTACCACTACCGACAAACAACATAAATCATCTATAAATACTTATAAATCTATAATACTAGGTTAGGTTAGGTTAGGTTGTTTGGTTAGGGTAATGTATTTTTGTATCCAAAGGCAGTCAAAATAGACGGGAACATGATGGTGAGCATCCGCGTAATGTAAACAAGACGGGCGGTACACCCGGTAACTACATTCTTGCCAAGGAAAGTAAGAGAAGAGCAGATGAAAAATTTGAAAGGAATCTGAGTGTAAAATGGAGGGAGTGTAAGAAACTATTCTGGAAAGAAGTCAAGAAAGTTAGGGAAGGTAGCAAGGGAAATAGTAAGGGTGTGAAAGATAAGAATGGGTGAGTGCTAGCCGAGAAGCAAGAGAGTCGAAAGATGGAGGGAGTACTTCAACTAATTGCTGAATGTAAGGAATGAAGCGCCAGCAAACATAGTTGGATGGGGTATGGGAGGGAGAAGAGAAGTAGTGGAGGAGGTGGAGATCAGAAGTGTGTGGAGCCATGAAAAGAGTGAAGTTTGGGGAAAGCACCAGGAATAGATGGAGTGTGTAGGGAAATGCTAAGGTATGGTGGTGAGATAGTGATCGAATGGGTATGGAAAGTGATCGAATGAGTATGGAAAATGTGTAAACTATCATGGGAGAAGGGGAGTGTGCCTGATGACTGGAAGACAGGCGAAAGAGGACTGTGTGGTAACCACCAAGGAATATGTCTTCTAAGCGTAGTAGGGAAAGTGTACAGTAGGGTAGTGAACTAATGATTGAGAGAGTGACCGCGAGAACGGAGGGTAAAAATTTAGTGTATGACAGTAGGCTATGGCCTTCTCTCCCCCTCCCACCAAACCCTTTTTCTTTTTATGTAGCTCAAGAAAAGGGAAATGCTTAAAAACCCCTGTTTGTCATTTAGACCATATGAATTCATATGTTTCCGTAATCGAGACTGAAAACAAAAATGGAGTATTAAAGAAAATTGAGTTTTGAGCACAGACTACACAAAAAATACATTATGGATATCAATTTACATAGCTGGTCATTAACCTAACCTAACCTTTACATTTGTCGATCGCCGTGGTTAAGTTCGAATCTATTTTGACGGTGATTTTTTTGTTTGGTTATTTGCCCCCTGCTGGGTCTGCTGGCAATATATATGATGACAATATTTCATGGGGGGGGGGGCGCAAAGTCCCCCCCCCCCCCCCTTTATATATTATTGTATCCAAAGGCAGTCAAAATAGACGGGAACATGACGGCAAGCGTCCGACGCCACTCCGCATAGTGTAAACAAGGCTGGCGGTACGCCCAAATTCTACATTCTACCCGGCAAAGCCCCCCTCAACCCATCGTGTATCCCACATTGGAATTATAACTAAAGACCATGAAAACACTAATTTCTCAAAATCTGGAGGAAAAAACATGAAAAATAAGGGTGCAAGCCTATTCCCTATAATTACCCTCATTTCAGCACTTCTTCAGTAGCCTATAGGCCTATGAGAACTATGTAGGCTATATGAAAGGAAAACGCGAAAACACCAAAAAAACTAAAATAAATATTTACGAGCCGCACCACAGCTGGGATCGGTAAATCTAGTTATACTACCCCTCCGGAAAAAAACGTATTTTGATAAAAAATTATCACCAACCAGATACAAGTTTTTCAGGTAATTTGTTGTTGTTTTTAATGTTTTCTTTGATATACAGTGTTGTTTAATACCGAGGACCGTCGCATTTTAGTATTTTTAACATTAGCCTAACCTAACCTAACCTAACCGAAAAGTAACCTGTCTCCGCGACGGTCTAAACTCCCCCTCATGTTTATGGGTGCGCGACGGTCTAAACCCTGCTCACGTTCCATGTTTATGAGTTTGCGAAGGTTTGTAATACTTAATGTACTTCAATGTATCTATTTCAAGTCAAATATACATTTCCACGCATCATCAAACCATACTAAGTCTACTATTAATAATATTAACCCATTAGTACCAACAGAATAGCAGTCAGAATAGCAACAGAATAGTGTCACACACGATTATTGTCCTCTCTCCCTCCCTGCCCACCCCGAACCAGCTTCCAGAAGCGCATCCATGCTCATGTCTCTCACCGATCCATCCACTCACTCACAGACAACGCGCAGCTGCATGCACGACCTCCCGAAATCCATCCTTCCGAATCCTCCCTTCCTCGCGAGGAAAGAGTCCACCTGGCCAGGCTGAGATGCGGACACCGTCCAGCTCTCCTGAGCTATCAGAAGAGACTGGATGACTCCGTTGTCGACGCCTGCCCGGGATGTGGCACGGCGCCCCATACCATTGAACACATCGTAGAAGACTGCATTTCACACAACCACTTACGCCAACAACACAATCTACACTCAATGAGAGCTCTGTGGGAAAGCCCGATCGTGGCCATGGCCTTTCTCAGGGACTCGGGGCTGTTCGGCCAGGCAGCTTAGGGAACAACAACAACAGAATAGCGACAAAATAGGGGTAGTATAACTGTAGATTTATCCTGGGATCTCATTTCTAATGGTAGTTTTGGGTTCCTATCATTTTATGCTTCATTGCTAGGCTAGGCCTATATAATTTTTATCCACCGGAATTTTTTTTTTTCTTGGCTTTATTTTTGTTGGTAGCATTCAAGGAGACTACTGCAGGACTACTCTTCTTCTTCTTCTTCTTCTTACCTCTGACCGGGTATAGGCTATCCTAGTGTTTACTAGCCTATACCCCTTTGAAAGGACATTAGCCTAACCTAACAACCTTACCTAACCTACCCCCGCTTTGACTTAGATTTTTGGTGTATTTGTCTGTAAAGTGGGTATTTTTCAATTTGTTGATAACGAAAATCCTCCATGCGGACTAGCCTATGTGGAGAAAAATATGGCGAATCTATTGGTGCCTATTTTCCCTAATAAATTGTTTCGGAAAAACAATTTTTATGTCACAAATTTTCCCATGGATTTTTATATTTTTCCTTGTTAGTTTTCATCAATATATAGTGCTTGGAAATAATTACAACCCTCGGAGAAACCGTTTTCCCCATTATACAACGATCTTAAGACACGCCGCCCGATAGTGGGGAGGGCTATGAAGTACAGTACAGGGAAAATGAGGGGTTAAATGCGTAAAACGGCGATAAAAACGTATTATAGCAAAACTTGGCTCGGGTTTTAAGGTATTTCAAAGGCCTAAAACCCAATATTTCGAAAACCCGAGCCAAGTTTTGGCCAAAGCTGGCTCGGATTTTGCGAGTTTGTAGACAAAAAAATTGCAGTAACCTCATTTAGAAATTTCGTAATTGTTTAATCGAAGTCCTCTTTTTCTAGTTATTAAAAACGTATTCTATGGTGTATTATATGATATATAGAAGCAATAGAACTGTTCAAATAACCTGGGAAGTGTATATTAAACCAAATACAAAACTTTGAATAATGAGGTAAGAGATATGTGTTTTTTATCACTTTTCAACCCAAGACAGCGGGGGTCTGGGGGCAGCAGCCCCCGGGATGCCCAGGTTACCTTAGGTTAGGTTAGGCTAGGTTAGGTTAGGTTAATGACCAGCTATGTAAATACAGTAGTGAACATTTGGTTCAGTCTGTGCTCAAAAATCCATTTTCTTTAGGAGGAGGCCATACACTAAACAATTACCAGAAATTTGGCTCAGGTTTCCCGAAATTGCAAAGCCATAAAACCCGAATTTTGGAAAACCCGAGCCAAGTTTTGGCAAAACTTGGCTCGGATTTTGAGTTTTAAGAGTAAACAAATTACAGTAACCTAATTTAGAATTTGGCTCATGTTTCCCTAAATTGCAAACCCCAACAAGCATAATTTTGGAAAACCCGACCCAATTTTTGGCAAAACTTGGATCGTATTTTGAGAATCGAAAAAGACTAACGAAATGTCGGAAATCGGCTAATGATTTCCCTAATTGCAAAGCCAAATAACCAGATTTATCGAAAACGTAGCACTTATTTAAATCATAAATATCCAGTAACATAGACCTAGTACATTGGATACAAGCCTAATCCACACCTAACGCCTACAATGTGTCCGTAGTACCTAGTAGGCCTACGTGGGATACAACACGAACCCTTACCGGTGCCATGGCGGTTGGGCCGCCGCCAATTTAGTATTCGGGCGTATCTGTAAATATTACCGCAACTACGAATCTTGTTTCTGAGGCCTAGTATATCAACCTAACCAAACAACCCAACCTAACCTAACCTAGACCCAGTACGTGGGATACTGAACTAGCCCTCGCATGCCAGGTACAGCAGATTCATAGTACTCAGTACGTGGCATACTAAACTAGCCCTTGCATGCCAGGTACAGCGGATTCATAGTACTCAGTACGTGGCATACTAAACTAGCCCTTGCATGCCAGGTACAGCGGATTCATAGTAGGCCCTACTCAGTACGTGGTATTTATTACCCATTAATTTCCGGAAGTTTAAACCTATGCGTAAAAATCATACCTCTTACACGTCATATCAGTAGTCAAGCACCCATTTTCTAAATGGCGTGTGTACGAATCGGTGCCGTCTATAGGAAGGTATTGAAAACCATGTTACGAAAAAAATCCATTTTAGGCCTAGGCTAGTAGGCTACCATATATTTTTATTAGGTTTTGCCGAGGGTTGAAACTAATTTTAATATGATGCTTAGAGCATATAGATTCCATAGGCCTATCTGTCTTCAAATATGTCAAAATAATTGGTGACAAATAAATGGGTTATAAGAAAATGGGAGTCTGCAAAAAGCCGATTGGCCTAAGCAAGGCAGATCCCTGTCCCACACAACCCCAATAATAATAATAATATTTATTCAGTTAGCAATTTACAGAGTTGGTACCACATAGTATATTACAAAATATGACATGTACCAGCCTTGCATAATTCCAACTAAGGATAGCCCAATAAGGCCTAAGGACTAGGCTCAACACTCTAATACCCTAAGGATCATCTTATCAAAACGGTTAGATTTATACTATTGTTTCTCATAACGCTGCACTAGTGTCATTGAATATAGCCTAGGCTAATTTTTTTTTTTTAGCATTAGGCCTAACCTAACCTAACAGCCCCCAAATACATTTAGGTTAGGTTAGGTTTTTTGGTTAGGTTAATGATTGCAAAAAAATAAAAATAAATAGGCCTAGCCTAGGCCTAAATAGCCAAGAAAAAAAAAATCTGGTGGATAAAAATGATAGGCTAGGCTATGCCTAGCAGCCTAGCAATGAAGCATAAAATGATAGGAACCAAAACTACCATTAGAAATGAGATCTCAGCTGTGCTGCCGCGGTGCGGCTCATAAATAGGCCTAGGCCTACCCTAGTTGCTGAAATTACTGTCGGTCCTAAAAGTAACCTTTACCGAGGAGGGCCCAAAGCTAAAGAATTTCTTATAGCCTAGCCTACGAATCCAAAAACGGGTACCACCCCCTAGGCTAAAACAGTGTAGGCCTAGGCCTATACCTTAACTAACCAATTATTCCCGTAAAGACTGTCACTGGTCTCAAATAGCCTAGGCCTACTAGGCTAGGCTATATTTCAAAGGATCATTTGCTAGCCTACGCACCCGAAACCTATTAGTTAAAGGTGTTAATAGCCTACATGGCTTATACTCAGCCACCCACGAGACATTAATAGATAGCATAGATTTGGTCATAATAGCGACGCAACATTTGTTACTCGATCTGGAAGGTAAAAATGTAGTTAGGCTAGGTGACTCGTGGCTACAGTTGTCACAGCTTTATACTCACCCTTCTCTATTTTATCCTTCTCTCGCTCCTCCCCCATGATTGCGGTGCACTATTACAGGTGTAAGCCTCTTCAAATTGTAGACAGATTACAAATAACACACATAAAACAGTACAGAATAGTCCCACTTCCCGGCCTGCTAAGCATCCAAGATGGCTGCTGTGACGCTTGGACGGAATGTTTGTGATTGGCTGGCTGGGGATGGCGGCCTCTCTCTTATTGGACCACACCAACACATTCCTCACTTGTCATTGGTCCTTATTACACTATAGTACAGCGGTCTATTTAAATGATAAATTATGGTAGTGACACCTGCGCTATCTTCTGACTAATAATACATTATTTGTATTAAGATTATGAATAATCTACAGGTATTAGTGAGACTCTACAGTAAGAGTATCTATAGTAAAGGAGATGGATGAAATAAAGTCCTTTGGTAGGACCAAAGTGTGTTGAAGTGGTCTTGCAAGTTCAACTGGACTGGTCTGGTAATATTATAAATCCCGGGTTCAAATTCCGCTGTGTCAAAGGGAAGATATTACTTTGATGGAATTTGTGCTGTACAGTACTTAGTTTCAGTGCATCAGCACAAATACCACCGACATGCCATGAAATATAGCTATAGGCCTACCCTTGCTGTTTCCATTAACCCAGGAAACGTTTGACACCCCTAGGACTCGCCATTGCCCTGTGCTAGACCTAGGCTGATTTGGCGATTTCCAAAACGCAACGAAAATCACATCATCGTGTAGGAAATTCAATTTCACATCCAACCATATATAAGAATACCCAAAAGATGGCGGGTGCCCAACCCCGAAAAGGGTTGAAATAGGGGAGCTATCCCCCCGCCAAAGGTGGCTTTCTAGGGCCTTTCCTAGCTGATGCTGAGAGGATTGGGTTCTAGTCATGTGGTGATGGGCTGGTCTATCAGAGTGAGAACTGAGCAATCTCTGCCATACCCATAGCTTACTCTGACTGTTCCTTTTACTTATATATTTTCTAGATCTCAAGTGACGGCGTCTCTAACGTGGATTGACCTCCCAATCTACCAAGATTGGAAGCCAAAGCGTCACATTTTTCCCTTGCCCCTCAACTTTCTCTTCATAATTGCTGAGGGGCACAGGGCCCTGGGTGGGGCTTTGGTTTCCCTGGCGTTTCCGCACCCTCCTCAAGCTCCCCGCCATGGAGTGGCTTCGGTCACCCAGGCTTTATTGTGGTCGGCGGGGAGGGTTCTGTGGGGGCGCTCGGTTATGGCCTTGGCCTTGCTCGGGGCCTTGGGGCTGTTCGGCCAGGCAGCTTGGGGAACAACAACAACAACAACATACCCAAAAGATGCGTACGTGGTTGAGTAGTTACCGTGGTTTAATAATAATAATAATAATAATAATAATAATAATACTGTAATAATAATAATAGTAATAATAGTAATAACGGCAACGAGCGGCCGTGCGTATGTGCGTATTGGTCTGGTGGAGGGAAGAAATGGAAGGAGCAGGGTGGAGGCAAGATGGGGGTGCAGTAATTAAATGTCATTGATAGCTCACCTTGTGAGCCCTGACAGTCACACTTCTTGTTTTTGTCATTTGGAGTGTTTTGGGACGTGTTTGATATCTCTTCTTCCGAGAGGAGCATCGCAGCCCACCAGTAAATCCTCTCGAGAGGATTGTCGCAGCCGCTAGGTTAAATTAGCATTGTATGAACATGAATGATATCCTTCTCCGGGGCAACCTAGATGTGTGTGAATTTTCTATTTTTATATTATTTTGTTGTTTCTGTTCGGGCTCTGTCGGGCTCTGTTCGGGCTCTGTCGGCCACCCCCAGCTATGGGGTATGTGCCTAAGTATGTACATATACATATACATGAATATTCCCATATTCAAAATATGCTATGGGGGCAGTGCCTATAATGAGTAAACAGCTAAATAGGTGGAGTTTGACAGAGGTGTTTGAGATTGTGAGATGAGACAGCGTGACTGGTGATGCAGCTTTGAGAAGTCAGAGTTGCAATGGGCCACGAGGAGAAAACCAGGTGTCGTGAGTCTGCGAATGTAAGACTACGAACAAGGCAGTTGCAACACTCAAACTGGAATGAACAGAGCGAGTTCTTTGATCAGAATGTTATATTAAAGCAGGGGTATATGTGATGTCCCCTTGGTTGTATAGTATACATATCGATGGATTCATGACAGCTTGAAATACAAAGAAGAGCAGTATATGCTGGAGTAGCTTATCTCTGGTAAGGGAAGGGAGTTCATAAGTGGAAATTGCTTGTTTTGCTGTTTGCTGATGATATACTTAGGTACTATAAGCAAGAAAGTGAAGCTGAAGGCCAATGTCTTAAAGAATAAGTTGATGGTCTTTAACCTCTGAAGTGCGCATGGGGGGTATGAGACACCACATTCCTGTGCTGACGTATTTGAGCTGTTCCCATCACTAAAATATTTATTTTACCATAAATAGCATTAATACTTATCCATATGCACCTATTATAGGTTGATTATAAAGGTATTAACCTGTTACAACAATAAAACAAGTGGAAACAGCGTTTGGATGGTCAAAATCGGCGATACAGGCCGGGAGTTACACAATGCATGGCTGAGGCAACCTCCCAGCCCACCACTTTCCTCCACCTCTGGAGAGAGACTGTCGATCGATACTCTCTCTCTCTCTCTCTTGCACTCGCTTGCTAACAGTGATGACAACGCCCTGCTACCAACTCGCTAATGTTAGCACGAAAATAGACCACAGGAAAAGGGAATAACAGGGAAAATAGGTGATAACTGAAGGAGGGGAGGAAACTGGGGAAGGAGGGGAGGTGGAGGAGTGATATTTGGCATGGCCTAGGGGCAAAAAAAATTGATTTTTTTTTCCCCCTGACTCTTAAGAGTCTTCCCGCAGTCCGCCGGGGGAACTCTTAACCCGGGAGCTGCGGGGAGACTCTTAAGAGTTCCCCCGGCGCACTGCGGGGAGACTCTTAAGAGTCAGAGAAAAAAAAAATCAACTTTTGACATCGAAAAAAAAATATTTTTGTATTTTTTTTTTTTTTTTTGTATTTTTTTTTTTTTGGCCCCTGGGCCATGCAAAATCTCAGTCCTCTACCTCCCCTCCTTCCCCACTTTCCTCCTCTCCTTCAGTTATCACCTATTTTCCCTGTTATTCCCTTATTCTGAGGTATATTTTCGTGCTAACATTAGAAATCCGATTGGAGGGTGTGGTCATCACTGATAGCAAGCGAGTGCAAGAGAGAGAGAGAGAGTATCGATCGACTGTGTCTTGGTGGCCTTGGGGGAAATTGGCGGGAAAGCAGATTGCCTCACCCATACATTATACAACTCGCGGGCTATATCTCCGATTTTGACCATCCAAACGCTGTTTTCACTCGTTTTATTGTTGTTTCAGGTTAATACCTTTATAATCAACCCATAATAGGCGCATATGGATAAGTATTAATGCTATTAATGGCACAATGAATATTTTAGTGACGGAAACACCTCAAATACGTCAGCACAGGGGGACGTTTCCAATTACCCCCATGCGCACTTCAGAGGTTAAGAGTCTTCCCGCAGTTCCCGGGTTAAGAGTATGCAGTCACAGAGTATGAATGAAGGTTGAATAACCAGGTAATGGAAAATGTCAGCTCATTTAAGTACTTGGGCAGTGGGACAAATAATATTATTGGAGATTGAAGTGGAAGAGAGAGTGTAATAGGGAAGGAGGGTTGAAGGTACGCTGAAAGTACCGACAAGGAATAGGTTGGTGAGCATTGAATTAAAGAAGTCTCTGCATGATAGGATGCTGATCTTGACATTGACGTACGGGATCATGGACGTTGTTGGAGAGGTATGACTTAGGAATGAGAGAGATCGAAATGAGTGTGTGGTCACATGGAGACAGACAGAGAAGTGAGGAAGTACGAGAGTGATGTGGTGTGGATGAGGATGTGCTGGAATATGTGAAGAGGAACACCTTACGGTGGCTCATTCATGTGAAGCGTACCGAGTGACAGAATTACTAAAATATTGTATGAGAGTGAGGTGGAAGGGCAAAGAGGGAGAGGTAGACCGAGAATGATATGAAAGGATGAAATTGAGAGGTATATAAGTGAAAGTGGAGTGGGTGGGAGGAGGAACGCTGGCTGAAAGATGACAGAGAAGCATGGAGGTGATTCATTTGTGGGCGTCTCACAGATTGAGGCATCTGGCAATAAATAGAGATAACTTATCCATTGTAGATCTCAAGTGACTGCGTCTTTTCCGTGGATTGACCTCCCTACTGCCAATTAACCTATAAGTTGGCAGATTGGGAGCCAAAGCGTCACATTTTTCCCTTGTCCCTCAACTTTCCCTTCATAATTGTTGAGGGGCACAGGGCCTTGGGTGGGGCTTTGGTTTCCCGGGCGTTTCCGCACCCTCCTCAGCTCCCTGCCTTGGAGTGGCTTCGGTCATCCGGGCTTTGTTAGTGGTAAGCAGTGAGGGTTTTGTGGGAGTGCTCGTTTATAGCCTTCGCCTTGCTCGGGATCTTGGGGCTGTTCGGCCAGACAGCCTGGGGAACAACAACAACAACAACTTATCCATTCTCTCTACATGCTCAAACCAACCAAGCCTGCTTGTATGCATCTCATCACTGATACTCTTGATACCTAACCATCTCAACTCCTCATTGAATATCCTATCTTGCAATTTGACCCTACACATCCATCTCCCCATTCTCATTTCATTGTGTTCCATTCTCTTGCTATCATCTGCTTTAACCTGCCCCATTTCTGGCCAATAACACCAATGGAATCGTATTTTTGTGGTGCGTGGTAACAGGGTAATTATACAGAGGGCTAGGAGAACTTTTTCACCATCCTCAACTGTGGAGGGAGCATGGGGTAGTTGTCGGCAAGACTCTCCTGTTGTTGTTGTTGTTGTTGTTGTTCCCCAGGCTGTCTGGCCGAACAGCCCCAAGGTCTCGAGCAAGGCCAAGGCCATAAACGAGCGCCCCCACAAAATCCTCCCTGCTTACCACTAACAAAGCCCGGGTGACCGAAGCCACTCCAAGGCAGGGAGCTGAGGAAGGTGCGGAAACGCCCGGGAAACCAAAGCCCCACCCAAGGCCCTGTACCCCTCAGCAATTATGAAGGGAAAGTTGAGGGGTAAGGGAAAAATGTGACGCTTTGGCTCCCAATCTGCCAACTTCTAGGTTGGCAGTAGGGAGGTCAATCCACGGAAAAGACGCCGCCACTTGAGATCTAGAAGATATATAAGTAAAAGGAACAGTCAGAGTAAGCTATGGGTATGGCAGAGATCGCTCAGTTCTCACTCGGATAGACCAGGCCATCACCACATGACTAGAACCCAATCCTCTCAGCATCAGCTAGGAAAGGCCCTAGAAAGCCGCCTTTGGCGGGGGGATAGCTCCCCTATTTCAACTCCTTTCGGGGTTGGGCACCCACCCAGACTGTTGTGAAGGTTTACTCCTATGTCTATATTTATCCTGTATGGAATTTATTTTGGCAGTCAAGTTCCTCATGCATGGTGTACGTCACTAGCACAGAGGATGCATAATTTCTGAAATTATGAAGCATAGTACGTACAGTGTACATCGCTAGCACTGGGGGTTTAAGTGTTTAACCCTTTGTGGGGCGGAGTGTTTTTGGAGATAGTGCAAATTCGCGCACTCATTAGGTCCAAATTTGCTTGATCCCTTGCATGATCAAATTTGGTCACTTGCCCTATAATGGTGCTTCCATTTAATTTTACATTGTGGATAGCTTATTTTAAGTTGATTATCATGGTCAATAAGTATCTATATACTGTACAGTAGTTTAGTTACCATTTATTGGAGATGTACCCCCTTACCAGTTTGTGTAATTTCAGTATCTGGCTCATGAACCATCTGTTAGGGCGGTCCATTTTTAGAGACCCTATAGTAACACAGATCGCCCAACCTCCGCCATATTGGTGCCACAGGTGTCGTTGGTCTCTCTACTCTCAAATATGTACTGTATGCATGTATGTATATACTGTACTCAGGTACATATCCCGCTGCCGGCCGACTCAAGACAGAGCCTGGATAGAAACAACATTTAAAGTTCTAATTTTTATGGTTCTGGACCACTTTCGCATTCCCTCGCCCCTTTCTCTGTCTCGTCTAGTAAGTGAATTTTACAAGGGTAGGAGGATTCCTAGCCTCCCGCCCCCGAAGTAGGAAAAGTAGTACAGGAAAAGAGACAGACAGACAAACGGTTAAGATCGAGTCTATACCCAAAATAAATGTTTTGCAATGCTAGTACAGGATATATGATTTGATCTTTAGATCTAAATTCTATATTATCAAAAATATAACCCCATTGTTTGATTTTTACAGCACCAAAAGGGCATCTAAATAAGAAGATGGCCAACCTTTCTTACTAGAAAATATCTGGTCCTCCCTAAGTCAGTACTGTAGATTGAAAAGGTTACAAGCACATTGACCATCACGTGAGATGGATGTGTGGGGCCAGGCTGCAGGATAGAATAACAAATGTTGAGCTGAGGAGACGTTTAGGTATAAAGAGTATTAGTGAGGTGATGCGTACAAGTAGACTGGGATGGTATGGACATGTGGAGAGAATGGATGAACAAAATTGGGTGAAAAAATGCAAGTCTGTGATTGTGGAGGGAGCTGCACCAAGGGGTGGACCGAGGAAGACCTGGGATCGGACTATACGTGCCGATCTCAAATCCAAAAACTTGACAAGTGAAGCAGCCCTTAACAGTGTTGCCTGGAATGCCGCCATTAGGACAAGAGACTGAAACTGCATGTGTGGAGCACTCAGTCTTAAAATGTTATGTATGTATGTATGTATGTATGTATGTAGAGATACAGTATATGGTAACCTCCCTTGACTGGACAGATAAAGCTGTGTGGGTGAGACTCTCCCTATCCAGATGCCACTCAAGGAATAAAAAATGGCAGGAACAAAATGTTATGCAAACCCTAAACCCTTAACCTAAAACGAATCCACTAAAAATAATGACATTTAGTATGTAAATTAAAACAACAGTTTTGAGGGTATTTTACTATTTACTCTCCAAAGGGTATTATTTACATCAAAATAAATAGCTCTGCCTCGAGATAAATAGCATGGAAAGATGACACATCATTACATCAGGAAGTAGGTCAAACTGGCCACACTCCTAAACAGCCACAGTACTAGGCTTAAGCGGTCTAGATTTAGTTTCGCTATGCTTGGCTTGGTCAGGTTAGGTTGAGTTACCGCTATATTGGAGAGATTAGGTTAGGTTATTTAGGTCAGATTAGGTTAGGAGATTGGCCGTTTTTTGCATGTGGTTGTTCAGGAGTGTGGTCGTATTGATTTGAAACCTTATATCATACAATACCTACAGGAAATGTATTCTCATATTTGGCATGGAGTGGCTGTTGTCTTTTTATATAATACCACAATCACATAACCCTTTCAATCACATGATGCTTTTCGTACCTGTTATTAGCTACCCATTCAAACAATTTACCGTAACTAAATTTGGGAATATTCTCTTAGGGGTGAAAAGGTTAAATGGAACACTTATTTGCCAATTGATTCCTTAATATCCATATTATGTTGATAGCTAGAATAACTTATAAAATGTAGTCATCTGATTGAGGGGGTTAAGAGGATTTACACAAGAAGCTTTTCCCACAACTCTGATCCGGCAACTTCTTAAAGTGTCCTAGGTTTGAATCATAGGAGTATCACATATATTCATTAACTTAATTAATTGTGTTAATAAGTAAGATAATTGGTGGTTACTAATATACCGTACTCTTACTGTATAATAATCAGTCCAGGGTGTTGAACTGGAGCAATATTGTTTGAAGACTTTAATGAATACCTGTACATGTATAAGAAGAAATGCAAGAAAATTAATATGAAATAGTTCTAGTTGGAAGAATTTATCTCCGAAATCATCATCACTGTTTTGTCCACTTTATCACTTCCAAAGACATAATTTGAATTATAAACCATAATTTTATCTTTGCATATACAATACTGAAGACTAAAAATACTGGACTCGGCTTCCGTTTGACACCCTGATTCAGTCACCTATCTATCTTCAGTCTAGTTGTCGATATCAGTGGCAAATGGCTTCAAAATATTGCCAGAATAAAGTTGTGTGCTGAAAGTTGACCAAATAAGCCTGTGTGTAAATCCGCCTTCACTGCAGTGTCACATGGGCTAGGTTAGCGGTAGAATTTGTTATCTGTTACAAGATCGCCACATGTAATTGGCATCGATTAGCGTGACGTCTGATACTCTGGGGTATCACACAGGAGCTTTTATCATCAATTTTGTATGGCTAAAATTTTCCTGGCAACAGTTTTGAGAGCTTATGCAGTTTGTGATTTTTATAAGTTCTTTTGTCTTTATAATGTGCCGTTCCTGGTTTGGTTTGTTTGTTTTGCAAGTTTTACATGTTAAGGGGGCCCACCTATTTTGTTTTCTCTTTCTCACTCTCTCTCTGGGTTGTATCCATTCGGCCTCATTCAGCCTACTGTTTTAAGACGTTTACCCCCATCCAGGTGTCAATATTTTCCTGGCGGGCGGTAGTGAGCCAGCATATACACACAGTAAACCCTCTCTATCTCGGACTAATTGGGGGGGGAGACCACTTCCGAGATGTCCGAAGTCCGACTTATGACCGACTTAAGAGAGGGAAAATTCCGAATCATAAGAAGAAAGTCCGCATCACCAGAGAAAATTGAGATTTTTTTATTTTTTTGTAACATGTGAAATTTATCATATTAATGACATATACGAACCTTATTATGTTTTCAGGGACAGTACAGTACATAGTTATTAATATTAACACAATAATTAAAAGGCACAGGCTTCAATTCATCCGAAAATCACTTAAAACCGAGTGAGAGAATATTGTAAACCGGACACAAATTCCGTCCAACTCGGAAATTGCCGAGATATACAGGGACATCTCCGAGAGGCCTATGCCATTCCGAGAAGTGCGGGTTTCCGAGTAAAAAGAGTCCGAAATATCGGGGGTTTACTGTATATATATTTTACAGCAAGCTAAATATGTAAATTTTTCGATAGAAAAATGTCTCTGGCGAAGCCGGATTTCTCCATACAATGCTGGCTCGCTATCGCTCGCCAGGAAGAAATCGACACCTGAATGGGGATAAACGTCTTCAAACAGTTGGCTGAATGGGTCTGAATGGATACAAGCCAGAGAAAGAGAGAAAAGGGGAGAAACATAAAAAAAGCAGGTGACCCCCCTTAATTGGTACTGGAAACTAAACAGAAGGCGGATTAGTTTAGGTAGCTTAATTCTAGACAGTAGGCTACTGTACAACTTTCATTTATAATCTGCCACGCTAGAAGTGCTGAAGAAAGTTGCCATAAAAATACCTGGGTGATACTAAAATACGATAGTGTGGTGCAGCATATAGAACTCTCCTGTATTATTTTTACATGAGGTATTATATTTATCGTCCATACAATTTCATCAAACCAATATTTTCTCCATCTTACTCACAATCTCTTGTGCTTGATGAGAGAGAGAGAGAGAGAGAGAGAGAGAGAGAGAGAGAGAGAGAGAGAGAGAGAGAGAGAGAGAGAGAGAGATACTATATATATATATACAGTATATATATATATAGAGGGGGAGGCGGAGAGAAAGAGAAAACAAAAAATAACTGTATGGATGGTAGAAAATATGCCCAAAATTTCCAGTGAAATAAAAATGTGATTCACAAGTTACACACTGTATATACTTGACAAAAAACTCAAGTACTGTACAGTACAATATGCCCCCATTTTCATTACAATGCAGTCAGCTTATTTCCAGGAGAGGGCACAGGAGCTTAATTCTACTACATTTTACTACTTTATTTGCTATCTGAATTGATGGGTCATTGATAGCCTAACAGTTAAACCGCTCCAAAAGGTTTACGATTGAACACGTTATTGAAGCAGTAGGAATTTCTTCTTTTCAACAAACTTATTCAATACTGTTTCTGCAGTTCACAAAAATATATGACCTACAAAGATCTACATTACACCTTGTAAGAGCTATGATTACAGTACTGAAAAGATAGGTGATATTCGTAAAGACAGAATCGTGAAATATCAGAAATCTGAATATCAGTTATCAGGTTTTACCATCATTAACCAATTCTTTAATTAATAGGTTGCATAGTTCAAATGTAGTTTATAAAAGGAGACAAGTGGATGATCTAAAACATAATTATTATTTCTACTGTTTCCCTTCTTGTTCTTGAGGGGTACAGTCCATCCTCGTACAACACTGTTTTATGGGCGACACTACACGCTGTGTTGTACGAAACCGTGTTGTGCGAACCATAGAAACCCATGTTATAATGGGTGGACACCTCAGACATTTTTTTTTTCTCCCGATTTTTACACATTCAAACACTTGCATAGCCTTCACAATAATCATTAATAGTAAACATACACTCATATAATGTCCCTTCACTTAATTCTAATCGTGGGAGAGCTTGCTTGGGTTGATGAGAGGGGGTTTCCAAGGATAGGGGTGCCTCATATGGCACCTGGGGGTGGCATGGTGGTGGGTTGGGGGGTTGTATATCAAGTAAAACACGATGAGAGATGCACAACACGGACAACGACTGGCAAAAAATATCAACAATGGCCAAGCAGCGTAGATGCTGCCTACGTCACAGTGTGCAATGACATCAGCAGTATCCCGTGTTGTACAGAGAAGGACCGTGCAGTGCAAAACTCTACGGATTTTTCCCACTTTTCCACCGTCGGACCGTGTTCCAGGAATACGAATCGTGTTATACGGATGGAGTTAATTGCTCAGACCCCCACCGTGTTGTACGAAAATCGTGCTGTACGAATTCGTGTTGTACGAGGATGGACTGTAGTCTGGTATCACTCGCCTCTAACAACAGCAATTTCCAGTACACCAGAAATGGATTAGATTACCTTTTGGGGGGTTTGGGTATTACTTCTCTTTGTTTTTAAATTGAATGGATGAATCACATTTAAATATACAGTAGTACAATATATATTTAGAAATGTGCCACTTTAAAATTAGGGTAGGCCTATTGTATTATAGTACTGTACAGAATTGGTAAAATAAGCGAACTTTGGACAGAAAAGCAAGTTCGGACACTTCCGGATACATTTTGTTTTTACCACAATATCAAGTAACTTTCTCATAATTGTGGCACATTACATATCCAGAAATATCCGAAGGTATCTCTCAGTTCGACGTTAGCATAGGGTATGTTTTTCTTAATGTTCAGAGGCTACAATATCCTGTAACAGATTTCCAGATTCCTGAAGTCATAACTCAGTATTATCTACAAGTAATGGAAAAACTTACCACATGAGTTACATCAACAACAACAACAACAAACATCTTCAAGTATATGAATAAATGCTATGAAGCGAAGTGTAACATACTACAGGGTCAGTTGTAGGGGAAGAAGCAGGTCAAAACAGCCACACTCCTAAATGGCCACAATCTTAAACAGTGTAGCTTAGCTTAGGTTAGGTTAAGCTTAGTTAGGCAAGTTAGATTGGGTTAGGTTAAATTGACTAAGGTTAGGTTAGGTTAGATTAAATTGAGTGAGGTTAGGTTACACAACTGGCTGTTTTGGTTGTGGCCATTTCAGAGTGTGGCCTATTTGACCTGAAACCATAGGGGAAGTATTGCCATCTCAGTTTTCATAGCAACCAAACCTTAAGGGAGTATTACACAATAGTTTTCTCCCTAACTTTTCTTTGCAACTCTCGTTTAGCAGCTACTGACAAACTCTTTTGAAAGAAGTCAGTCACATATAATAATCTACCTCCAGCCTAGTTGCCAACACTAGTGCAAATATTGAGAGAGGAGGCGGACTACCTGGATGCCGTGGGATTATTATGTTTTTTCACCAATCAACTTCACCTCTAAACTCAATTAATGAAATCAACAAATACATGTGGCACTCCAAGGACTCGAACCTAGGATACTCACATCGAAATTCCGCGCACTTATGCATTACGCTATCAAGGCAGTTAAGCCTACGATTTATTATCCAGTTTCGAATCTTACATATTAATCTGAGCATTCACATATATTCCAACTGCATCTTGGGGCTACTGCAACAAAAACTCTCAGAAGGTTGCCAAAATAGGTTGTGGAACAAAAGTTAACAATAAAAACTCTGGTGTGATATCCCCTCTATCCTGTGTTCTACCACCCTACCCATGTTGTGTATCAGTTTTATTAGGTATAACTCTCACTACACATGGCTCTGTTAAGGGGGTATCACACAACAGCTTGTATTGTCAATTTTTTATAACCAACATTTTCCGGCAGCATCTCTAGCATCAACATTGGCATTAGAATATACTGAAAATAAATTATAATTATTTTTAACATCGTTCTTAACACCAATAACCCCAAAATGTAATTAATGAAATCATGTGATTCTCCCAGGATTCGAACCTAGGATACTCCTACAGAATTTACACGCTTTAACCATTACACCATCATGACAGTTTTTCAGTGACATTATTCATAAAAGTTTAACTCGTAAGCTGCCAGATAAGAGTTGCTGATAAAAGTTGAGGGAAAAAGTGCTTGTCTGATACCAACTTTTCACTGGTGTCGGCAACTGACAAACCCCGCAACACTCATTCTACTTTGGTAACAAGTGGGAAAATATCTAAGCCACATTTTCTTTATTGTACCATATATCTAGGTCACGTTTCATTTTCTCTTATTAAACTCTAGTAACATTCAATGTCTAGTTTACATACACATCTATAAATCACTATAAAATCTTCATCTGTGAACGCTACATATAAACTACTGTACATTAAATTTTCAACTAAATGAACAATACCATTTCCTAACAACTGTATGATGTCTGGGTAACAAGGAAACTATTGAATACTCTCCAGTTCTTAGTTTAGTATATCGCATTTAACTTCTGTAATTGGTAGCCACATGGTTATGCTATAATATCGGGCGGCGGTGCGGAAATGTCCACCGCCGACCCAGAGTTACAGCAGGACCCCCGTCGCCCGCAAATATCCGCGTAGATACAAATTTTTTACATGTTGTGGCCGACTTTGGAAATGTTCGAGTTACCGTGTCCAAACGAATCCGTGTATACAAAACGCGTGTATATCGAGACCTGACTGTACAGAACTGCTATGTAAAAGGTAACATTAATAACCCAGAAACTAGGGTGTTGGGATGCTGATTAATGTATCCAAATCAAAATCATACTGTATTCTTTAGCCACTTGCTTCTTATGTTTTATTAGGAAGCTTGGTGCTAGATGTAAGAAAAAATGGAGTTAGAGGAGCTAAGTTTGTATCTCGATAGTAGTAATGTTATCTTACTAAACAAACATAGGGATTTAATGGTAAATGTGTCACAGATTATTACTTTAAGAATAATTAAAGCAAAGTATTAGTCTGTGTTGTGAGATCAGGATTGGTCACTTTAATCAATAATAATAATCATAATGAAAATATTCTTCTCAATGGAAAGCGGTATCTGTGTAACATTAAAAAAAATCACTGGGTCACCCAGTCTTTAAAGAGTATATAAACTAATATATAACTAAATCAAACAAACTTGAAACTGGGGCTATGCTTCTTTGGGGATCACTGTCTTTGAAGACTATGTTAAGATGATGATGATGCGTTTAACACCATGCACTCAAGAGCTGGGCTAGGGTGGGTGCCCTGATGATCTGGGACTTCAGTGAACAGTTGCCACAGATTGCTAGACTGTGCCGTTCACCAACAATAACACACTGGCTGGCCCGAGACTCGAACCATTAACCTCACAGTTTGCAGGTTAGTGCTCCACCAACCGCGCTCTTGTCTGTGGCCTGTTAACTAATAACTAAATCAAACAAATGTAAGACTGGGGTTGTGAACTTGTGATTCTTTTGGATCACTCAGTCTTTGAAGTGTACTGTATGTAAAATAAAGTATAACTGATAACATACATATTGACATAACAACACAGTATTTTTTGTTATGTTTTTCTTCTAAATTAATGGCAGCTACAGGGCACATGAAATGCATTAATTATCTTCTAAAGAAATATGTTTTTAGTTTTTTATTTCTACAGTATTGTTATATAATGTTATAAGGATGAATGATTTCCTGCGTTACTATGCCTACATACATATCGTTTATTAAAATAAATCATCAACTATTTGAAGGCTTTGATACAATTCCAGCCACAAATGTAATATTCGCAGGGTCACATTCCAAGGCAAGGGACTACCAGTGTAACTGAAGTTAACCAGGCGAGGAACACACTTTAGCAGAGGATTTGCTCAATATCTACAGGTAAAAATATCATAAATTTTAAAAGGGTTACAGGCATGGGTACACGTTTCAGCCCTGGTGACCCAAAGATGGTTGTGGAATCAGAGAGAGTAATACCGAACTGCAACACAATAGTTACGTGAGAAACTGAGAATACCTGACTATCAAAATACCACCTTTAGGGTACTGGAATGTTTTATAATGAGTATCGTTTACATTTCTTCTGAGAATAAAACATATTTTGAAGTAAGAAACTTTGGAGAACATAACTTACAAACAGGAGGATTATGTTTGTTTTTTTATAAAAGAGGCAGAGTGCAAAAAAAAAAAAAAAAAAAAAAAAAAAAAAAAAAAAAAAAAAAAAAAAATTAAAATAGATAACAAAAATAAAATAAAATAATAATTAATAAATAAATAAATGAATTAATAAAAATCAATACATATAGTAAATACAAAAATAGTAAATAATAAACCAACAAAACACAAATTACAAGAGCATGAGAGTATACAGTTAACCGTAAAGAAAGCAGTAATCTGTGTTGACAAAAATTACTTTATACCAGCAGTGTTTGAGCCTCCACTTGTGTGACTAAATATCTCCATTAGTAATTAGTAATGTGTTTCTAATTTACTTTTAGCTGTGTTTGAGACTGACACTGCACTTTATGTGGAGCACACAGTCTTTGAAATTATGTATGTATGTATGTATGTATGTATGTATGTATGTATGTCTCGTGGCAGAGAAACGGGCGAGAGAACACAAAAGTGCTCCCGGACCCTGAGAATAGGAACTTTAAATGTGGTTTCTGTTTGGGCTCTGTCTTGTGCCGGCCACCCCCAGCAATGGGGTATGTACAGTTGGTCAAAGTTCCAGCTGACCCACCCTCGCTCTGGGGCTCGCAGAATTATCTGGCAATACTGGTGTAGGAAGGAGGTGTGTCAAACAAAGATTGGGATTGGTAGATCTGATTTCGGCTATATCATTGTTAGAACATATACTAAACAAGGGAGAGTAAGCCTATCTTAAATAATTTGCATACATTGCTATGTATGATCCCGAACATTCACCCAAAGTTCGTAAATTTGCTTAAATATTAAAGTTATTATATCCACTGATTGGCAACTACACCAGTAGTGCCAGCTAATTATGCAAGCCCCAGAGCGAGGGTGGGTCAGCTGGAACTTTGACCAACTGTACCTGAGTATTGTATATACTGTACATACATACATGAATGTATGCATATTTGTTTTGATGTAGCCTTGCTGTTTTTGGTTGTACAGTACTGTACTGTACTAATGTTCTTTGATACTGTTATATTTGTATTTGCTAGGGAATTATTTTAGAGTTAGAGCTGGAGATAAATAAGTCAACTATTATTGTCATTATTTTATTATCTTTCAGGATTATCTAATCTTGAAAGGTAATAATATTATAATGAGAGTTTCACTGATAACTTTGTGTAAAGAATAATAACAAAAGTTATAATTTGTTATGTTTGTTTTAGATGTTAATAGCCTACAATCATAAATAATATAAAACCAAACAATAAATATATTAATTGTAATAACATTCTCTACCACAGATAGACACAAATAGAATGCAAGTCCAATAAGCAAACACATTAATTTAATAAAAATTAAGCTCAAAACCACCAAATATTTTAAACCCCTCAGTCTTTTTTCTGGTGAGTTTACAGAGTGTGTGTGTGTGTGTGTGTGGGGGGGGGGGGGGGGGGGGGGCATGTCGGCCCCAAGGCGCTAGATCCGGGTCTGGGTGGGCAACATCCATTGTCATTGTGCCACCATTAGGCAACTTGCCCTATAGAATCTATATTTTTATAATTTCACCACAACACCAAACACCTCCAATGAAATTAATGAAAGCATATGTGTGATTCACCGGGATTCGAACCTGGGTTATCACACACAGATTTTTAAACACTCTAAACCATTACACCACCAGGTTTATGCACACGCCTACGACTTATTATTCAACAATGAAGTCCTGTCACAAAGCTGCCCTGACTCGAACAGACTCCTGCTTGACTTAATAAAATCGCCTAATGGTTGCCAGAACAAAACTAACAAAGGCGTACGGTACACTGAAAGTGTTAACGAAAAGCAGGCCTAAATAAAATTATATTAACACTATTAACCATTACTAAGACGCAAGAGGTAGTATTCTGCCACTTGATATAAGATACACCAAATATATTATTGCACTAGTACGATCAACATTGCATAGTCACAATGCCATCACTTCAGTAATACCCATCACCGCAAGTAATTTATTTCCTTAATCCTTCATAATATTCTTTTCACAATATTCCACCTACTACTACACAATTTTTTCAAGCCTGTCAAGGATCTCGGCGAGCTAAAAGTGTTAATTGGGAGGGATTTGCTAACTTTTATTGACTTAGGTCCAACTTAAGGTGTATAGATTCGTCTAATGATAGCCAGAATAAAATTAAGAAGTCATAATACTGAAAGGGTTAAGGATGGTATAATAGATGGTACGACTGACAACTTAATCCTAACTTGAAGCCATCAACTTATTTGTCTATTTCTGAGAATAGCTAATCTGCTGGGCAACTTGTCCTTGGGAAGAGGAGGTGCCTGATATCTCACTCCCTAATGACCAGGATTTATGGCTTAATTATAGTTAATAGGTTATAGGTCCACTTCACTTTAAAAACGAGTATGAAAAGGGTAAATAAGGTGTCCATAATTATCTACCCATTTAAAGGTTGTTGTTGTTGTTGTTCCCCAAGCTGCCTGGCCGAACAGCCCCAAGGCCCCAGGCAAGGCCAAGGCCATAACCTAGCACCCCAAAAGAACCCTCCCTGCCGACCACAATAAAGCCTGGGTGACCGAAGCCACTCCATGGCGGGGAGCTGAGGAGGGTGCGGAAACGCCCGGGAAACAAAGCCCCACCCAGGGCCCTGTGCCCCTCCGCAATTATGAAGAGAAAGTTGAGGGGCAAAGGAAAAAGTGACGCTTTGGCTTCCAATCTTGGTAGATTGGGAGGTCAATCCACGTTAGAGACGCCGTCACTTGAGATCTAGAAAATATATAAGTAAAAGGAACAGTCAGAGTAAGCTATGGGTATGGTAGAGATTGCTCAGTTCTCACTCTGATAGACCAGCCCATCACCAATTGACTAGAACCCAATCCTCAGTGGTGATGGGCTGGTCTATCAGAGTGAGACCTGAGCGATCTCTGCCATACCCATAGCTTACTCTGACTGTTCCTTTTACTTATATATTTTCTAGATCTCAAGTGACGGCGTCTCTTCCGTGGATTGACCTCCCAATCTACCAAGATTGGAAGCTAAAGCGTCACATTATTCCTTTGCCCCTCAACTTTCTCTTCATAATTGCTGAGGGGCACAGGGCCCTGGGTGGGGCTTTGGTTTCCCGGACATTTACGCACCCTCTCAGCTCCCCGCCATGGAGTGGCTTCGGTCACCCAGGCTTTATTGTGGTCGGCAGGGAGGGTTCTGTGGGGGCGCTCGTTTATGGCCTTGGCCTTACTCGGGGCCTTGGGGCTGTTCGGCCAGGCAGCTTGGGCAACAACAACAACCCAATCCTCTCAGCATCAGCTAGGAAAGGCCCTAGAAAGCCGCCTTTGGCGGGGGGATAGCTCCCCTATTTCAACCCCTTTCGGGGATGGGCACCCGCCCATTTAAAGGTTATTGGTGGTAGTTAACCTATCTACTGTAAGAATAGAAAGTTAAGTCACCATCAATATATCAAATTTTCTTAAATAAATTTGTCATGCCCTTTTTATATCATCATCATCAATCTGATGCCCCGCTTCCAGAGAAATCGTCCCAAAAGGGATGGCCATAGCAGTAACTGCCTCCAGGCTCCTAGAAATGCCTCCACTGTCCCACTCCACAGTGTCCTTTCCACCAAGTGGATTATGACCATTAGCACTGAAGGAACAGATACAGAGCAGTCCCTCACCTGGATGGCAGTTCCACCACTGTTTTGATATTTTACTTACCCCAGTGGGAGTCTGGCTGGAAGCATACCGAGCTATTTTTATACCATTCAATTTTACAGTACTATCAGATTATCACTTATTTGTTGGTTTACCAGGGGTATGGTTGTACAATGAGCTTCCCAATCTATCTCAATCTTGAACTGAGCTGCACTAATACATTTTGTGAACAAATGACTATCAATTCACCATTGTGCTACATAATAATAATAAAAACTATTTGTCAACAGCCTACTGGGCAAAAGTCTTTATAAGGATGGATATTGTGCCACATATTTGCCCATACTGTACCAAACTATAAATAATAATAAACTAATGGTGTTAGGGCCTATGTTAATGTTTGTTAAATATAACATTAATAATACTGTATAACATAACATTAATAAACATTTGGCATAGATATATGGATTACAAATTGCTTATAACTCATCATTCTCCAACACCAAGGCTGTGGTCACACAAGTACACTTCACTGCAATTAATTTCTTAAAATAAATTGAGAAATTTGCAATTAATTTAATCAAAACCAGTAAACGAATGTGTTCCATATCATTGCAGAATATGTGACGCGTCAAATGAGTACTAATATCTTTACCAATTATTATTGCTGGTACAGTCCATGTTAAATTGAAGAAAATGTCTCCTGCACCACAATCAACTATACTCAATCCTTCTTCTGAACAATAACTCAACTTATCCCCTTTTCTTCTTTATCTTTATATCTTCCCGAGATCCTTATTCACTATCATCTCCGCCAACTTTCTTCCTCCTGGAAACCCTGTGCTAAAGAACTTTGCTGAAAATTGCTTGTGTTATCGGGCCAACATATATAACAAGATTTCAGATTCAACAGAGCTTCATTAAAATTAAAAACCCACTGAAATGTATGTTTGCATATAAGGTATACAGTAGACCTAAAGTATATAAACCATATGTATATACTGTACACACAAAAATGCGGGTGCCCAACCCTGAAAGGGGTTGAAATAGGGCCAAAGGTGGCTTTCTAGGGCCTTTCCTAGCTGATGCTGAGAGGATTAGGTTCTAGTCATTTGGTGATGGGCTGGTCTATCAGAGTGAGAACTGAGCGATCTCTGCCATACCCATAGCTTACTCTGACTGTTCCTTTTACTTATATATTTTCTAGATCTCAAGTGACGGCATCTCTTCCGTGGATTGACCTCCTAATCTACCAAGATTGGAAGCCAAAGCGTCGCATTTTTCCTTTGCCCCTCGGCTTTCTCTTCATAATTGCTGAGGGGCACAGGGCCCTGGGTGGGGCTTTGGTTTCCTGGGCGTTTCCGCACCCTCCTCAGCTCCCCGCCATGGAGTGGCTTCGGTCACCCAGGCTTTATTGTGGTCGGTAGGGAGGGTTCTGTGGGGGCGCTCGGTTATGGCCTTGGCCGTGCTCGGGGCCTTGGGGAACAACAACAACAACAACAACAACAACAACAACAACTGTACATAAAAAACAAATAGTGTACAATAAAAAACATAACTGATAAAGTCAACAATAAAAGGATAATGCTTCCAATCTCTTCCACAACATAAAAGATAGATCAATTCATACACAGCACACACATCATTTAACGTAAATAAATATGTACATGCACACACATTTACATTTCTTTCATTATTTAAATATTTTTTACATTCACAGCTGTATGTGTATACTAGTTACCATAAAGCGTGTTCTGAGGCAAAGGATTGATACCATCTTAACCCCTTAACCTCCTTTGCGTTTATCTTGTGTCGTCCCAGTTTTGGTTTGTTATATTGCAAGTTTTACATTATAATCAGCATGTTTCCCGCCAAACAATCAAATATTCCATTGTGCTATTTCAACCCTTTTGTGTCCCCCCCCCCCCCCCCCCCCCTCACAGCAGTGCCGCCAAGTCATGTTAGAAGCTCCAGCTAGATATTAGCAGAACTAGCAGAACGGCTGAGAGCCGTCGCTGGTATTGGGGAGTCACTTTTTTACTGACGGCTGTATGCCGTCACTGGTACAAAAGGGGTTAACTCTTATTGTCAACACTGATCTGGCACCTTTTAAACGTTTTTAAATAATTGTGTTATAAAAATTAATCTATCTTCGTCAAGTTTCCAAAACCATTACAAAAGATCCTAGAAATATTCCCAGAAAAAAATTGACCATCAAAAGTTAAGGATACAAGCTCTTGTGTGATAACACCTTCACATTACTGTAGTGTATTGAATACAGTGACCCCCCCCCCCCACACACACACATAACACAGTTAATACAGTCTCAGTGGTTGATCCACCATTGGAGTTTGTGTAATTGGATCTTAATATATGTGAAAATTAAGGTAACGTCGGAGTCTCTTCAGATCCCCCTATTTCCCACAAATCTGAATCGTAATGGCTAGTTTTGCGGAACATACAGTCCATAATGAAAAATGGGCTTTCAATTATTTTCTTTTATTCAAGGTTTAGCTTACGGAGGATATCTTTAAGTAAAAATGTGTACGCCTGGAACATATACAAATACACTAAACACACGCACACAAATTCACACCATACTTATATCATCACACGCAACTCACCAGACTGTAAATTGAATTAAGATATACAGTATAGTGTTTCTTGACTTATCCTCAAGTTTCTTACAAATATCAACCATCTTCTCTTGTCTCCGAGATGCAGAGGCTATAATTATACCGTCATTGCTAAACACTGCAAACATAAAAACAAAATAATGATGAAAACAATATTTACATAGCCAAAAGTTACATTATCAATTTTCGTAACAAATGCCCTTGATTAACACTACAAACTAAAGGCCAAATAATTATAGGCCTACACTGTACTTTTGGTCTTTTCTTTTGTACACACACCAGTAACTAGAACAATGATAACCATATTAATTAACCCCTTCTGTACCGGTGATATCCTTTTATCTTTATTCTGGCTACTACAGTATTAGATGATTCTATTCAGTTTAAAAATGGCCTCCACCAATTGATAGGCTTCGAACTATCTCGCTTAGCCATTTTTACTATCACAGATCCTTCTGAAACTGCACGAAATCCTCTGAATGTTGCCGGTACAGAAGAGGTTAAGAGTCCTTGGTAAACTTACTAATTAAACTAAATACAGCATAATACATTACAAGGTGACCAGTGGCTGGCTATTTTACAACTCTGTACAGATCAGAGGAACACATCGAAGGGAGTCTACCTTTACAAACAAGATACAGTAAATTGCTCCTTAGTATTTTACATCATAAATATTGCAACTACACTATGCTACAAATATAGTGTGGGTATAAATGTACAAATAATAAATGTCTTCAACAAGAAGAAGTCAGACAGAGTAACAGCAAACTATATTCGGTTTATATTAATTAACCCAGCAATTTTGTTTTATCCCCGAGTAGCTGATTTCCTGAAACTTAATTGTAGAATAAAAACCTACAACACTTCTGCTTCATATCAACTGTTTTCATATTGGACGATACATTCAATAATTAAAATAAAATTTCCTGAAATTGCATTACAGAATAAAAAACTATGCAAGACTGGAACTGCACTTTGTGTGGTGCACTCAATCTTTAACGGTATTTATGTATGTACTGTACACTAGTAGTGTACACTGTATATTCAAAATTGACAATATATTCAATTATTAAAATTAAGTCACAGATCAGTATTCAAGATAGGAACATGACAATCTCTCGCCCAGTTCAGATGAAATGAGTAAACAGTACCATAATTTTCAGCACCATTAGACGCCACAATCGCTTATACAGCATACTTACTGTACATACCTACTGTACATGGAAAAGTAGGTGGTAAAGTGCTTGATTACGTTATTGATGTTAGATTACCTTTCTTTATTATCTAAGTCCATTTATTAATTAGAATGTGTGATGTGAGAAGAAGGCTTTGTACACTCACATACCATAAGTACAGTATAAACTTATTCCAGTTTGTATTGAAAAAAATAATAAAATAGAGGAAAATAAAAATAAAAAATAGGAAAAGTGGGGATTGGGCCTGAGCATATAGATAGATAGATAGATAGAATAGATTGAATGCAAATGAGATACAGTTTTACTGGTTATCCAAAATGCTCCATACCTTGACTTTAAAGTATTAAAGAATCAATGTGTATTCATTATGGCTTGCTGAGTGTATGAAGAGCCATATTCATAAATCACAGTCTGTTCCATTATCTTAATCATGTCAGTATGTAGTTCAGTCAATGTTTTGTGAAATCCAAGGTGTGAAATTCAAGGTATGATATACAGTATACATCCATGCATACACACAAACATAAATTTAAAGACCGAGTGCTCCACACAAAGTGCGGTTCCGGTCTCACGTCGTAATGGCGGCGCTCCAGGTAGCCCTGTTCAGAGCTGCCTCACTTGTCAGGTTCTTCAATTCAAGATCAGACGGCAAGGTCTGATCCCACGTCTTTCTTGGTCTGCCCCTTGGTGAAGCTCTCTCCACGTTCACGGGCTTGCATATTTTCACCCAGTTTAGTTCATCCATCCTCTCCATATGTCCAAACCATCCAAGCCGGCTAGTACGCATCTCATCACTGATACTCCTGATACCTAACCTTTATTTTGACACTAAGTAAAATATCATCATCATAATCTCCGACGCAACATTTTGGACGCAGTATAAGTATGGAACCAATAGTAAGTATGCTCAACAGTCGGGATACTATACTCTATTCAAACCAACTTGGGCAGCTTATTCCAACTTTCTCCTCACAGTTACTATTGATTGGTTTAACCCTACTTGGTCTTACGGCTGACTTTCTGGACCTCCCCTGATTCACTCCATTAGTTTGGAAATTTGAAGACATTTCATCCCATCCAGGCATTTTTTTTCTCTGTGTGAGTGATATCTAGCCTCTACCTTGGAAGAAATTGGCCATTGGGGGAAATTTTTTTTTATCTAAAAATTTACAAATTTAGCTTGAAGGTGGTCTTGGTGGATATTTTATAGTTTGAAGGAAGTCTGGGAAGGCGTTTTTTGTAAGCCTAGGGGACAAACAACAAAACGCAAGAAAAATCCTCAATAATAATTAAACAAAATATTATAATAACCCAGAAGACACGGGATCAGATAGTGCTAAGTGGCAGTGAGTTAATCATAAAGTACTGTAACAGTCTCTGATTAGTTCAATATCTTAATCCACAGGGTAAATTTAATCTGTGTAATGTATGGTACAGTAATATGCCTAAAATGCCGCAATTCTACCGTACGGTAGCTTTAACTTATTTAATTTCAATAGGTATTCTTAAATTTATTTCAATTCAATAGTTAGACTTATTTCAATGCATTCATTTATCTTTATAACTTATTTCAATTCACTTAGCCCTTCCTACCCGGTCTGCCTTAGGTAAGGACAGCACGAAAGAAGGGCCACTACCCGGTATGCCTTATCTAAGGCATGAGCTTAATAGCCTAATTAAGCTTGGTCTGAACGCCGTGCGTACGACGTATGTCAACAAACCCAAGCGTTCGTCACCGCACCTCCGAAAACAAGAAGGAGAAGACTCCTCAATGTTATTGTTCTGACGTCATGACGAAATTAGTGTCTGAAAAGCCCCCATATTGGCAACATCTCTGCAATATTGGCTCCACTGAAATCGTCATCACAACTGAACCAGTTGACTTACAGAGCTCTACTCAACGCCAAAATACAGATTGAAAACCGCACTACGATTATAGACGAGTGGGAAAGTTCTAGCAGTGAAAATAAACATAAATACGGTAGCCTAGGCCTAGACGTTTTTCAGCCATTTCGCCCGGGTAGGGGCGACCGTCATTGGGTAAGACAGCCCGGGTAGCAAGGGCTAGGTATTCTTGAGTCATATTATAAGAGATCTCAACCTCACACCATAGAAATTCAATTGGGTTTAAATTTGAGAAGTCGGTTATAAGATAACTTTTCCAGTAAACTATGTGCCTAGATATGCTTGCTTAAATATCTGAAGAAAAACATTAACTTGATAAATATTCAACTACCCGGAAAGATTTGGATGAACTTTATCTCCATCTAATCATCAGTGTGTCAACAGGGTGTCAAACCAAAGCCGAATAGTTTCATTTTAGTCTTTAACCCTCCAGCCCCGGCTATTGTATTCTATAATTTCCCCGAAACCCGGGGGTTTTGGCCGAAAAACGTCTACGCCTAGGCTACCGTATCTTTATTATTTTGACTGCTTCTGCATTCCCGCACATCCCCAAGCGTAGATGTGTTCCGTACCTGTAGAATGGCGTTGAGTAGAGCCCTCTAAGTCAACTGGTTCAGTTGTGATGACGATTTCCGTGGAGAGAACTTTGTGGCGATGTTAGCCACTTTTCACTACTTAACAATAACACACACCCCACACGAACAAGCGACGCCTCTCCTTCTTGTGGTCGGAGATGCGCGGCGTCGGTCCAGCCGGCTGTTGTTTACATGCGTCGGACGGACGCCTCGCACACCAAGCTTACAGGCTTTCAAGCTGCCGGTGCCTCAGAGCCCTACCGGGTTCTGCGGGTGCATTTGTTATGGGTTTCTCAGAGCCCAACCGGGTCTGGTGGGTTAAGGGGGGTCACCAGCATTGTTTTGGCCATTTTATCCCTTTCAAAGACATAATTTGAACTATAAACCATAATTTTGACTGTGTTCGTATAAGTTTTGGTTTGTTTATTTTGCAAGTTTTACATTGTAATACACATACAATAATAGACTAAAATAAATGGACTCTACTATAATTTTAGCTATACACATACAATAATAAAGACTAAAAAAAATGGACGCGGCTATCGTTTGACACCCGGTATACCGGTACATAGACATATATACCGGTACCGTACCTCTTATGGATTACTAAGTCTTTATAGTATATGTATGTAATCAATGGATCTATATTACAGTAACATTTTAGCACAATCAGAGAAGATCGCCATGATCTTCATTGCTAACATATCATTCAGAAGATTCTCTATAAACTTTAAAAATATCTCTACCATCAGACTAGATCTATATGAACTGCAGTAATATGTTTTAACCCCCCTCTGTATACGAAGATACTTTTTTCACTTTATTCTGCCTAATAATTAGATGATTTTATTAAGGTTTGAAAGACCCTCTAGGAATCAATTATAATCAATTAAGAGTCTAGTCTATTTCAATTATCCCAGCAAACTCTAACAATTAATTCCTAAACTGAATATAATCGTCGAGTGATAGCCTGAATAAAAGGAGAAAGTGCATCCTCGTATGCTGAAAGGGTTAACTTTATTAATATATATCTCGCCATCAGAAAAAGTGCTAGCTATATAAACTGTCTGACTATCTCACAATCGTAATAGATCAATATAAACTATATCTCGTCATCAGAGAGAGATCTTTATGAACTCAATCAGTAATTCAGGGAAGGCTAGAGCAAGCGGTCTGTAGATTTCTACACCTATTCACGATTAAAACTTCCCAAATGGTATAATATCAACTTGATTACTCTAGCCCTTTTTGAGTAATGAGAGGTTGGGGGGGGTCAGGATTCTCGACTCATCATAATGAATGGACCATATGATAGGTGAGTGAAAGCAGAACTGTATTTACATTACCATAAATGTGGGCACCGTATTTCAGGTACCGAGAGAGAGAGGGAGGGGGTGGGAAGGTTGCAGACACCAACTGAAGATTGCAGACACCAGCTCCATGTTGCAGATGTTGGCTCAGGGTTGAAGGATCCCTCGGGCAATGAGTGAGTCTTGGAGTATGTTGTACAGTTGCAGCTGTTGCTCGGGCTTCAACATGTACACCTGCAACACAAGTCATAAGTCAAGTCAGTGTGCTTATTTAGCCTCAAGAGATACATTCGTTTCAAGACGTGAATGTATATGAATAGGAGTATAGAAAAATTAACATGAAATAGCATTGTTTTGGCCAGTATATTTTATAATGAAGATACTGTATATATATTGAGGAGGTAGAGAGAAATAAAGAGACAGAAGAATTGAATACAGTAGATCAAAATAGACCAGAGTAAAGCAGGTCAGAGCCAAACAAAAATAAGAATCTAGTGTTGAATCTAGATGTGTGTGAATTTATGTTGTGGCTGTGTGTGTTCGTTATTTTATGTTGTGGCTGTGTGTGTTCGTTGTTTTATGTTGTGGCTGTGTGTGTTCGTTGCTTTATGTTGTGTTTTGTGTTTTCCGTTCTTGCTCTGTCTTGAGTCGCCCCCCCCCCCCAAAAAAAAAACGGAAAAGAGGGAAAAAGAAAAAGAAAATAGATAGATAGTGTTGAATCTTACCTTCTGCAGCAACTTCTGAGGAGAGGTCTCAGAGATGAAGGTCATGATGTACACATTGACAAAGGTGGCCATCAGGTACTGACAGTCAAAGCGATCCATCATGCCACCGTGACCAGGAATAACATCACCAAAGTCCTGTAATCATCACAAATATAAACACACAATTAAAACTACAGTAGGGTCCCGCATAAAACGTATTCACATAAAACGAGCAACCTAAACTATTAATATTTAATTTTCGATCAGAACGAATGTGATCACATAAAACGAGTCCGCCGCCAAAGTGGGGCAAATCCGAGGAGTTTTCATATAGAGCGCTGAAATATCGTACAAAACGTACGAAATATCGTACGCTTTCATATAGAACGCCGATATATCGTACAAAACGTACAAAATATCGTACGCTCCTGACGGAAATTTACGCTTCCAGTGGACATTGACGATATTGGGCCACCAAAATGCCGTGTTCACATAAAACGAAATCGCATAGAACGCCCTCGTTTATCGACCAATTACTAGTTTTATGTGAGACCCTACTGTACATCCAAAATTAAATCAGGAATAACATCAATAACATCACCAAAGTCCTGTAATTGTCACAAGTAAACACTTAATTAAAACAACTACATCTAAAATTAAATCAGGACTAACATCACCAAAGTCCTATAACGGTCACAAGTACATACAGTACATTATTATGATGATGATGATGATGCAGTTTTTACCACCATACACATCCCACACCCATCCGGGTGGATGGGACTCGATAGCCTTGGCGGGCAACCTATCTAGGGGAAAAAACCCTACAAAAATTACCGATGGGCGACACGCTCATCGGTGCCACTTACAGGTGACGATTTTTATAACATTCAACAACAACACTCCCTGCTGAATAGCAAGGCTAGGGTGGGTGCCCTGATGAATCAGGGACTTAGTAAATAGTTGCCAGATTGCTAGACTGCACCGTTCACCAACAGCACTGACGTCTGCCAATAACACATTGGCTGGCTCGAGGCTCGAACCGTCAACCTAACGGTTAGCAGGCGAACGCTCTACCAATCGAGCTACGGCCTGTGAAATCGGTACTTGAGGGGTGACTGTTATGACAAATTTGGAAGCAATTACCATTTTTCCCATACAAACAATGCCTTCATCTTCGCGAAATCAACCTTTGCATGTTTTTATCTACACCAATTATCCGCAAAGATTGGTGCACCACTGTATATTAACCCTTAACCGACCGACGGTGACCGTCATATGACGGGAGAGAGAATATTGGTGCCTTCATATGAAGGGCACCATTTTGAGTATGTTATGAGCTCTGAGAGAGAGTCCGCGCGTTGGGAGGACGATAATTGGGCTCTGACCGCTCGGCACCACCGCAGGGCAGTCTCCCCACCTCCGCCAGACCTCGCGAGACTAGGGTAAAACCGCGGAAATTTCCTTATTTTAGGGTATTTTCACCTCTGGTTACGCGATCACTGCAAGAGAACCCGTGGTCGTACAAGGATGATTCAGGTGTCATTGGAAAGCTCTATTATCGCCCTTTCACGGACACATAATTGTATTACGCTCTGGCTCTTGTTTATGCATGAAAAAGAGCATGGAATGAAGCTCATTTTCGGTAAATATACCCGCCCAGCAATAAGGTCATGTCAACAAGCATGCCCGCTCTTTGGAAATTAAATAATGTACATTAATCTTAATCATACCTTAATCTTAAATGCACGTTTGAAGCCGCTAGCAAAGAATCCTCCAAAAGGTCCAATGGAGCTGCTGAAGAGAGAAAGAGCCACCGAGTGCAACACAAATGGGTAGATGGTCATCGTCTTTTTCCAACCAAGCTGTAAAAAATGAAACATATTGTGTTGGTTGCATCTTACAGTCACTGGAGGTCACACTAATGAAGAAAGGAAATTAATATCCATACTGTCCAGACTAGATACTTAATACTATTTCAGTTATCTGGTTAAACTATTTTATTTCTAATACTGTATTAGTATTCCAGGTTCAATAACCACAGTTGCCGTTTTTAGTGGGAGATCAGACTATTCTTTTCTTCTTCGACTGAAGGCGACAGTCGTCAATCATACTTTAATAAATCAATATTTTGCTTGACAATGTGGGTGCTCTGTTTCGAAAATTCAAAACATATAATTAAACTTGGAAATAATTCCAAATGCACTCACAAATTATATCAGTATTGCAACAAGTATCACTATGAATTATGAAATAAGATGTCTATCTGGCCTAACTAACCAGGGCAGAGAAGCTAGCGAGTGTCTCTGGCAAGCTAAACTCCTGAGGGCGGAAGATGGGTGCCGGGTCACATTGGTAGCGGAAGCTGTCCTCATGTTCATTGTACTCCACCGGGCACACAAAGAATGGGTACTGGCACATCAGGTACGACAGCTGAAACACAATACATGATTATTTGGTTAGATACTCAAATTCAATGCTATTCAACCTCCCCAAGTTAAACTCCTTAGTCCTCATTTAAAATAACCAATATGACTGTCTCATCATGACTAACCACTATGCAATAGAACAATCAGTATTACCAACTGTCAGAGGATGCAATATGATTTGCTATAACACCAAAATAAAAATTCACTAAGTGTTAATATTATCTTGTTTTATAACCTACTTACCATCATCCCCATTATAACAGTTGAGATGCCTCCCCCAATGAATCCTTCCCAGGTCTTCTTGGGACTGAGCTGGATGAGCGGAGTCCTGCCGAAGAAGAACCCGAACATGTAAGCCATGACGTCATTGATAACAATCATGGAAACGGGGACGATAAACCAGATCATGCCATGGAAGATGTTGATGATGATGAGGTAGCTCTGGGTCACCACGATGAGGAGAGCCACGTGCGTCCAGGCGAACAGGGAGAACTGACGCATGTAGTAACGTTTCTTCAGAGACAGCACGAACCACACGAAGCCCACGATGTACATGAAGAAAGAGGTGAAGCGGTGGTACATGATCATCCACCGCATGATATCCTAATGGATAACAGTTAATTAGTAATATATTACAGTATGTATGCATGTATAATTATACTCTGGCACTTTCCCCAGTTTTCCTATTTTGTTTTTATTTTTATTTTTTTATGGGGGTGGCTGACTCGAGACAGAGCCCAAACAGGGATATCACAACACATCAGAAAAACAAAACATAAAATCTTACACACATCTAGGTCGCCCAGGAGAAATACCCAGAGACCCAGGCCCATTTGGGGTCCCAGATCCCCCGGAGAGGCGCCGATTTCTGTAGGCAGACCCGCAGCGAAGCTTTACCACCACAAGCCCACCCACCATGTTTCCAGGCGCACCCTTCATTACCACCGGCTCCCCGGGCCAGGCGCCTGATGGACTACTATCTAGTCTAACTGGCGCATGGCCCTCTCTCCCAAATGACCGCTTTTACATTCATCTATTCACAAGCATTCTTCATTCATTCCTGTTTATTACCACTTCCTTTTCCTGATCTATAGTCATTCCTCTATCATCCAAAGCTTGTCTTACACAGTCTCTCCATCTCAATGGGGGTCTTCCTGCCCTTCTATCTCCTCTTGTATCTGACTCCCATATTCTCTTTGTAAGCCTTTCATCTTCCATTCATTCAACATGACCATACCAGCTCAGCACCCTTCTGTCCACTCTGGCCGACAAATGTTCCTGCTGCCCCACTCTCCTACGTATCTCTTCATTCCTCAATCTGTCTCTACGAGTAACTCCACACATACTCCTCAAGCAGCTCATCTCCATCACATCCAGCTTTCTTTTCTTATTTTCCTTCAGAGCCCATGTCTCACCCCCATACATCACTGTTGGCACAACAATTCCTTGATGCATTGCACTTTTTACTTTTATTCCGCGATTTCTCGTCTTCCACATACTTACCACTGCTCCGAAAACCTTCCTTCCTTCACACACTCTGTTTTACCTCCATTTCCATACCTCCACTTCTGCTTATCGTTCCTCCTAGATATTTACAGTACTCACAAATTTAAATTTATAATGACGAACTGTAAATGACAATTATAAACTTTAGGACATTTGAATAGTTACGTGCTTTGAGCACTAGTGAATCTGCTGAGGAACTGGTGGTTATGACATGAGAATACATAAGTTTTTATAATTATCAAGGTTGTTATTGCTATTTCAAATAGCAAGTGAGTATTTAAGTTAAAGAGTACAGTATGGGAATGTCTTTTTGTAAATTGTTTGTAGTCTATAGTTTTCAGTAGGGATGTACCGATACCGATACCGAGACCACAAAATTATACCGATACCTGTGCACCAGGAAAGTCTGTAAGACTGTTGTCCATGATCATGTAATTTTCTCCTTCATCAGCTTTGTTATTAAACTTAGGTAACATGTTACTAAAATCAACACTTATTATGTATTATGTATATATGGGTAAAAACTTAAAAGTTAGGCTTATAAGTACCAAAGAATGGACTGCACTACTAGGCTACACATTATGTACGGTACTTAATGTAATTGTTATCAGATATGTACCAAGATTCCAACAAATATATATTTTTCATAATTATAAAACAACCAATCACTCCTTCAGTGAGTGATATGTGACATAGCAAATTACTTCTAGGTATCGGTAGAAAATCAGCCGATACCAATACTCTAAAAAAGGGCTGATACCACCGATACCGATATATCGGTACATCCCTAGTGTTCAGGTTTGTATCCATCTTACTCATGTTGTTATGCTTCTGTGAATGAAAAAAACAAATACACATACTGTACTGTAGTGGAATGAAATTTGTGTCATTAGCAAAGAGACTGTGTCTAGATAAAATTAAAATGTAAAACTTGTAAACTAAACAAACCAAACTAGGACAAAGACAATATAAAGGCAAAATAACATATCAAAATCGCTACCGGTATGTGGAAACAACGCTTACTAAAATAAAATTTATAAAATAAAAATTATTTTAGTGATTTTCATGTTCTTTAATGTTTATAAGGTGCTCGGGGAGGGAATTGTCCAATAGTCCGGCATTTTTGCCGATCTGGTACAAGCGCTGCCCGTTGCATGCCGGATTAAAACTTTCACTGTACAGTGGTCCCTCTCATTTAGCGAATTCATTAGTCTAACCAAACCATCGCCAAAAGTGAATTTCACCAAACGCGAATAGTACTTTAAATGGGAAAATTATCCATTAGTCTTTGACGAGGCCTGAGTTCACCCTTTTGGGCCTTTTCAAACCGTCCGCCATGCACATCGTCGATCGCCGACACACTCGGCGCCGTCTGCTTACTCTGTTTTTGCTAGAAGACATAAGCCTAGCCTATATATCTCCACAAAGAATTGACTTAACCTAGGTTAGATGTATATCAGGCAGCAGAATTCATTGTTATCTTGTGAATAGTCTTATTGATAAGGAATAACCACATAACCTTAGAAGTCACTAGCTAGCCAGACCAAGAAATAGTCTAACCTAGCTTAGATATATATCAGGAGGCATAAATCACTTTTACCTTGTGAATGGTGAAGACTAGAATTTTCTATACCATCTGCTATTCGATTGAGCAAAATAATGAAATTGGTTTTGGATCCGTGGTCACTTCTTTGATTAATTATATTTATCGATTGGGCCCCTGAGTCAGCTGATGCGCGCGTGTGTGTTTGTGTGTCGCAGACTGTTCGGCACAATAAACAAAGCAAAACACAAGAGATATGAGGTTCACAAATAGGTTTGGTCAAGATTACTCTGTTAATATACGTCTATGAAATATACCTGGGATATTCTCGCTATCCAAGCAGCTCAGTTAGGGTTTTGTGAGTAGGCCTAAGCCTATCTATAGCCTAGCCTCGGCCTAAGAGTAACTCTCAATACGGCGCTCTACTGTAGCCTACATGAAACATTAACAGCAATAGAAAAGACAATAGATAATAGATAACAGATTTTATTTACCATGAATTATTTAGAGTTAGGCCTGGTGAGACTAGCTTGCGGGCAGCGCATTCTGGGGCGACGCCATTCCGTGACGTCAGCATTCTCGCCAAAAGTGTATTTGAAGCGCCAAATTCGGATTCTGGTACCATATCCAACCTATCGCCAATACTGTTTCGCCAAGCTGAAATCCGCTAAACGCGAGGGACCACTGTACATTATATATATAAATATATGTACTCACAGTAAACAGACCTATGAGAGTTCCGTATGGAGCTCAGTGGTCTGGTTAATCTGCTCTACATAACTAACAGTAAATGAGAATAGTCGTGGAGTCGATGCATATAGATTTATTACCACATATCTATACTCACACTCTTTGAAAATATAACGCTGAAATAGTCGGCCACCAGGGACTCCCCGTAGAAGAAGTAGTTGGATGTGATGAGGAACCACCAGGAGAGAGAGCGGAACCATGGCAACCCGTGCATCCGGTACACTGAGTAGCCTATGTTGATGATCTCCTTGAAGCACCACACTTGGACCAGCAACGTCTGAACAACAAATCAAATGGATTAAGGGGGGAAAGGTTTATATACAGTATTGGGCTATTTATGTTTGTTATACTGTATATTATGTTCTTAGTTTCCTTGTTAGACCTCCATCAATCTTAAATAAAACATCCCCAAGATCCTCCGTCGAGATATATTTGTTAATTTTTTGGTAGAAAAATTTCCTAAATCTTATTTTTTGTATATGTTCTTTACACCAACCAACTTTACTTCTAAACTCAATTAATGAAATCAACAAATCCATGTGTCAGTCCGGGGATTCGAACCCAGGACGATCACACTGAAAATCAGTGCACTTATGCACTACGCCACGAAGACACTTATATAATAATTAGATGTACAAGCCTACGATTTATTATGCAATTTTGAATTCAGCATTCTAAATTACAGGCTCGCTAACACTCACCAGGTAAAAATCGACACCATGAAAGGTCTTAATATTGACAAAGAAATACGGCAACAGATCTATACATCGCCAAACTATTGAGATGTTGTGCAGTGGGCTATGAGGAAACTTGATGTGGAAGAGTTTGATATTTAGATTTAAAAATACACATGATCAAAAACAAAACAAAACACAGTTGTTTTATAATTATGGCACAGAAATGGTATCCAAAGAAAATGATAGCCACTCTCACTTAACCCCTTCTGAACCGGCGACGTCTTTTATATATTATTCTAGCTATATTCAGAAGATTTTGTGCAGTTTAAGAAGGATCTGTGGTAGTTAAACGGGTTAAGTGAGATAGTTCGAATCCTGTTAATTGATGGAAGCCCGTTTTAAACTGAATAAAGTTGTCTAATAGTTGCCAGAGTATAATGAAAAGGACGTTTCCGGTACAGAAGGGGCTAATACAGGATCTCTAATTCCTCCAACATGTGAGCCACTTACGGTGAACATAAGAGCGAGGGGTCCCACGAAGATGATGAGGCAGAAGAGGCCAATCATCAGCCACGTGAAGAACCCTCGAATCACCCAATTCCTCCATCTGGTTATAAATAAAGTGGGTTAGACTAGGACAAAATTGGGTACAAATTTTCCGCTTACCCAGCATTATATCCAATTTCACCTGCTTTGAAGCAGTGTCAAATGAAAAGGTGACTGAAATCTTTAGAATATGTTACTTATAATGAATAAAGTTATGTTGATTTCAGCCACCTTCTATTAAATACACTAAATACGACTAAAGGGAATGGTAAAAATCAAACAGGACCTTCCTACATTAGCCATACGAAGAAACGTTGCATCCCTTGCATTATTCTACAGATATTTCATTACACTTTCTCCTCCACAATGCAGAACTTCTGCTTATAAAAAAAAAAAATCAAACAAAATATGATTATTTAAGTACAGTACTTTATATTATAATGTAAAACTTGCAACATAAATGAACCAAAACTGGGACGACACAAAATAAATGCAAAAGAACTCCTCAAAATCGCTATGTGGAAATAACGCTTCATAAAATCAAATTTTGAAATAAATGAGCACAATCCACCCCCAGGGGGTAAGGGGGCCTTCATCTAATGGTGGAGGAAAAAAGGAATATGCCTCACGAATCCTACTGCGTGTCGTACAAGGCGAATAATAGGGGGGGGATGGCGACAAGACTTGTGGACCAACAGCCATTACTATGCAATAAAGTCTTTATCTTAGCACTGTCTTGGTATCGCACTGCCGAGGCTGGTGGGGTGCGGATAGGTGCCACAGGGGACGGAGTCTTACCTGGGCACTGTTTGGCACCACACCTGTGTCGGCAACAGTGTTTGTATATTGGAGCCGTGTTGGGGCAGGACTTTATTGTTCTATAAACCAATTGCCTAATATACAGTGGAGTCTTGTTATGGTGCTGTCTTTTATTAACACTGTTAAGGCTGGTGTGGTTGCAGATACTGCAGGTGCAAGTGCTGCAGGGGGACTATGTTGAGTCTTGCTGAGGCACGGTTAGCACTATACCAACATCAGCCACAGTGATGACTTGGTGGGGCAGTGCTGTGGCAGGACTTTATTGTACTACAGTACACTCCAACTACAGTACTGAAAGGCAACCCCGTCTAAGCCGTTACAATGCATGTAATGGAAAAATGACGTTAAACCATTGTTGTATAGGGTGTACATCACTACATGAGCAAGTTAATCTGTTTCCCAAGCAATCTAATAGCACATATAACAACGCGCAATCGTCATGTTCAACTAGAAATAATTTTCTTGAATTATATAGTACACAAATTCTATTATATTTTCAATTTGTTTTCTCCCCATTGTAAATTCTATTATATTTTCATTTTTTTTCTTCTCCCCATTGTCCCCAGCTAACTTAATTCCACAAGAACCCCAATGGAAATACGCCTAACGGCCTTATTGGGCTATCCTTAGTTGAATTATGCAAAGCTGGTACATGTCATAATTATTATTCCATATTATGTTGTACCAACATTGTAACAATGAAAGCTATATAAACATTATTATTATGGCTGGTCCAATCCAGAGTGAGGTTTGGCATCCTCTACCCAACCTTAACCGTTTCTGTCTGTCTCTTTTACTGTACTACTGTACTTTTCCTGCTAAGGGCAGGGGGCTAGGAATTCTCCCCTTGTCAAACTCACCTACTAGATGAGATAGAGTAAGGGGCGAGGGAACGTGAAAGTGGTCCCGGACCCTAAGAATTGAAACTTTAAATGTTGTTTCTGTTTGGGCTCTGTCTCGAGCTGGCCACCCCCAGCTATAGGGTATGTGCCTGAGTATATTATATATACTGTACATACCCGATAGCACTATCGTTAGTGAGTGCTGTACTGTATTTTATATATTATTTTGTAATAGTATAGATATCTTATCAATATTTGTATTTTTTACTATTGTTAATGTCTTGTCATGTTGCAAATTTGATTTTAAATAATATTTTGACATTTAACATGTAGTTTCTTTATTCATGCAGAGTTTAGTAAAATTTGCCAGAACGTCCCGGACTTCCCAAACTTGACTACTTCCTTTAACGTGACGATAGTGCGTTGTTATATGTGCGATTGGTTTGCTTGGGAAACAGATTAACTTGCTCATGTAGTGATGTACACCCTATGTGGTGGATTGTGTTCTTTTATTTAATAATTTTCATTTTAGTAAGCGTTGTTTCCACATAGCGATTTTGATAATTTAATTTGACTTTATATTGTCCTTGTCCCAATTTTGGTTTGTTTAGTTTGCAAGTTTTACATTTTAATTTTAATTAATACATAACTGGAAAACAACAGTACAGTACTTAGGTGAAGAACTTGGGAGAAGCTGGATTTGTAAGGAGCAAGTGAAATCTTAAGTATGAACAAAGTACCAGTAACCAAGAGGCATTACTGCCATGGCCCTCCGAAACCCTCCTTTCCCGTAAGGACAGAGTCCACCTGGCTAGGCTGCGACGTGGGCACCATTCAGCCCTTCTGAGTTATTAGATCAGGCTGGATGAGTCCGTCCGGGATACCTGTCGGGCTGTAACACAACACCGCACACTATCAAACACATTATGGAAGACTGCATAACACACAATCACTTATGCCAACAACACAACATACACTCCTTGGGAACTTTGTGGAAAAACCCGGTCTCAGCTGTGACCTTCCTTAGGAGCTCGGGGCTGTTCAGCCAGGCAGCCTAGAGAACAACTACTACTAATACTACTACTACTACTACTGCCATGGTCCATACATTAGCAGTATTTTACTAATATATATACTGTACATACATAAAATGGTTCAACATCCTTTTCTATTACATTGCAATGGTTCAGACAGGGTTGCCCTTCAGCAGCGGACTATAATATAATAAAGCCCTGTCATAAAATTGCCCCACCATGTCATCCCTGTGGTATAGGGCTGAGAGTGCTTCAGCAAGACTCAACATAGTCCCCCTGCAATACCAACCTCAACAGTGCTACAACAAGACAGTGCCTTAGGAAGACTTTACTGGGTAGGATAACCATTGGTCCAAATCCCCTCCCACCATTTAGTCATCTTTAACGATATACTGTACGGTAGGATACGTGGAGCATATTCTTTTTCCTCCACTAAATATGAAGACCCCCCTTACCTTCAGAAGGTAGATAGAGACAATGACTGTAGATTTTGACTCTACACTTTTCTTGGAAGTAAACGGCATTTGAAAATCAATGAAAAAATAATAAAAAAGAAAATGTTGACGATACCATACAGATGATGCTTGGTGATAAAATGATGCACAGTTCTGTATTCTTTTGCATATACTGACCTTAGTGGTAATGGTGATAGTAAAGTGTGTAGGAAGGAAGGCTCCTGGTTGGTGCCTTGGGGTATGGTGCTGGTGCGCTGCTCGATGCTCTGTTCCGGTAGACGGTCATCATCAGAATCTACCTCAGATCCCGCCTGAGCCTGCAACATCAGTCACATCTATTATTTTATCTTTATTATATACAACTGTACATATGTTTACTATCCTATCTTATTTCACTATCCTTTATAGCATTAATTCCACCTAACCAAATTAACCATTTGACTGAGATCAATAAAAATACATGGAAGTTGATAAAACTTTCATCTGATGTTTTACCAATCATTTCACAGTACAGTAATTAATTTCATCACTAACATCAATATGAGCTAAATGCTGTACCTTAGATTTTTCAAATATTTACTACATTACTGTTTTATTCTCAATACTGTAGTAGGGTAAGGAGGGAGGTGATGAATAGAAGCCTTCAAGTAGAAACCAAACTTGCCAGATATCTACAAATGCTATATTTTATCACTAATTAAATATAAAATGTGAATATTAATAATAATTCTTTTGCTATGATGATACCAAAATATTGGGTACAATCATAGATTAATTTTTTCAACATAGTGTTGGGTAACAGACTTACAGTATCTGGTACTGTATACAGTACAGTAGTAGATTTTATATTTCATAAAACATATATCTTCTTTTTCTCATTAGAGACCAGAGTATTGCACATAAAATATGTTGATTGGCTTATTTAAATGCATTGATTAAGTAAAGAAGGTTATGAGGAATATTTCTGAGACGAGTGTTTAATTACAATACAGTACTGTACAAATGAAGCGAAGATAATTATAAATATAGTGTACTATTAAGAGTGAGTAGTGAATGACATAGGCAGCTAAACAAATATGACTCAGCCAGACATTCCCCGCATGAAAACCTATAAGTGAGGTGGGGTAGGGAAGGGGAGAGGAGGGTAGACGGGTCTGAGGTAGGGGAGGGAAAGAGCGTGGAGGTGTCTGAGGTGGTGGCAGAGGGGAGGGGGACCTGGATTCACTCCTTAGTCCACTTAAGGGCTTTTATTAGGGTCATTGTGCATTTACTATTCTTAGCTATGTATTATTATATTCAATACAGTACTTTGATATGACAATGTAATGCAGAGTATCTAGCTACTATTTTAATTTTATCACGATAGTAATATTATTAAATGACTATTAAGGATGATGTATACATATACAGTACAGTACTCCCTCAAATTTTGCGAGAATATGGTCGACATTGCAGCCCGCAAAATTCAAAATCGCAAATTTCAAATAACTAACCTTATGGGATTAATTGAATATGGTCGACATCTCATCATCGAGGGCCTATTTTTTGGTGATTTTCGTCCTTGTTTGTACACACATTATGACACATACACTTAATTATACATCCTACAATAAAGAAAAACAGAAATACAGATTCAGGGGACCCAGGGCACAGGTAACACTTCAATTTTGCCCAAGGAAGTCGATTATGCGAGAGCGTGAGAACATATTGGAGTGTGGGAGAATCTATAAACAGTAAACAATGGGCCGCAGGGTGGCCCGACGTCACGACCCTCCCCCCCGAAAACTAGTGCGGAAACTCCGTATCATTGGGCGCCACCCGCAAAACTCAAGTAATATCGCACATATCAAGTCCCGCAAAAATTGTCAAATCTTGGGTCCCGTTCGCAAATTTGAAAGACGCAAAATTCGAGGGACTACTGTATATACATAGATACAATTAAAGACCGAGTGCTCCATACTATGCGAGGTTCCACTCACAATCTAATGACAGTGCTCCAGGCAGCCCTGTTCAGAGCTACTTCACTTCTCAGGTTATATAATTCAAGATCAGATCGTAAGGTCTGATCCCACGTCTTTCTTGGTGCAGCACCCTCCACGTTCATGGACTTGCATCTTTTCATCCAACTTTGTTCAAACATCCTCTCCACATGCCTAAACCATCCAAGCCTGCTTGACAGTGATTGTACTCGTTTCAACATTGATACTTGTGATATCTAACAGTAAATTATGAAAACCATACTGCTAGGTGAAGAACAACATCAGGTGTGAGGAGACTGTTCAATCCTGCTCAGAGATTAGTTATCTTAATCATGAATCACATTTTTTAACTAATGCACCGTTTGAGAGCCAAAGCGTAACATTTTTACTTTTGCCCCTAAACTTTCCCTTCATAATTGCTGAGGGGCACAGGGCCTTGGGTGGGGCTTTGGTTTCCCGGGCGTTTCCGCACCTTCCTCAGCTCCCCGCCTTAGAGTGGCTACGGTCACCTGGGCTTAATTAGTGGTAAGCAGGGAGGATTTTGTGGGGCGCTCAGTTATGGCCTTGACCTTGCTCAGGACCTTGAGGTTGCTCGGCCAGATAGCCTGGGGAACAGCAACAACAACTAATGGACCGTAGAACACACCCACCCAATACAGTATATATATAGGCTACTGTATATATACTGTATAATGTATATACAGTATACATACTGGTATATTATATACTGTAGTCTCACATTTCTTGATGTTCTGAAAATGTTCTGTATAGTCATTCAGTACTGTACCGGTACTTGATAGGCTATGCATAGAATATACCCAATAAGAAAGATAGGCTTAGAGATAAGAAAATGACAGTACTGGACTTCCTAATCTGTGAGAAGGTAAATTGGTTTGATCGGCTCGCTTGGTGTAGTGACTAGCGTCTCGGACTTCCACCCAGAAGGCCCGGGTTCGCGCCCACGCTCGGCGCATTAAAGATTTTTCACAAGCACTGAGTCGTTACCATCCCTCATGAGCAAAGGGATGGGGTAGTAGTACAGGACCCCAATGGAAATACGCCTAATCGGCCTTATTGAGCTATCCTTAGCTAGCTTAGCATGTGCTAGCTTTAAGAGCTAGCTTTAAGAACTATTATTATTATTATTATTATTATTATTCCCAAAATCTGTCGAGTTGAGTGTTGTGTTATGATTGATAACACTGTATATGGTGATGATGTTTATAACACCTGGAGATCCATCAGGGTTCAGAGACAGGACAACTCTTCACATTGGCTACACTATTACTGCACCACCATACCATATTAGAGTATACAGTAGCACACATTTAACAATTTATGTAATTTTGGGATTACATAAAATTAGGTAGCTACTCTTATACTTATATCTGTACTATTAGCCACAAAAAAGGGGCTTATGAAATAAAAACAAATATTACAACAGAAAAACATGGTTATGTAAAAATAAATTCAAAGATAATAATAACCTGTAGTGAGGACACCATAGGGAGTGTAACATTAAAGGAGCCCACCTCGCTTTTTTTCTCTTTCTCTCCCTCTCTCTTTGGCTTGTAGGCTATCTATTTCGGCCCCATTCAGCCTACTGTTTTAAGACGTTTACCCCCATCCAGGTGTCAATATATTCCTGGCGAGCGGTAGCGAGCCAGCATATATATATTTTTGTTTTGACAGCAAGCTAAATTTGTACATTTTTCAATAGAAAATGCCTCCGGCGAAGCCGGATTTCTCCATACAATGCTGGCTCGCTATAGCTCGCCAGGAAGAAATAGACTCCTGGATGGGGATAAACGTCTTAAAACAGTTGGTTGAATGGGGCCGAATGGATACAAGCCAAGGAAAGAGAGGAAAGGAGAGAGAGATAAAAAAACAGTCGGTGACCCCCCTTAAGTGTGGCCACTGATCAAAGCAACACCACACCTTTAGGCTCCCTCATATATCTCTCTCTCTCTCTCTCTCTCACACAATACACACACACATTACAGACAGACAATACACACACACACAACTACAATACCTGTACACACACCAGTTCTTGTAATATATTTTTTAAATATATTAAATTCCACACACTAATAGTATTTCTATCTTGTATCAATTTTTTTTTAGCAAACTTATCACTGCTCTATGTAATGAATTACCGATATTTATTTCTATATCACTAGTTCCTAGCTATTAATAGAAAAATAAATATATAAAGCTGCTTCAATTTGGGCAGCACTGGGAAATGCAATACCCTACCTTGATTCCTTTTTAGGAATCAATGCTTGGAACAATAATATGCATCGGATATCAATTTTCATTGGAAAGAGAGGAACCCTATATGGCAACATTGGCACTTGAAGGGGTGAAGTGTGTGCTGAGAGAGAGAGAGAGAGAGAGAGAGAGAGAGAGAGAGAGAGAGAGAGAGAGAGAGAGAGAGAGAGAGAGAGAGAGAGAGAGAGAGAGAGAGAGAGAGAGAGAGAGAGAGAGAGAGAGAGAGAGAGAGAGAGAGAGAGAGAGAGAGAGAGAGAGAGAGAGAGAGAGAGAGAGAGAGAGAGAGAGAGAGAGAGAGAGAGAGAGAGAGAGAGAGAGAGAGAGAGAGAGAGAGAGAGAGAGAGAGAGAGAGAGAGAGGGGGGGGGGGGGGGGGGGCAGGATAAACAAGAAGTGCGTTGGGAGGTAACTCAAGGGAAGGGAAGGGGGACATAATTAGACCTAGGGAATCAATAAGAGCCAGGTAAACAAGTGCCGCCAACACAACACATAATATTTAAATTTTATTCCTACATAAACAGGTATGTACTCCCACACAATTATATTCACTCTAAAGGGGGTATCACACGATATATTTTATCACCAACTTTCTATGGTCAAAAAAATTCCGGCAAATTGGCAATTTTTTTTTTTTTTTTTCTGCACTGGCACTGTATTGGAAACTAGACTGATGATAGATTAAAATACTGTAGGTGACAGAATAAATATAAATTTTACCTCATAAGTTGCTAGACTAGAGGTAATAATAATAATAGTTCTTAAAGCTAGCGCATGCTAAGCTAGCTAAGGATAGCTCAATAAGGCCGATTAGGCGTATTTCCATTGGGGTCCTGTACTACTACCCCATCCCTTTGCTCATGAGGGATGGTAACGACTCAGTGCTTGTGAAAAATCTTTAATGCGCCGAGCGTGGGCGCGAACCCGGGCCTTCTGGGTGGAAGTCCGAGACGCTAGTCACTACACCAAGCGAGCCGCTAGGATAAACATACCAGTATAAATACATACATAAATCTAAAGACTGAGTGCTCCACACTAATTGCAGTTTCAGTCTCATATCCTAATGGCGGCGCTCAAGGCAGCCCTATTTTAGAGCTGCCTCACTTGTCAGGCTTTTTAATTCAATTAAAATGTAAAACTTGCAAACTAAACAAACCAAAATTGGGACAAGGACAATATAAAGTCAAATTAAATTATAAAATATCAGACCATATGGTCTGATCCCACATCTTTTTTGGTCTACCCCTTGGTGCAGCTCCCTCCACGTTCACAGACTTACATCTTTTCACCCAACTTAGTGGAGAGAAGGGTTGATTAGAGCTTGGTGAAGAAATGTCGGACTGTTAACATAATGGGAGCTGCGCATAGGGGTAGACCTAGAAAGCCATGGGATCGGGTACAGTACTTCGGTCCGATTTCAAAACAAAGAACTTAACAACAGAGGCCGTCCAAGATAGGGTCGCCTAGAATGAAACCATTTAGGACTTAAGACTGTAACCACACGCTCTGTGGACAAAATAGTCATTAAAATTGTATGTATGTATGCATGTTAGTTCATCCATCCTCTCCACATGACCAAATCATCCAAGCCTGCATCTCATCACTGATACTCTTGATATCTAACCGTGGTAGCATTCAAGGAGACTACAGCAGGACTTGCCTCTTACCGGGTATAGGCTATCCTAGTGTTTATTATATCCCTTTGAAAGGACATTAGCCTAACCTAACCTATCCTAGTATTATGGGTGGGGGCTGCTGCCCCCACACCCCCGCTGTTTGACATCTTTAACTTAGATTTTTGGTGTAGGCTTTGTCTGTGAAGTGGGTATTTTTTCAATTTGTCGATAACGAAAATCCTGCATGCGGACTATATGGAGAAAAATATGGCGAATCTATTGATGGCTATTTTCCCTAATACTGTACTGTAAATTGTTTCTCATAACGCTGCAGTAGTGCCGTTTAAAATAACCAAAGATTTGATGAAATTCTATAATTTCAATTAGGCCTGGCCTATTCCCTATCTGATATAATTAAAGATGTCTTTCACGGCACAATTAGAAACAATTTAATAGGGACAATAGGTACATAATTATAGACTTGCAGTAATATTCTCAATATTGTCCCCATAGAGGATTTGTGATGTCAACAACTTTACAAATCCAGATAACTCGATAAGACCTATAAAATACAGAGTACTGTACTACCGTGCATAAACAAACGCAATTATATTACTTTTACTATCTATCTATTACCAGATGCCGTGAACCCCGAATGGGTGGCTACGAACGAAACGCCCCCATTCACGTCTGTCCCCAGTCAGAATAGTTGGCAAGAATGTAGTCGCCTTGTTTACACGTGACTATGCGAACGCACGCGATCATGTTCCCGTCTATTTCGACTGCCGTGGGATACAATAATATGTTCATGACTTACCTATTTCAATAATATGGGAGGTTAAGAGACTTTCTTGTAGTTGCTCCCATCTCTCGGTCGTTCTTGAGTACAAATGTCAAAACTCGTAATTTATAAAAAATTTCATAATTAACTTATACGATTACTTACTAATAACAATGCAGTTCTCCAACATATATATATAACTATTTCATGTCTAGGCTATAATTGTACATACATATAGGCTATTTTATAAAGACAAGGTCAGGGTTCAAATTGGGATACAGCTAACTTGATGTAGACCATTCGCACTGGTCCAATCTAGCTTTAAAAGCACCAATTGTGGGGGCAGTGACCAGGGGTGTGGAGTCGGATTGAAAAAATTCCGACTCTGACTCCGACTCCAGGAAATTTTAAGGATGCGACTCCGACTCCACCCCGTCTCCCCCAAATTGCTTGCTTGAAATGTCCTCCCACAAATTTGTGGGAAATTTAAGTGACAACACTGGCCTAGCAGCACACCTAAGTACTTTACACAAGAATTTATCACATAAGAACATAAGAAAATGGGAGTCTGCAGAAAGCCGATTGGCCTAAGCAAGGCAGATCCCTGTCCCACACAACCCCAATTACAAAGCCCAATTATAGGCTCAACACTCTAATACCCTGAGGATCATCTTACCAAAACGGTTAGAATTAACGCAGGATTACGGGGGTCTGCAGAGCGCTGATTGGCCCAACCCTGCTGATCCCCCTTCACACCCAACCCTTCTCGTCCATATGCTTATCCAATTTTATCTTAAAGCTCCCTATCGTTTTTAATCCCACTATAGCACTTGGTAGTCCATTCCACCCATCTACAACTCTGTTACCAAACCAATATTTGCCTATATCTTTTCTGAAACAAAATTTATCTAATTTGAAACCATTGGTACGAGTTCTTTCGCTATCACTGAGCTTTAGTACATTTGTCATGTCCCCTTTGTTAATCCCACTAACCCACTTGAACACCTCTATCATATCCCCTCTAACTCTGCGTCTCTCTAACGAATGTAAGCCTAATTTCTTCAACCTTTCTTTATACGGAAGATTTCTAATATTATGGATCATTTTTGTCATTCTACGTTGTACTCTCTCTCCAATGAATCTATGTCCATTCTGTAATAAGGACACCAAAATTGAACAGCATAATCCATATGGGGTCTCACTAATGACAAGTAAAGTTTTAAGATAACATCAGCAGTTCTGTTACTCACACTCCTTGAGATGAACCCGAGAATCCTGTTTGCCTTGTTTCGAACGCTTATACACTGTTGTCTAGGCTTCAAATCATTGCTAACAAACACACCTAGATCTTTCTCACAATTCGAGTTTTCTAATTCCACATTAGCTAGTTTATATTTAACATTTGTATGCATCTTCCCTATCTTTAATACCTTGCATTTGTCAATGTTAAACTTCATCTGCCAATTTACTGACCATTCGTGTAAGGTATCTAGATCCCTTTGGAGGCACTCTATATCTCTATATGAATCAATTGTTCTCCCCATTTTGGTATGGTCTGCAAATTTACTTATACTACTAGTTATACCTAAATCAAGGTCATTTATGTATATAACAAACAACAGAGGACCTAATACAGATCCCTGGGTAGAGAGGAAGAAAGCGTGGAACTAATAGTGGGAGATAGAATAATAAAGACAGAAGAAGAAATAAAGATTGAAATAAAGCGATACTGGGAGGAAATAGGGGGAGTAAATGAAAAAGGGGAGGAGAGGGAATGGAACTTGGAAATGAGAGAGAGAAGGCTACCAGAACAGGATAAGATGGAAATGGAAAGGGAGCTCACAATAGAAGAAGTAAGGAGAGGGATCAAAGCACTAAAAAAGGGAAAGGCGACCGGCCCGGATGGGATACCTAATGAAATGTACATAGAGGGGGGGGGAAGAAATGGCAAGAAGACTGAAGAAAATGTTTAATGAGGTAATGGGAAATGAGAGAGTACCAGAAAGATGGAATGAAGCGAGAGTAACACTATTGCACAAGGGAGGGTACAAGAGTAAGAAGGAAATGAAAAGCTACAGGCCAGTGACAGTGACAAACACAATAGGGAAACTCTTCTGCGGGATATTGAAGGAAAGGATGAATAGAGCCATAGAGGGAAACGGGCTAATAAGTGATGAGCAGAATGGGTTCAGAAGATAGGAGGGGGACAGATAATATCTATATACTGAGCGAAGTGATGGGGAAAATGAAAAGAGAGAAAAAAATGGGTTACTGTGCATTCCTGGATATAGAAAAAGCCTATGATAGAGTAAACAGGGAACTGCTATGGAAAATAATGGCAAGGAGTGGAATACCAGAAAAGTATATAAACATCATAACATCGATGTACCAAGGAACAAAAGCGAAGTACGCGCTAGGAAATATAGAAACGGGATGGGTAGAAAGCAAGAGGGGGGTAAGGCAGGGGTGCGTATTATCGCCGTTATTATTTGCGTTATATATGGAAGAAATGACACAGAGGATGAAAAGAGTTGGGGAGGGGATTCAGATAAACAAAGAAAGACTGGGGGTACTGCTGTTTGCTGACGACGTAGTTCTGATGGCAGAAACGGGAGGAGGGTTGCAGAGACTACTAGAGGAAGCAACGAGATTCGGGGAGGAACTTGAAGTAAGATTTAGTAAAGAAAAGAGCCAGGTGATGAAAATGAATGGAGAGCTTCAAGAAGAAGAGGAATGGACACTGGAAGGAAACAGAATGAAGAAGACAAGGGAGTATAAATATCTGGGGGTAACGATCACGGAGAAAGGGTTTGAGAAGGCGAAAAGTGAAAAGGTGGGACAAATGCAACAATGGAATGGAAGACTATGGAGCGCGACAAGGCTAAGAGCGAATAGCTATGAAATAGTGCGAGGGCTGTGGAAAGGATTGGGAGTACCTGCAATAATGTACGGCTTAGAGGCGGTAGAAACAACAGAGGCGGAAACAAAGAAATTAGAAACGATACAGAATAAAATCGGGAGGACAGGATTGGGGGCAAATAAATACGTAGCTCAAGAAGCAATCCGAGGGGAGATGGGGTGGAGTACGTTTGAGGAAAGGATTGGGAAAGCGAAAGGGAAGTACAAAGTGAGACTAGAGGGGATGGAGGAAGATAGGTGGCCGGGGAAGGTATACAGATGGGCGAGCGAGCAAAGTAAATGGAACAGAGAGTGCAAAAAAAGATTGGGGAGGATAAATATAAAACAGGACCGGGTGGGGGGGGAATTTAGAAAAAGAAATGAGAGAGGGGAGTGGGTCATACTAGAGAATGGGAGGGGATGTGTCAGAGAGATAGAGAAGGGGATAAAGGAGGAGGGGAGAAGAAGATGGAGGGAGGGGGTAGAAAATAAAGCCACGCTGGCATATTATAGAGAGAAGGAAAAAACCAGCTAGAGAACTGTACTATGATGGGGGATGGGGATCGAAACTCCTATTTAAAGCAAGAACAGGATCGCTAGAAACAAATGAGAGAACAAGGAGATGGAATGGAGTGGGACCGCACTGCAGTCAATGTGAAATGGGAGGGGATCCAATAGTGGAGGATGTAGAACACATAGTAACCGAGTGTACAAGATATAATGAGGAGAGAGAGGAGTTGGAGAGGTACATGAGGAATAGAGTTGGGGAGAGGGGGTGGGAGGAGATTAAGCAGAGGGAAGATAGAGGGGTGGGGGCGCTATTGGGGTTAACACAGGAGATGGAAACACAAGACATGGAGATGATGAAGAGGATATTGGAGAACATGGAGGAAGAGAAATGAGTGAGGGGGGGGGGGGGGAGCGGAGGTGAGGGGGAGGGGGGAGGAAGTGAGGGGGGGGTTTATACAAACAAAACAAAAACTGTCTCTTAAACTATCCTTCTACTCTAAACTTTCCCTCCTACTAACGTTTCTGAGCCAGTACCGATACAAAGGTCAGCCCTGCGGATCTGCACGGTCTGCGGGCGGGTTAAAAAGAAGAAGGAAGTTTGAAAAAAAAAAATCCAGAAAACACCAGGAATGGGTTAGGAATGAAGGAAAACCCACAAAAAAAGATCCCCTAGGTCATTAACCCTTTCTCTGCGGGGTGTTTTGGGCTATTTAGGGCATATTCAGGCACTCCTGAATGATAAATCAAGCATCTGCATTAAGTGAACTGTATTCCGCCGAAAACTAGGCGAAAATAGCTTCAAAATGAGACCAGAACGGGCCTCGTACGTGGTCTGGTTCACCCGCAGCGGTGCCATAGAAACGCGGGAAACCCGCTATTTGTTAGCACTCGCTCGCTTGGCAACACTGTTGTGAGAGGCAGTGAGAGACCCGCGCGAGACACAGTCTACCTCAGTGGGCCGCTCGCTGCTCCGAGGAACGGAGGTGGGCCCCTCACGCTCCCGCCCACCGACACTCAATTTTTTACGGGTTTTACAGGTTTTTGAAGCCTGGAAATTGCTGGACGTTCCAGAACGTCACCCGCAGCGAAACGGTTAAGGGGTCCTACGGTGTGCCCGAAAGTCGGATTTACAAGAGGGGAAAATTGAAGGCAAAAACACCTAAAAACAGGTTTTTGCGCGCTAACGCGCACGCGGTTGAACTTTGAGTTTTCAACCATCGGCATGGTTGCGTGGGATACTTATACAGTTCCCATACAAATCTGAGCCCTCTAGGTGACATAGGACCGGAGTAAATAACAGTGATGCAATGTTGTCGTCGCTGGGGGTTTAGCGTTACATCAGATCAGATGTTGTTCATTGCCGACGACGTGTCGACGTCGTCGCTGGTCCTCTATGGGTTAAGCTAGGCTAATGCAAATCCTTCATTCACTGAACGATGAACAACAGTAATACACTAGGCTATTCCTTGAACAAATAAGATAAAATCTTGGCAAATAAGCCTGCGCAACTGATCTTGAGTGGTACCACCTAACTTAGCCTAGTCAGATCATCAGATATCATAGGGAGAAATGTAGAATAGGCCTAGCCTATGTGTTCTTGTAACCCAAAATTAACTGGTAATATCTGTCCTCCAGTGTGTTGATTGGTAGCCTACTGAGGGAGGGTAGCACTTGACACTTGTGACTTAACTGAAGAGCCATAAAACTCCCCCCCAAGACATCATCACACGATTAACACCATCTTGACAAGGACCCCCATTCTGTGTACCTGATCTGCCCTGTCAGTATCATCAGGCTCTACCACACGCTTCCTCAGCTCGCCTTCCACTGGTGTCGCCATGTCTTGGATGGCGGGGGAGGTGAGAGGGGGACAGTATAGGACCCAGTTGACAAGTGACAAGGGTTGCACCAGCAGCAGCAGCAGCAGCAGATAGCACAGGCAGCAGCAGCAGCAGGTGACTCGGGGACCTGCGCACTCGCTACTGACGTCGGAACACTTCTTAGTTTTACGGGCGGTTATATGGAAGTGTCAGCATCCCAAATGGAAATTAATGCGTAAAATTAGGGTGGTAGATTGCTTTATGAATGTTGATTCTGACGGTATACTCGTTGGTAGCCTATACTCTTCGAAGTTATTATTTTTGGGAGAGATAATATAGCTCATAGAAAACCACCTCTAAAGGGGACACTCATCCATTAATGATACACACGCTCCGAAGGTATTTCTGTTCAGCATCGGCGTCCCCCAGTGTTGGGACTTTTACTGAAGAGTGAATGAAAATACAAAATTAAAGCAACACTAGGGGAGGGGGATTTGACCCTCAGTAACATAACATATAAAGTCTTCTCCGACTTCCACAACCCGTTCACAACACACTGACAGTACAATATAGGTGTAGCCTACTTGGTGAGTCTCTTGATTTAATTAAACTATTAAACAAAAATCATATTGTGACAATGGAGGCCTAAAAAATAAATAAAAAGTCCCCACCTCATAATATTTCCCATATTTCATAATCATGCTAATTGAAGCTGTGGTGGTCGAGTGGTGAGCACGCTCGCGTGTGAATCTGCAAGACCCGGGATCGAATCCCTGCCACGGCGGATATTTAGTGGGTGTGGTAGTACGTCCTAGCATGTTTCACATGCTTGCACCCAGTCAGGGGACATCCTGACGACGTATACAGACTAAACACGCATAACAAAGCCATTCCAACACCTTCCTCTCTCTCCAACACCCCTTCTCCCTTCTCAACACTCTTCTCTGAGCTAGTGTCGATACAAATGGCATGGACAGTCCTGTATAGAATCGTAAGATTCCAGGACGAGCTCAATAGCGGCGGATCCCCAGATCGACCGTGGTGATTGTCACCTAAACATCTACAAAAAAGTACAAAAAAAGTGCAGCTAGGCTTTTCTTACCTTTTTTTACTTCTGGTATTGCGAGTCCAGAAAATCTAAATTAAATCATTAACCCGAACAGTGTCAAGTACGTAGATTCTATGCACCTCGGGTTTTGTGCAATGAGCATCAATAAGTGCGCAGAATGTATAAGCACCTGCATTATTTCATGTGCAAATTCATTCATTTTGGCACTGGGGCCATGGGGACGGTGTGATGGGTGTTACAACATGTATAGATGCTATAGCTAGTGTGTTTAGACCAGGCAATGAGTCTAAGAGCCTATGTGGCAACACTGCGAACCCAAATTTGGGATTATAGCTAGGCGAGTGGGTCCCGGTCTGGTGGTGGTGGTGGGTGGATTGGGGGGTAGGGAGGGATTAAATAAGGATTGAGATGAAAACAATAGAGAAGAAATAATAGAATATGAAGAGATGGGAAAGGGGAGGAAGAATATAAAGGAATACATGAGAGAGCTCTGGAGTCGATTGGTTGGTTATAACAAATTAAAATTAATATTGCCGTCTTTTGGAAGGTGGAATATGGGTCAATGAAGAAACAAAGAAAGGCAGCTGCGGGAAGACTCTTTATCCTAGGCCTAAAAAAAACATTTAAAACACCCAGTGGCACTCAAAAGAAATGAATTTGTGTTTAGGTGAGATAATTGTCTCCATTATGTTCTACCACTCCTACACATGTATCCGCCCCCCCCCCCCCCCCCCCCCCCCCCCCCCCCCTCCCCCCCCCCCCCCCCCCCCCCCCCCCTCCTCAATTATCAGGTATTTTCTCTATCATTCCCGATAATTATTGAGTATTTTCGTGGGAGAACGGGTGGGAGAGAGCGAGGAGGGTGGAGGAGTGTAACTCTGACCCTCCAAGCCAGTCTGAAAGCTCCCCTGGTCTCTCAGTCCCACGCGACACGCAAGAGTGAGGGTGTAAGTCTCTCACTGCTCAAGGCCAGATTACGACCGCGGGGCTAAAATATACAATTTTCACCAGCCAATTGCTGTTACCAATTGTTTTATTGCTTTCCCATGTTCATATGTTCATATTTAAATTAAGAGATGCATATGGATAAGTATTAATTAAATATATATGGTAAATTAACGATCTTGGTGACCCTAGAGATTCTATAGACTTAACTAACTAAAGGCCTGGTGATGGGCTGGTCTATCAGAATGAGAGTTGAGCGTTCTCTGCCATACCCATAGCTTACTCTGACTGTTCCTTTTACTTATATATTTTCTAGATCTCAAGTGACGGCGTCTTTTCCGTGGATTGACCTCCCTACTGCCAACCCTGGCAGATTGGGAGCCAAAGCGTCACATTTTTCCTTTGCCCCTCAACTTTCCCTTTATAATTGCTGAGGGGCACAGGGCCTTGGGTGGGGCTTTTGTTTCCCGGGCATTTCCGCACCCTCCTCAGCTCCCCGCCTTTGAGTGGCTTCGGTCACCTGGGCATTATTAGTGGTAAGCTGGGAGGGTTCTGTGGGGGCGCTCGGTTATGGCCTTGGCCTTGCTCGGGACCTTGGGGCTGCTCGGCCAGACAGCCTGAGGAACAGCAACAACAACAATAACAATAATAATAATAATAATAATAATAATAATAATAATAATATTTATTCAGTTAGCAATTTACAGAGTTGGTACCACATAGTTTGTTACAAATATGACATGTACCAGCCTTGCATAATTCCAACTAAGGATAGCCCAATAAGGCCGTTAGGCGTATTTCCATTGGGGTCCTTGTGGGATTAGGTTAGCTGGGGAAAATGGGGAGGATAAAGAAATAGATACTTTAGAGAAAGTATTTCTAGGGGGTTATTTTAAGATACCTTACATCCTATAGTAAATATCAGTAATCCGTAATCAGTAATCATTTCAGTTTGGTTTGTCTATCTCTTATGTCGCATTTAGTAGTAGACATAAGCTTGGTGCTCCCTTCTCGCAGCTGTCCGGTTCAGGTGTTCCTTCAGGCTACGTCTGAAGGAATACAGTGTTCTCTTTTCACGGACTGACTGGGGTAGGTCGTTCCAGTCTTTGATGGCGGTGAAGAAGAATGTTTGCTTACCCTGTCCTTGGATTCTCGGGACCTTAAAATTAAACATCCTGTTTCTTGTATTATGTCCACTCCTCTCATTTGCTTTAACAAAATCATTCTTTAGGTACTCTGGAGCTCTGTCATAGAAAATGTTGAAGGCATTAGTGAGCCTGATTTGTTTGGCCCTGTCAGCGACATTGAGCATACCTAGTGACTGAAGTTGTTCCTGGCCAACATGTGATCTGGGTCCTAGGTTCAGCATGAACCTAACCATTTTATTTTGAGTGACCTGAAGTTTGTGCTGTGCTGATTTAGATGATGCAGAGTACCAGGATGACACAGAATAGTCAAAATGACATTGAACAAGCGCTTGGCAGAGGGTCTTTTTGGTCGCCGCGGGCAAGCATCCCACCTGTCTATACAGGTATTTTATACGTGCTCTACACTTACTCAGGATAGATTCCAAAATTGTTTCACCTGACAAACTCGCGTCCAGTTTTAGTCCGAGATATTTAACTTGTGACACTGTTGTTATAGGAATATCATTACAGTTGACCGAGAAGCCCACAATGTCTTTCAGTTTGCGTTTTGTTCCACATAAGATGGCTTCCGTCTTGCCCAGGTGAAGAGATAGTCTATTGTCCACTAGCCATTCACTACATGATTCTAGTTCTTTGGAATGTGAAGCGGCAATACTTATTGGGTCTTTTCCTGAAACCAGGAGCACGCTGTCGTCTGCATACAGTAATAACTAACTGCAACTGCAACAACTAACTAAAGGATCTCTAGGTGACCCTGCGTTTCTGGGTCTTCTCCTGGATGACCAAGATATGTGTGAATTTGTATTTTGTTTTTGTGTGTTCATTGTTCTCTGTAATTTTGTCCCTATTCGGGTTTAGTATTGAGTCGGCCACCCCCCCCCAAACAAAAACAGAAAAAAAAGGGAAAAGTGGGGATTGGGCCCGAGTATATACATACATATATATTTTATTATATATTATTTTCATAGTGGCATCCGAATCAATTGATGTCCCAGAGGTAATAAATCATGCCACCTATGATATAAGTATTTGGATTCTTTGACAGACAGCTGGTCCCTAGAAAGGGCTTCCCTTCAAGGCAAGGCGCCAAATATGAATATTTGCAGTACATCATTGATTCCAGGGTTACTTTATAAATATTAGGTTTTTTCTTGTAGGAAAATCAACAACAAAGGACCAAAGTTCAAATTCTAACACATACTATATCTTAGGTGTCTGTTGTAAAAGTTTGGCTCACAATTAAAAGGAATGGGGGGGGTTTGATTCCTGGGAAGGGCGAGACATTTGGGCAAGTCTCCTAGCACCCTATGCTTCTATTCACCTAGCAATCGACCATTTGCCAGTTTCAGGCTATAAGGAAGTTGGAGCTGTAGACATTGTTTGTAAACAGAAATGCAAAATTAAAGTAAGTTTCTGATGGGTAAAGAGTATGTTGAATTGGGTTTTATGCATTTCTGAATGTACTACAACCGTATTTTAGCTGGTAATTCTGCTAAATATCGATGTCTACAGGTCCAACTTCCTTATAGCCTGAAACTCACAAGTGGTTAATTAGTGGACATTTGTGGCATCTCATCTGGGGAAATGAACTGTGGTGATCTGGATAATATGCAGCATCCCCTGAGTACCAGGCTAGATAACTCACCCAGACTTAATGCCCTCAGGTCACTTGCCCACAACAAAGAAACCACCACCACAGTTTACTGTACAAACAATACATAAGATCAGTGATGGAATATACAAGGCCTGCCTGGGCTTCTAACCTAGCTGAAACACATCACAATCCCTTACAGACTAATCAAAATAAAGCTCTATCTTTAGTGAGAACCCGATAGCACTATCGTTAGTGAGTGCCATTTGTATTTTGTACTATTGTTAATGTCTTGTCATGTTGCAAATTTGATTTTAATAGAACATATTGACACTAATTGTATTTTCTCTATTCATGCAGAGTTTAGTCAAATTTGCCAGAACGTCCCGGACTTCCCAAATTGACTAATTCCTTGAACATGACAATGGTGCATTGTTATGTGTGCGATCAGTTTGCTTGGGAACCAGATTGACTTGCTCATATAGTGATGTACACCCTATGTGGTGGATTGTGTTCTTTTATCTAAATTTTGTTTATTTTAGTAAGCGTTATTTCAATATAGCGATTTTGATCAGTTATTTTGCCTTTGTCCCAGTTTTGGTTTGTTTAGTTTGCAAGTTTTACATTTTAATCATCACAGGCTGCAAAGCTACTACACCTACAGATCACCTACATCAAGAAACCAGTTCTCAAAGTCAAAGACCATCTGGCATGAGAGGCACTCAATACATACATACATAACATTTTAAGACTGAGTGTTCCACACATCAGTGCAGTTTCAGTCTCTTGTCCTAATGGCGGCGTTCCAGGCAACCCTGTTAAGGGCTGCTTCACTTGTCAAGTTCTTGGATTTGAGATCGGCGCGTATAGTCCGATCCCAGGTCTTCCTCGGTCCACCCCTTGGTGCAGCTCCCTCCACAATCACAGACCTTCATTTTTTCACCCAATTTTGTTCATCCATTCTCTCCACATGTCCATACCATCCCAGTCTACTTGTACGCATCACCTCGCTAATACTCTTTATACCTAAACGTCTCCTCAGCTCAACATTTGTTATTCTATCCTGTAGCCTGGCCCCACACATCCATCTCACCATTCTCATCTCATTACGCTCCATTCTGTTGACATCCTCTACTTTAACGGCCCATGTTTCTGAGGCATACGTCATTGCACTTCTAACACATGAGGCATACACCTTTCCCTTCAGGGGGAGAGGCATTCTTTTCATGGTCAGGATTGGCATCAATTCTCTGAACTTCCCCCAGAGTTCGATTCTCGGCTGGTGGAGATAGTTGGGCAATCTCCTCACACCCCTTGCCTCTTTTCTGATCGCCTAACAGTAAAATAGGTCTATGACAGGGTAAAAAGGTTCCTTGTGATCTCATCCCTTAACTACTACAAAATAGTGTATTTTATGTGACATATTTTATACCACTGTGTTCGGATATCACTCTAGAACATGACTCAATTGTTGAAATTGTTCGTAATTAAAATATTAAAAAAGTAGATATGAAATAATGAAGATATCTTGATTTACTAATCATACTCCTATCCATTAGCCAATCAACAGCCTCTATCAAAAATGAGCTGCTTCTGAAGTCCGGCAGTCTTGTTCAGAGAAAAATAAGTAACTGAATGAAATGTCAATTTAATCATAAAAGCGTTGTTTAATTTATATACAGTACCACTATTATAAATATATCATTAGCATACAAAAGAAGGTAAATTATATATTTTTTTTTTTTTCAACCAGTATTTACCATTTTGTAATGGATTTATTTCACAACACAATATTTTTTCCTGCTCTCTTATTTTAAATATACAATAAAGTAGTGAGCTAAAATATATAAGAGATTATTATAATATATATGATAACTCTGTTCGAAATCTGGGTGTATATGTGAACTCCCGATTAGATTTCAAAGAGCATGTAAACCAGATAGTTAAAAGTTGTTACTTGCACATCAGAAATCTCTATTTGGTGAAGCCGTTTTTAACCAGACGTTGCCTCCTGACGTTGGTTCACTCATTGGTCTTCTCTCGTGTTGATTATTGCAATGCCCTGTTGGTGGGTCTTCCAAATTATATTTTGAAGAAAGTTCAGTCTGTTCTTAACAGGGCCGCAAGACTAATTTTTGGTGTTCTACCTAGAACTCCTACTACATCTCTTCACATAGAACTGCACTGGCTGCCAGTAAGAGCAAGAATAGAATTTAAGTTGTGTTTGGTGACTTTTAAGGTTCTCAAATTTGGTGAGCCTAGGTACCTTGCGGAGCTTCTCAGGCGCCCACCGGCACACCATGGTGTAGTTGTGCGTCATGACAATGACCCTTTTCGTCTTGATGAACCAAGGGCTTTCCAGCAGTCTTCTTTCTTTGAGAGGTCATTCTCCTACATGGCTCGGTGGTTGTATAACAGGTTGCCGCTGTCCATGAGACAACTGAGTTCTGTTGAATGCTTCAAGAGACAACTTAAGACTTTTCTCTTTGAGAGAAGCTATGATCTTGAGAGAGGTGTCATGACAGATGGCTATAGAGTTTAGGCTATTTTGCCACTGCTAGTGATTGTTAAATGTGTGTTGTATATAAGCCTTCTTTTGATGCATTGATTTTTGTTCTTTTTTCTTTCTCTTTTCGAGCGCTAGTGAATTCTTCGGAAAAATTGGCGCTTATGAGAAATAAGTAACATGCTTATTATTATTATTATTATTAGAATATATAAGATTAAAACCGCTTGTCATAAGACTATTAACTTCAGGTAAAATCGACAAATAATTTAGAAACTGACACCCTTCTTAGTCTTGTTCACATTTTATTACAATAATTGGTGAATCTGGTGACATCTGGCAAGCTTGTCTACAGATTGAACACTCCTATTCCTGGCTGCAGCCTCCATAAACCAACACCACCCACTACACTACATGGCAACACACCCACAGACACCACAAAATATCAAAACAACACCCAGCACACGGTATCACACACAAATACTGTCTTCTCTCCCTCCCTGCCCACCCCAAACCAGCTTCCAGAAGCACATCCATACTCATATCTCTCGCCATTCCATCCAATCACTCATAGACAACACGCAGCTGCAGGCACGACCTCCCGAAATCCATCCTTCTGAATCCTTCTGAGGACAGAGTCCACCTGGCCAGGCTGAGATTTGCGCACCATCCAGCTCTTATGAGCTATCAGAAGTGACTGGATGTCTCCATCGCCGACACCTGCCCGGGATGTAACACTGCAACTCATACCATTGGACACATCCTAGAAGACTGCATTTCACACAATCACTTAACGCCAACAACACAATCTACACTCCCCTAGAGCTCTGTGGGAAAACCCGACCGTGGCCATGGCCTTCCTTAGGGACTCAGGGCTGTTCGGCCAGGCAGCTTAGGGAACGACAACAACTCACCCAAGCCATCCACCACCGACTACTAAGGCCAATGATACAGAGATGAGTGCCGTGGCCATGTGCAGCCTAGTATAAGCACTCAACTTCAACTTTTACATTATTGGTTAGAAGTGGAGTTCTACCATCTCATGGGACTGAATTTAGCCTTTGGGTAAAATCTCTATATAAAATACAATATATTACGGTAGTATTTAACATGATATCAGTACAGAACTACAGTAATAAGAAATACATGATGCAGAATTCAATTTATTCACAATCCAATATTGTTGAATAAAAGTATTACAGTACAGTACTAGGATATATTAGGTATACATGGTCTCAGTGATACATGGAAACAAACAAAATTATCCGCTATAATCATTACAACAAGCAACTTGACGACCACTATTAACGCCAAGATGAGAAGTTGCTGCCACTGTAAATAGAAAAAGAAATTATTAGACATTTTAAAACATTTACTATACAACCGATTAAAAGTTGAATAAAAACTACAATACTGAACTATCACATTTGAACATTATTATAGCACAGCATCTTCAATAATGCTGATAACATATCTATCCTTTCAGTATTAAGGAACACCCCGTTCTTAACATTAATCCTCCATTGCAAACCCCAATGCACTTGAATAAATTAATGTAAGCATATACCTGACTGCATTGGCGGACATTAGAGGTGCGGTAGACCAGTGTTACATGTATATGCTAGCACCTGATCAGCATGATCGAGCTGATAACACTGGTTACAGACCATTCATATCCACAGCCATTCTAACAGTACAATGAACAGTATTCCACATGCACCCAAACACACCAATGAATGGTCAGGATTAAGCGAACCTTCCCCGTGAACAGAAACAAGCTAGATAAACAAATTAGTTGCCTCGGCAAATGAAGGCAATTCATTCGTGGCCACCCCCTTCTCGGGGATTACAGCGTCTGGCAAAAGATAGATAGGAATTAATTGTTTGAGTCAGAAGTTTAACGGAGATAGTTTTCACCCTTCGATTCCTAGAGTTGTTGTTGTTCTTGTTCCCTAAGATGTCTGGCCGAACAGCCCCGAGTCCCTGAGGAAGGCCATGGCCACGATCGGGCTTTCCCACAGAGCTCTCATTGAGTGTAGATTGTGTTGTTGTTGTTGTTCCCTAAGCTGCCTGGCCGAACAGCCCCGAGTCCCTGAGAAAGGCCATGGCCACGATCGGGCTTTCCCACAGAGCTCTCATTGAGCGTAGATTGTGTTGTTGGCGTAAGTGGTTGTGTGAAATGCAGTCTTCTATGATGTGTTTAATGGTATGGGGTGCTGTGTTACATCCCGGGCAGGCGTCGACAACGGAGTCATCCAGTCTCTTCTGATAGCTCAGGAGAGCTGGATGGTGTCCGCATCTCAGCCTGGCCAGGTGGACTCTGTCCTCGCGAGGAAGGGAGGATTCGGAAGGATGGATTTCGGGAGGTCGTGCTTGCAGCTGCGTGTTGTCTGTGAGTGAGTGGATGGATCGGTGAGAGATATGAGTATGGATGTGCTTCTGGAAGTTGGTTCGGGGTGGGCAGGGAGGGAGAGAGGACAGTAATTGTGTGTGATACCGTGTGCTGGGTGTTGTTTTGATATTTCTTGGTGTCTGTGGGTGTGTTGCCATGTAGTTTAGTGGGTGGTCCTGGTTCGTGGAGGCTGCTGCCAGGAATTGAGTGCCTCTCATGTCCAGATGGTCTTTGACTTTGAGGATTTTGGTTTCTTGATGTAGGTGATCTGTGGGTGAAGTAGCTGTGCAGCCTGTAATGATCTTCAGGGCTTTGTTTTGAATAGTCTGTAAGGTCTTATGAGTTTCAGCTAGGTTAGAAGCCCAGGCTGGGCTTGCGTATTCCATCACTGATCTTATGTATTGTTTATATACTGTGGTGGTAGTTTCTTTGTTGTGTCCAAATTTTGTGTGAGCAAGTGACCTGACGGCGTTAAGTCTGGGTGTCAGTTTCTTTTTAATGTTTGTGGTGTGCTGTTTGAATGTCATATGAGTATCATATGTTACTCCTAGGATTTTGTGTGTGTGTGTATGTGTTAGGGGTGTGTTGTTTATGGTGAGTTGAGGGATGTATTCGTGTTCTCCTGTCCAGCTTGTCAGCAGGGTTGCGGTGGATTTGGCTGGGGCTAGACTAAGTCTGTTTGTAGTGCACCAGCCATGTAGTGTGTTGAGATTGGGTTGAAGGAGATCTGTTGCTCTTTTTGGGTCATGGTGTGTGCATGTGAGTGTTATGTCATCTGCATAGGAGGCTAAGTTTATTTGGGGCGTATTGGGTGTAGTTATATCGTGCATGTACAGATTGAAGAGTGCGGGCGATAGGACGGATCCTTGTGGGACTCCGTTTGGAAAGTTTCTGATTCTAGATGACTGACCGGCAAAAGATACGTGTGCAAATCTGCCTGCTAGGAAGTTGGCCAGCCACCTTTTTGTGTTGTTGTGCATGTTTGTGTTGTAGATTTTGTCTGTTAGGTTGTGGCGGGGGATGGCATCGAAGGCTTTACTAATGTCGAGTGTGGCTAATAGTAATCTGTGTGGTGGTCTAGCTGAGTTGATACCGTCAAAAGCTCTTTGTGTAAGGTCTGTAAGAAGAGTGTTTGTGGAGTGCAGTGGCCTAAAGCCATGTTGTGTTGGAGCTAGGGGTAGATCGGGTGTAATTAGTTGTAATACTAGGCGTTCCATGACTTTGGAGGGGGTGCAAAGGAGTGATGGAGCGGTGCGAGGAGGGTGGCGTGGGGTCTTTGTTGGGTTTGGGGAATGTGGTGATGATACCATGCTTCCAAATGTCTGGTATTGTGTTGTGTGAATAACTGTAGTTTGATATGCTAGTGAGTGCTTGTATGCCTTGTGGTCCCAGGTGTCTGAGGTGTATGTTGCTTATGTTGTCTAGGCCACAAGCGGGTGAGTGCTTGAGATTGTTGATGATATGCTTTGTCTGGTGATTGGTGAAGGGTGTATAGTCAGGGTCTGTGGGGAATTGTCTCTTACGTTGGATGACACGTCGGTCGTCTTTGTGAGGTTTTAGGTGGCTGACATGTGAGAAGTGATTGATGAGAGTGTTTGCTTGTTGTTTACATGAAGGAGTAGTCTATTGTTGTGATTGCAGCATGTGATTGTGTTGTGTTGCTGTTGGAAAGTGTGATGCTGTTTAGTGTTTTGTAGAGTTTTTTGGGGTTTGTTTTGTGATCAAGTGTTTGTAGGAAGTTATTCCAATTTAGTTTTTGTTGTTCTTGTATTTTGTTGTTAGTCTGGGTGTTGAGTGCTTGGATTTGTTGTGTGATGTCTTGTGTGTGGGGTGCTGGGGAGTGTTTCAGTATGTCGCATTGTCTGATGAGGTTTTGAATTTCTGGTGTGAAGTTGGGGTTGTGTCTTTTTCTGTTACCTCTTGGAATGTGTTTTCTTGTCAGCGTTTTGGATAGTTTTATTGAGTATGTGTACAGCATTGTTGATGTTAGTGATGGGTGTACTGTTTAGAGTTGTGAAGTGTTGTTCTGTCTCATTTGTGAATGCTTCCCAGTTAGCTCTTTTATAATTGGTGTATGTGTGTTTGTGGCTAGCTGGGGTGAGTCTGGTTTTGGTGGTGATAATGATCGGGAGGTGGTCAGAGCCTAAGGTTCTGACCACCCTCCAGGATGTTGTGGGGGCGAGTTCTGGGGAGCAAAAGGTGATGTCTGGAGATGATGGGTTATAGAGGGCTTGGTGAGGAATATGGGTATGTTGATGGATGTCGTTAAGTTAAGTCCTAGAGTTGAGTAAAATTGTCTAATAATTGTCAGAATAATATACAAATGCTGGGTATACACCACATTTTCTACCTTTCAAAGCCCTAATTTGCACAGTAGATTAGGGCTTGGAAAGGTAGAAAAAAAAGTGGTGTATACCCATGCGCAATATGCAGATGAGAGTTGAGCGTGAAATCAATACAGTGTAGCATCTGCCGCTAGTGGGTACACCACGGGAAGAAGCGCTGCACTAGAATAAAGGGCCCTCTATCGAGGAAGAAGTTCGAAGTTGAAAAATGTGTATGTATACTATGCAAAGGTGAGCTTGCTTTCAATGAGCTGCTCTTGAGTGTTAACTTTGGCAATGAGGCAATGGAGATTGTGGAAAAGTTTTGCTCCTTGGGAGATACTATCTCTATCGGTGGTGGAGCTGAGGCCACCATCGGCAGAATAAGATGCAGCTGGGGAAAGTTCAGAGAACTGTTGCCACTACTTATCATGAGAAGACTCCCTCTCCCCATGAAGGGAAAGGTGTACGCTTTATGTGTTAAAAGCGCAATGATACCGTATATGCTTCAGAAATGTAGCCTGTTTTTTCATATATTTATTAATAATCATGAATGTCCGAAGTTTGAATGATTAGTGTACAACATAGAAATGTTCATTTAACCCGGGAAGCGCGAAGCTATGGTATTTGAAATGTCCCGCCAGGCGAAGATACTGTATTTTGGTTCATTCCTCACGAAAATCTTCATATTTACCATAAATAGAATTAAACTTATCCATATGTGCCTATTTTACGTTTAATATGAAGATATTAACATTTAAGAGCAATAAAATAAGTGGGAATAGCATTTGGGTGGCGAAAAAGATGTAGGCTATTATTGCCGCCCGGTCGTATCATGAGGCGAGACCCGGGGCGGCGTACATGCTCCCTTCCCCAGCTCTCGAACGACACTGACGGCTCTGAGAAGTCTCTGTGTCTCAAGGATCTCTAGCTGCCTCGCCCGTGTTAAAGAGACCACATGAGGGAAATTCGCAGCAAAAATTACCCGATAAAAGGGGGAATATGAGGAAAAATAGCTGATAATTGAGGAGGGGGAAAAAGTGGCGGAAAAGGAGGGGAAGGGGGACACATGTAGGAGTGGTAGCAAGTAATGGAGGGGAATTATCTCACCTAATCACATATTGCTTTGTTTTGAGTGCCAGCGCGGTGTTTTGAAAGGCTAATTTTATGAGAACCTTCGCCTTTGCCCACCAAACCTTTTATGAGGTAGTTTGCCTTTCCCGGGTTAAAGAGTCATAACAAGATTATGCAAGAGTGTTTTGTAAAATAGTTTATTGGGTATTTCTGATAACACTTTTCTCTATACAGTATTATCATACTACCAAAGTTCTTACAACTACAATTGTTTGTCCTATGCAAACAAAGTTTTGCAGGGTGAAAAAAAAAAATCCTTTCTTTCCTTCCGATTCATGATTTTTTTTCACCCACACATAATCAACCTAGTTCCATAGGAGTTATACTTAATCAATAATCATCTTGAAAGATTACCATAACTACCCATATCATGATTATTTGCATATATTGAACTATCTTCCCATAACCTTGGCAACAATTTTTTGTTCGCGAAATGTCAGAAATTAGGTAGTTTTACGGTAAACTACTGTACAACGATAGCACTATCATTTGTGAGTACAGTACTGTGTGCGTTTTATACTATTGTTAATATCTAGTCAAATTGCAAATTTTTTTGAATAATTTTTTTTTTACTTAAATTGTAGTTTCTTTTTTCATACAGAAGTTACCAGAACATCCTGAACTTCCAAAATTGACTAATTCCTTGAACATGACTAGAGTAATGTACGTTAATACTGTATACTGTACAGTATGTGCAACTAATTTGCCTGGTAACCAAATTCACTTACTCATATAGTGATGTACATTCTATGTGGTGGTTTTGTGTTCTTTTATTTTGATAAATCATTATTTCCACATAATGATTTTGATAAGTTCTTTTGTCTATATATTGTGTCGTCCCTGTTTTGGTTTGTTTATTTTGCAAGTTTTACATTATAAAACCCACCTGCCAAACATATTGCCACCTGATCCAAACGGGCTGCCACTCTGCTGCTGCTGCTGCTGCTGCTGCTGCTGCTGCTGCTGCTGTTGCTGTTGTTGTTGTTGTTGTTGTTGTTGTTGTTGTTGGTTGGCTGTCTGCTGCTGAGCTAGGCCACCAAAGGAGGCTGTGCTGCTCTGACTGGCAAAGCTGTAAAGTTAAACAAATACAAAATCTTTCATGAGAGTATATGAGGAGAGCAGCAGCAATGGAAGCCAACTTAACCAAAATAAGTTCTGCCAAGTAATGATATTGGAAATTTAATTGTTCATCAGTAGAAAAATACTTTGTTTGGGAAATAGTAACCTATTTAGGATCTTATGAGCATTACTCAGTAAGGGATTGAGTCACAATCAGTTTGGAAATTTAAGAGCAATTGGGATAAGGCCTGGAGTAATCAGGAATATAAATAATCACCATCATCATCTCCGATGCCTCGTTTTCCCTGGGAAATCCTCGGTAAAGGATGGCCATGACAAACGTCTCCAGGCTACTTTGTCAAGACATGCTTTCTTTGCCCGTGCCACAATGCCCCTTCCACAACGTGGAATTTTTTCCTCAATATATTTTTCAATTTTTTCTCCCATACCATAGGTGGTTTTCCACTACTAGTTGCTCCACTCACCTAGCTCCCATATTTCTTTCTCGTTAGTGAGTGCTATATGTATTTTGTACTATTTTTAATACCGGTACCTTCTCAAATTGCAAGCACGCTTTAATAGAACATTTTAATATTAATTGTAGTTTCTTTATTTATTTGTAGTTTATTTATTCTGTCTTGAGTCGGCCAGTAAATATGATTCTGAGGAGTCAATCCTAGTAATGTTACTTCCATAAAATTACAAAGTGGGTAACTGTACAATGCTAAAGAACTTACTTGCTGAAGCCTGAGGTGGAGTCCACAGATGCAGCAGGGCTGGGAACGTTGCCAAAGGTTGACCCTCCTTGGGAACCAAAACTACCAAAACCACCACCACCACCACCACCTGAAATAAAAGGAATATAAGAGATAATAGAAAGATATACAGTCATGATAACTACACATTTATTTGAATCTGTACTGAACCCAAACTATACTATACTTTATCACATACACCCAATATGATTCAAATCTTGGTTTTGAAAGTTCCATATCCAAATGGTGTATACCATACTGGCTCACTACTTCCACCATGATACCGGTACTCCCAGGTGATAGGAAGGAACCTTTTCAAGACAATAATAAAAGGAGGAATTTGGAAAAGTAATGGAAATTGATTACAAATAATCTATCTACTGTATTTATATACTCAGGCACATAACCCATTTTGGGGGAGACCTGGGAATCTTTTGCTGGAAGACCCCAAATGGGCCTGGGTCTCTGGGTCTTCTTCTTGGTGACCTAGATGTTTTGAATTTGTATTATTATTTATTTTTTACTTTTTTTTTTTAATTTCTTAATTTGTATTTTTTTTCCCTGTTTGGGCTCTGTCTCAAGTCAGCCACCCCCAGATTCCAAATAATATTATCTATAACTTTCATGCTTTCTACTTTCAAACACCTTTTATAACAAGAGCTTCATTAACTGTAGGCATGCTGCCATACCACAACTTCTTTTTACGCAACAAATTTATTTTATCCACACCACAATATCTTTGTATATACAGTATGTATGTATGTACTGTATATACTCAGGCACAATACCCCATAGTTGGGGGTGGCTGACTCGAGACAGAGCCCGAACAGAAACAACATTTAGTTCTCCAATACTTAGGGCCCACTTTCGCATTCCCTCACCCCTTTCTCTGTTTCGTCTAGTAGGTGAATTTTACGAGGGGAGGAGGATTTCTAGCCTTCCACCCCCGAAGTAGGAAAAGTAGTACAGGAACAGAGACAGACAGAAACGGCTAAGATTGGGTAGAGGATGCCAAACCTCACTCTGGAAAGAACCAGCCCTATCTTTGTAACTACCTTGTATTAGATTCTGTAAAGCCTATATTAATATTGTAATAAATTCATATCTACTGCTCTAACTCTTGACAATTCAAAATGATCATACTATTTTTTCTACTCGAGACAGAGCCCACACAGGGATAACACAACATAACATAAAAAACAAAATATCAATTAACACATCTAGGTCGCCACCCCCAGCTATGGGGTATGAGCCTGAGTATATACATACAGTATATGTATGTATGTATCATCTAGTCATCTATCATCTAGTCCAACTGGCGCATAACCCACTCTCCCAAATGACCGCGTTTACACTCATCTATTCAATAGCATTCTCCATTCATTCCTATTTATGACCACTTCTCTTGCTTGATCTATAGTCATTTCTCTATTTTCCAACGCTTGTCTTACAGTTTCTCCATCTCAATGGAGGTCTTCCTACCCCACTACCTCCTCTTGTATCTGACTCACATATTCTCTTTGTAAGCCTTTCATCTTTAATTTGTTCAACATGACCATACCAGCTCAGCACCCTTCCGTCCACTCTGGCCGACAAATATTCCTGCTGCCCCACTCTCCTACGTATCTCTTCATTCCTCAATCTGTCTCTACAAGTCACTCCCATACATACTCCTCAAGCAGCTGATCTCCATGATGGTACCATACTGTATTAAAACACCCCTCATGTAATCCAGTCATAGCTTCTCAGTTCAGACTCTGCTCCAGATCAAAGCACTAAATACTTCTACCATTTTCCTCTCTTGGACTACAATTATATTGTCGCTTTTTATTTTTACATTTTGGGGGGTTAAAAAGTCTATAGCATTTCTATAAACAGTGCCAATCCAGGGACCACTATTTATTCATGATAACATTGTTCAGTCTGGTCTGTGTGTGTCACATTATAGTTCTCCAGGAGTCAAACGCATCGCTCTGAAGGACATTGGTGGCTTGGAGTGGTCATGAGACAGCTGTGTGGCATATTTTCACAGCCAGATGCCTTGACTGGCCAACCAATTTTAGTAGCCTCTTACAACACACATTTGGATAGATGGGGTAGTAGTCTCTTACAACAAACATTTGGATACATGGTGTATTAGTTTCTTACAATACATTTGGATACATGGGGTATTAATCTCTTACAACACATTTGGATACATGGGGTATTAATCTCTTACAACACATTTGGATACATGGGGTATTAATCTCTTACAACACATTTGGATACATGGGGTATTAATCTCTTACAACACATTTGGATACATGGGGTATTAATCTCTTACAACACACATTTGGATACATGGGAAATGTTCTTTTTGCACTCTGTCACATATTAGATGCCTCCTGTCCCCAGGGGGTTTATGTAGTGAGATGAGGTGTCCCGCTCTATGCTCCAATCCGTTTTCCTCTCCAGCTTATTTTTATGTTTGCAAGGTATAGCTCATATATGCTGTCACACTGAAGTTATATATTTTTATGCTACTGAATGCAGACCTGGGGAACCAGCCAGGGGTGAAGAGAAGGTGGGGTTGCCTCCGAAGGTTGATGATCCCATCTTGCTGGGTGAGGCAAAAGTGGCCGATCCACCAAAACCAGGAGAGGTTCCTCCCATAGTAGCTCCACCACCAAATGCAGGGGCTCCACCAAATGCTAAGAGAAGTAAATTGGCCTATGCATTACAAAACAATTCAGTTATAATATATAATATTATGACGCATTATTGTAATATCAACTTAATTTTCTCTAGTATAGCAAGGTCATTAGAACATATCGCTTTTGCAGTACCACATACTTCCTCTGTGCTTGATTTCACTCCTTCCTTAAACCGTTTCCATTCATCCCCTATACTTCTCTCACTTCCATCCATTTTTCATTTAGTCTTTCCTTGTACTCCCTCTCTTTTGTAGTTTTCTCGAACTCACTAACTTTTATTACCTTATTTCACACATGTCTCGCATTCTCCTGAAACTCCTTACTCTCAGCTTTCCCTCCACCAGATAATGATCAGACATACCCTCTGCCTCACTTCTCAGCACATTCATATCCAGCACCTTTCCCTTGTCACCAACACATACCACCCTCTTTACACAATCTCTCCTCTCTTTAATCTATGCCATGTGTACTTGTGTATTACCTAACATAACATAACCAATCCAAACATACTTTAATCATAATCTGACCTATCTTAACTTAATTTAACCGAACCTATCCTAATCTAACCTTATTTAACCTACCCAAGCCAAACAGAATCTGACTTAATGGTTTTGTGTTCTTATATCTCAAATTTATTATTTTACTAAAGCGTTATTTCCACATAGCGATTTTGATAAGTTCTTTTGTCTTTATATTGTGACGTCCCTGTTTTGGCTTGTTTGTTTTTCAAGTTTTACATTACAATTATCCTAAATTTGGCAATGGGGTATACTTGACCAAGGGTTACGGAGGCATATTCATAGTATCGAAAATTTGCTTGAATCGTGTGGTTTATCCCTTGAAACGAAGTACATGCGCCAATTAAGGCCATCCAAAACTCTTACCAAGGCCCATCGAGGCCATGCAAGATTAACAGAAAGAAATACTGTAGTAAGAAGCTTGGAGAGCTTTTATACATACTGTACAGTGTACATACATTTGAAAGGTTTGGACTTTAGGGTCCTAATGGCAGTATTTCAGACAACCCTGTTTGATGGTTTTATATGGATATGATTGGCTTCTACGTTATATTTCTAGCCATAAATTATAATGTAAAACTTGCAAAATAAACAAACCAAAACTTGTTCGAAAACAAAAACAACCTATCAAAATCGCTATGTGGAAACAATGCTTCCTACCCTAGCTTCCGGCCTTAGTGAAGTGACACATGATTTAACAAAATGTCTGGTAGTGTGATGACACCTACTGACCAAGTATCAAAATGTATTACCTGAGGGAGATTGAGGTGCGGCTACAGCAAAGCCTGACTGAGCCACTGATCCTCCCCCGGTGGAGAAGGTACTATTACCACCACTATCACCACCGTTACTGCCACCACCAAACACACTACCACCACTACCACCACTGTTGCCACCAAACACGCTTCCACCGCTGAAGGGACTGCTGCTTGAGCTGCCTCCAAATATATCTGTGGAGAAGATCATTGTTGAGTAAGAGAAGGTATTAAGAAAATGGTACTGGAATGATAACAAAATCTTACAATACAAAATTCCATATAAACATAAAATGCATATAATTTCATTAAAGATAGTGGCAGGAATCACTGTAGCTCTTTGGAAAAAAACAAAAACAAAAAAATAGCCCACTACAGTACTGTGCTGAGAAGGGAGTGTGAAAGACTGTGACTCATATTTTGTGCAGGGAAAGGGAGGAATGACGAAAATAAGAGGAATAATAGCCAATAATTAAGGAGGAGGGAAGTGGGGGGAGAAAGGGGGCGAAGGAGAGGGAGGGGGTTGGGACACATGTAGGGGATAGGAAGGAGGTACTGAAGAGTGATTATACTACCTAATCACATATTGCATCCATATGAAGGCCTGTGGTTCATTTTTAGGGTATATTTTTATGGGCTGTCTTCCGTGAGGCCTACCGTGTATGCTATACAGACACCTCTGTGAGGCCTATCGCGCTTACTGGGTTAATACTGAAGAAACTTACTTGAAGGAGTTTTGTTTTCCGCAGGTGCAGTGGAGCCAAACACGTTCTTGTTGGCAGTGTCTCCACTCGGCTTGCCACCCAGACCAGTGAAGAAACCACCACCGCTACCACCTGTCAGAATTTTTGAATGATTGATTGAATGATATATTTTAATGCCGAAAGCTTACAATTACATTACATAAAATATATGGCATATCAGTTAACTAGGCAGAAGCTTGAATACTGTATACAGTATAATATGGCATATCGCTTAGATAAACAGATGATCAAAGTAGCTAACATTAAAGTAAGTGATAATATTTATACAGTACCGGGTATATATAATTTTTTATATATCCAGCTTTTACTTATTACTCATTCCTTAATAATGAAGTGTAGAAGTAATGGCAAACCAACGAATAACTCACTGTGGAAGTGAAAATCAAGAAGGAATCTTTTGATACGTTGGCGGTACTGGTACTCTTTTAAAAAGGTAGGTCTGCGACAGGGTTGTTTAATGTTACCGTGATAGTTTAATGTATATATGGATGGTGTGGTGAGGGAGGTAAAAATTAGAACTATGGGTAGAGGATTGGGTTTAGTAGGAAAGAATGGTAGAGATTGGGAGTTGAACCAGTTGCTGTTTGCTGATGACAGCATTGGTGGCGGATTCTGAGGAGAAACTGCAGCGAGTAGTCAAAGAGTTTGGTGTGGTATGTGGGAGGAGGAAGCCAAGGGTGAATGTAAATAAAAGTAAAGTGATGGTGTGTAATAAGAGGTGCTTGTAGGGTGAATCTAGATGTGCGACTGGATGGGGAAATACTGGAACAAGTACAGTAGAGTGTTTTATATATCTGGGAGGAGCGATATGCAAGGACACAGGTGTGCAAATGGAGGTAAAACAGAGAGTATGTGAAGGAAAGAAAGTTTTCGGAGCAATGGGAAGTACTGTATGTGCAAGGTGAGAAATCTTGGAATGAAAGCTAAAAGTGCAATGTATCACGGTATAGTTGTACCAACAGTGATGTATGGGGCTGAGACATGGGCTCTGAAGGCAAAAGAGAGAAGAAAGCTGGATGTGATGGAGATGAGCTGCTTGAGGAGTATATGTGGAGCGACTCGTAGAGACAGATTGAGGAATGAAGAGGTACGTAGGAGAGTGGGACAGCAGTAACCTTTGTCGGCCAGAGTGGACAGAAGGGTGCTGTGCTGATATGGACATGTTGAACAAATGGGAGATGAAAGGCTTATGAAGAGAGTATATTTGTCAGGTACAAGGGAAGGTACAGGGGTAGGAAGACCTCCATGGAGATGGAGATTGTGTAGTATAAGCATTGGATTCGAACGTCCCTTGATTTTGGCCCTGTCACACTTTCATCTCTGGGGGAGGCACTCACTACAACCAGTATCGAACAAACAATAATTAACTAAATATCATGATCACATACCTTTATTCAGCTTGAGAATGGTTCTTCATTGATTTTTCTTAGTTTATCACTGCTAGAGCATCAGTGAGAAATCCAGCCCTTGAGCGTGCATACGTATATACAGTACGAGTGGGACTACACATAAAAAAATACTTATGTGCCTATGTGTGTGTGCCGATCACGTGGCCCAGACAAAGGCCTCACTTCCTCTCTCACACTGACTCAGTCCCTCATTGTCTCCTGAGCCATGAGGCATGATGCAATCACTTGAGAAGTAGGAAGGGGGAGGGGGTTGAGGGGGGAGGGTTAGAGGAGTATGGAGAGGCTTGAGGGAGTGCAGGAAGGGGGTAGGGATGCAGCTTAGTTCATCATAAGGTCCATAGAGCTGCGATTGCACCATGGAAAATTTGATTGCTTGGTGCAAAACATGGTTCGCCCACGGTGCTGCCCATTAATCGTACTGTAGTTTTACCAGACCACTGAGCTACAAAACGTAGGCTAACTCTTACAGGGCTGGCCCCAGCCAAAGCTAAGGATTTGACAATATTAGGGAGAAATCATGAGCTCTTATGGAACATTAGAAGTTGTACAGGATGAGATATAAAAATCAGATCTTACCAAGGAGTGAACAGGATGCAAGGAAACGAACAATACGATAGATGGAGAAGGATGGTGTCTTTAACCCTGTGACCCTGGATGATGCCATATGACGTCAATAGGGTTAATGGGCAGCACCCTAAGTGACGCCACATGGCGTCAAGATGTTTCGCACCATGCAATCAAATTTTCCATAGTGCAATCGCGGCCCAATCGGCCTTGTGATGAACTAAGCTCTATCCCCATCCTCTCCTGCATTCCCTCAAGCCTCTCCTTACCCCCACCCTCCTACAAGTACCCCAACCATCTCCCCTCCCCCCCACCCCTATCTCTCGCATGATTGTGTCATGCCTCACAGCCCGGGAGACAGTGAGTGAGTGACTCAGTGGGAGAAGGGGAGTGTTGCCTTTGTCTGAGTCTGAGAAACGTGATCGACACACACACTCACAAACACATGTATAATTAGCATACCTGATCCAAAGCCAGCTGTTCCAAATGGAGATGACTCTTGCTTTGGTGCACTGAAAAATGAATAATAGAGTATCATACATTACATTCTACAATAAATATCAACTTCATAATCTTTGATCATAATATTTTTAACTAGGCTATCTACCATAGAGGGTCATCTTGGGGTTACTTCAACTGTCAGTCAGTCAGTTGCCAAAATAAGTGACACCAAACTCTGATTGCATTGATATACTACTTACAGTGCTTTAATTTTATGGCAATTAAATCAATATTGTATCATCTAATCTCCGAATAAGCTATTCTACTTCATGTTAGTTGTGTCCTACCTGAGAAAATTTGCCCACAGAAGCACAAAACCACAGGGTAATATCATACACTATCACACTATCTTTTGTTCATATTTTCACTTAATTACCGTTCAGAATAGTAAAAACACAGCACAAGCTTTACTTTCCATGATCAGGACCAGTGACAGTTTATCCCGACCCATTCACAGGTGCTTGGTCTGTGTCATTACCCGGTGCGTCAGCCTGCCCCATACTGTATACCACTTTTCTCCGACTTGTTCTCTCTTGCACACCATTCACCCTCCTGTATGCTCAAGCCTCTGATCATCAGTGCCTTTCACACCATCTCTCCCCTTCACACCCTCCACCTCTTTGTATATGTTCTGAGTTAATCTCTAAACAGTTATCTTTTCAATATGATGCAGTTTTTAACGCCGTACACTCTCTTGATTGGCAGGACTAGGGCGTGCCCTTGTTACAGGGACTTTACTGGACATTTGCCACAAATCACTAGACTTGAGCGTCCAAACTCTTGACGTGTACCAATGGCGCAGGGTGGGATCGAACTGCCGACCCTTTCATCAGCAGTCAGACGCACTATCAACCATGCCACAGCCCGTGGCATACCGGTACCGTAACCAATTGAATAATTATTGGTCTGCTCTCTCCAGTAAACTGCAATATCCCCACATATCTAAGTATAACAATGTGCATTATATATAATTACCTGGTTGGTGAGAATGGTGAGGCAGCACTAGAGGTCTGTCCAAACAGTGATCCTCCTGATGTCCCACTAGAGAACACACTGCTGCTCCCTGCTGCTTGTCCAAACACTGATGTAGCAGAGGATTGGGGAGCTGACCCACCAAATAACCCAGTGCTTTCTGTAGAGTTTCCAAACACTGACCCACTCTGACTGCCACTGCTGAAGACCGAGGCTGTTGTGGCTGGGGTACCAAATACTGACTCCTGGCCACTGAGTGCACCCTGACCAAAAGCTGACGTTCCTGAAGGTGCAGCACTGGTGGTAGCTGCAGCAGTAAACCCACTGGAGGAGGAGGTTAGGGAACTGAATGCTGAACCAGAGCTGGATGTGGCCAGAGCTGAGAATGTTGATGGTTGACCAAAGGTGCCAGAGGACGATGTAGAGGTAGTGTTACTAAGTTGTCCAGTGGAAGATGTAGAGGTTGAAGTTGCACCTCCGAACAAACTGTCCGTAGCTGAAATAGGCTGGCCAAAGTAAGAAGCACTTGTGGTTACAGTCGTTGCTGTTCCTGTACTTGATAATGTGGAAGCAGCAGCTGAATCTGTTGTGCTGGAGCTGCTCACAGTTGCAGATGATGTGCTTCCAATCAGACTTATTGAAATACCACTGGTGCCCCCAAATAAGATTTTAGCTGCACTGCTGCTCGATATACTATCACTTACAGATGTAGTTGTACTGCCAAACAAGCTGCCTCCTGTAGTAGCTGAAGTACCAAAAATACTTCCAGGGGTAGTACTTGAGGTACTGGTATTAAAAATGCTTGCAGTTGTGTTACTCGTGGCAAAGAAAGATCCAGTTGTAGAAGAGGTTGTCACAGTTGCATCAGTTGAGGTTCCAGAAGTGATTTCACCTGCTATGGTTGTGGTTGCTGCTGTAGTGCTGGTAGAAGGAGGAGGGGTGCTAACATTTGCCGATGTGGTTGATTCTGCCCCAAGAGTACTCCCGGGTGACGATATAGTTGAGGAGCCAAAAAGTGTACTAGTGGTAGCTGATGCTGTTGATGTACTGGTTCCAAAAAGGTTGCTGGTTGTAGCCGTCTTGAAGAGGCTTCCACTTGAAGATCCTAATATTCCACCACCAGTAGTGATATTAGTAACAGTAGTAGTTGTGGTGGCGGATGAACCACCAAACAAGCTTGCACTACTAGCACCACCAGCTCCTCCAAAAAGACTACTGGTTGTAGAAAGTGATGTAGTTGCAAAAAGGCTGGGAGCTGAAGTACCCATGCCACTTGAGCCACCACCAAATATACTGGGTGAGCTGGAGGTAGTCCCTTTGGTCATAGCTTTAGCAAATATGCTGCTGGCTCCTGTGGGAGAGAACACACTGATACCAGATAATGCTGAAGGCTTCTCAGACGAGACTGAAATACTTGACAGGCTACCAGTAGGTGTTTCTCCTTCACTACTCTTTTTCAATATTGCATGCAGGGAGCTACTTTGACCAAATTCTTCGGTCTCTTCTCCTTCAGAGGTAGTATATTCTGGCATGCTGGCAGCCAGTTGGTTTTCGGGGGTACCTTCTGTTGCTGAGAATTGCCCCTCGGCCGATTCTGAAGCACCGGAACAGCTAGCATTGTCTACAACAGTATTGTTTGAAGCTGAGTCAGAGTCTCCAGATGATGTAGAGTCGGACTCAACACTTCCTGCTGTGTCGGATTCAGCGTTCCCTGCGGCACCAGAGGTCAGAGTAAAGCTCAAGATACTGCCGGCAGGGCTAGAAAATGCTCTCTTACTAGGAGTATTACTCTCACTAGATGCCTCACTCTGGGTACCTAGTTTACTGGACAGTGAGGAGCCATCACCTACAGAGAAGCTTGTGCTGGTTATGGTGGCTGATGCTGGAGGCTTGAAAGAAAACAAACCACTTGGATTAATACTTGGTTGAGAGGTATCAGTTGACACAATGCTCAGAGTAGCGGAGGATGGTGCTTTGAAAACTAAACCAGAACTCGTAGCAAGGCTTGGCTTTGACTGCAGAGTGAGAGTATCTGGTGTTCCTTCTGAGGCATCTAGTCCAGTGCTCGATGCAGGAACAAAAGGAGTGAAGGAGAACGGCACTGATGACTCTTTAGATACAGATGGAGCTGATGTTACAGGTTTAAAAGTAAAGTTAGGCATGGTTGGCACTGATGTGGAAATAATCTGTGTCTTTGGAGTTCCACCTGACAGTACATTGGATGAATCTCCTAAAGCCGGTTTGACATCAACTGTCGTGGTAGCAGTTGTTGTTGGAACTTTAGATACAAGTGAAGATAAGGCCAATAGAGGGCTTGCTGTTTTCAACCCTGTCTCAAGCTTGTTATCTGGTGTTTGTGGGGGAGTTATATCTTCATACTGTGGCTTGGGTACAAAAGTACTTCCTTGGGGTTTACCAAAACTAGAAGCAGGAGTAAAACCTGAAGTTTCTGGCTCCCCTGATCCAAATCCAGCTTCTGTGTTAGTCCTTGTAGTTTCCCAAGAAGATTTAAAAGCATTTTGAATTAAATTGTCCTTGGGAGCACTTAAAGATGTAATTTTGTCATCATTCCTGTTTGGCGTGGAGCAAGTTTCCGGACCAAAGGAGAAACTGTGCTGGGCCGGTGTGGGTGAAGCTGAGTCGGATGATCCGTCCTGGCTGCACACTGAGGACAGGTCCATACAAGTCAGGTCAGCCTTGGGGATGCTCGAACATTTCCTGTGGGGGGAGAAATAATGCTGTCAGTAAACCTCTCCAAGTTGTATATCTATCTATCTATCTATCTATATTATATACTCATACTTAGTGATAGCCATTTGTATTTTTACTATTGTTAATGTCTTGTCAAGTTGCAAATTTGATTTTAATAGAACATTTTGACACTAATTGTAGTTTTGTTATTCATGCAGAGTTTAGTAAAATTTACCAGACTTCCCAAATTGACTAATTCCTTTAACGTGACGATAGTGCGTTGTTATGTGTTCGATTAGTTTGCTTGGGAAACAGATTAACTTGCTCATGTAGTAATGTACACCTTATGTGGTGGATTGTGTTCTTTTATTTATAAATTATTATTTTACTTAAGCGTTGTTTCCACATAGCGATTTTGATTAGTTGTTTTGTCATTTTACTGTGTTCGTATGAGTTTTGGTTTGTTCATTTTGCAAGTTTTACATTATAACTCAGACCCAATCCACATTTTTTTTTTGGGGGGGGGGGGATTCTCAGAAGCTCAGCCTGGCCAGGTGGACTCTGTCCTCGCGAGGAAGGGAGGATTCAGAAGGATGGATTTCGGGAGGTCGTTCCTGCAGCTGCGTGTTGTCTATGAGTGAGTGGATGGAATGGCGAGAGATATGAGTATGGATGTGCTTCTGGAAGCTGATTTGGGGTGGGCAGGGAGGGAGAGAAGATAGTATTTGTGTGTGATAGCGTGTGCTGGGTGTTGTTTTGATATTTCTTGGTGTCTGTGGGTATGCTGCCATGTAGTGTAGTGGGTGGTGTTGGTTCGTGGAGGCTGCTGGCAGGAATTGAGTGCCTCTTATGTCCAGATGGTCTTTGACTTTGAGAACTTTGGTTTCTTGATGTAGGCTGATCTGTAGGTGTAGTAGCTGTGCAGCCTGTGATGATTCTTAGGGCCCTGGAGCGGCTTCGGTCGCGCCGGGCAACTACTACGAGTAAAATTAGTGTGAATGAATTGCGAGTGTGGTTTCTTTTAATTACCAGTTGACTAGTCAGATGAGTTACCCATTGCATAAGAAACTACACTCAAAATTTAATCCTGAGCATTATATTTCCATGTACAGTATAAGATCACAGAGAGGAACAGAACTTATGTGAGCAACTGTACCTAACTGAGATCACTAGTCTCCGAGCCAGGACTCCCTCCACATACTACTACTACCACAATAACTTACCTGACTTATAATTTTTTACACAATTTTCACAATTCCTTACCCACTGGAATTCCTTTTACTAATTTGAACTTGAATCACTTGATGCACTACTATAAATAAATAGGTAGCGCCAACAAACTTGACAATAATCTTGACCCCTTAACCATCTCACATTCTTGACGCAATTTTGAGCCTATTAGGGATACTTTAAAGCCTTTGTTACTATCAGGGGTATTTAAAAACCTTTAGTTTAGTTACTTCAACCTCTGCAGTTGTCTTTGAGTTAGCTGTGGGCAGAAAACTAATTTTGGAGAGGTAATTATAAGAGTGAGAGAACTCTATTTATTATTGCTAATCTGGCAACCTCTGCGTCATAAAAACGTGAAAGGGTTAACTTCTTATAACTCAAAATGAATGAAAGCAATTGGGCTGATGTTTCTATCATTTGGGAAGAGTCCACCAGAAAATAGGCCTAGGTGTGGATATTTACAGCCAGTTTGTTCTAGTCTTTTTTGAGTTACAGAGAGGTGAAGGATCAAGATTATTGTCAAGGTCGTTGGTGCTACCTACAGTATACCAAAATCACAAACACTACCACCACCACACTAACTTACCTAATAGGAATAGATTGTCTCTGTGCCAGGACTCTCTCCAGCTTGTCCTGCTTCTGTGGGGACAACATCTTGAAAGGTGATAGTGAGGATGCCGGAGAGATGCTGGTCTCTCTCAGGGAGCGCTCCAGGCTGGCTAAGCTCTCGTCACTGGGGGCAAAGTTTACAATTATCAATCTCATTGTACCGTATATATTTTACTTTATTATTATTAACATTAGAAAATATTAAACAGCTTAGGAATGACCTCAAGAAATCAAAATGGTGAACTCAAAATCAAATAGCTTTTCTACTCCTATAGATCCTCCCTAAACTAAATAAATCCTCTAATAATCTTATTCAGTTTATCACTTACGCTGCGGGCATATTTCCGCTGTATTAGGGCTCATTCAGGCACTCCTGAATGATTGAGCAAGTGTCTGAATGAAATTAAATGTATTCAGCCAAAAACTAGAAGAAAATACGGTAGCTTCAAAATGACACCAAAACGAGCTTCGTAGCGCGCGGGGTTAATCCGCAGCGCTACCATAGACCTCGGCAAATATTCGCTAATACTGAGCGAATGTCGCACTACATTTGCTTTTGGCAGCGCTGCATATGTCTAGCGTGACATGGCTAATATCCCTCAGGCCTCAGTGCTGCGGCTGCCTGGCTGGAGAGCGGAAGGGGGCCTGCCGCACTCCCGCTTGCTCCGACTCGTCTCCACAGGCTTTAAAAGCCTGTAAATTGCTATAAATTGCCATGGCATTCCGGAACGTCTCCCGCAGCCAATGGATTAAGGACCTGCGAGACTCTGATGGTTTATCTAGATAGCTTGTACTCCTTTGATTCTTAACCTGAGCGTGGTGAGCCTATGGTATATAAAACGTCGCGCTGGGCGAAGGTATTGTGGGTAAATCCCGACGAATTTCGTCATTTTACGACACCAACTGGCTGAAGACAGGTGCATGGAGATTCATTCGTAGCCAACCCCCCAGGGGCAAGGGTGTCTGGCAATAAGATAGATAGAGAACATATACAGTGTACTCATCATATTTGAAGTGTGCACTAGAGTTCACCAAGATTGGGTGTCTTCATATTGCCACAGAGTTCTATCCAATTGTTTGTGTCACACCAGCTGACGATAGATAAAAGAAAATGCAAATGACTTGCTACAAGTAAATATCATCAACTTACTCGTCATATTTTGAGTGTGAAGAAGAAAGTCCGCTGAGATAGTTTAGGTTGAGTATCTTGATGCGGTCACATAGTGTGTCGACCCGCTTCTCACACACCCGTCGCAGGTTGTGGCACTTCTTCAGGGCCTGGTACAGGGTCTCCGAGGCTGGCAGCTCATGCTTCCTGGAACATAACAAAATTAACACTTTTATGCAAAATACAGTAAACGGAAGTCAATAGATTTACTACTATATATATATATACAGTACATACATACGGGTTTAAAGACCGCAACCGTCCACAGTGAATGTGGCTTCCATGGTACAATCACAGTACTGCACACAGTGCACAGCAATCATAGCACAGTGGTTACAGTCTTTACTGCAGCACAGTACAACAAAGTCTTACCACAACAATGCCTCATCATGTTATCACAGTGGCTGATGTTGGTATAGCGCTAACAGTGTCTCAGCAAAACTCAACAAAGTCCCCCTGAAGCACCTGCACCTGGCGAAAATCGCACCACACCAGCCTTAACCGTGCTACAATAAGACAGTAACAAGAAATCACCGTAACTGCTACAGAGGCTAACTGCACCACTGAAGTGGCGGGCGGTGGGGTCGCTGCATCCCTACGCCAGAGAGAGAAAGGCCAACTTGTGCCAGTGGGCTGTGAGAGTAAGACAACAGGGAACCTTGGGGCACACCATTATGGCCCCACTGCCTTTACCACTCTCAGGAGGAAAGATATGATGAAAAAGGTAAAGTTAGAACTATATGATGTGCTATAAATATTCTGGAAACTGTACAATTGATATTTCTATTAAATGATATAACTTGTGCCTATAAGTGATGCAAGATATTCTTTTGTTTCAATGGGTATATCAATGGTTTATATATTTTCTGGGGGTGGTACTGTATTGTACCTGTACCAAGTTTGTTTTTGTCTTTTGTATCACTCCTGTCCGGGTGGATGGGACTCGTTAGCCTTGGTCGGTAACATATCTAGGGGAGACAACCTTATAAAAATCCGGGTGGATGGGACTCATCAGCCTTGGTCGGCAACCTGTCTACGGGAGTAAGCCCAATACAAATCGGTACTGCTTACATAAGGGTGAAGCAGGTTAGTGGATGGACTAGCCAGACACCACTGTAGAAAAATAGTGCTAAACAGATACATAGGGGGCCTCGGAGTCGGACGGGTCCTAAATTGAGTGGTCAATTCTGTAAACTGGCATGGATTGTCCCTCTTACAGGGGAGAGGTCCACTTGGGGGCCTTTTGTGTATGGCCACCCTCATTAAGGGGAGTAAGGCATCCGGCAATAGATAGAATCAGCCCTGTTTATATACTGCAAAACAGTAAAATGTAAAGTTTTTGGCAGGCATTTCAGTTAAGTTGTTGAATTTCAAAAATATATATTTTTAAATATACAGTATACTTAATTCATTCATTCATTTTTTCAAAGTTATACTATAAAAGGCAACATCGTACTAACTTCTTTTTGTTGCGGTCGTTAGCGAAGGTGGCCCAGTCAAGGTGTAGGCGTGTCTCGACTTCCACCAGCTGACTGCCCAGATATTGGTACAGTGAGCGGATATCCTCCAGCTGTCGGCGACTGTGAGGGTCCAGGGGGCGCAGCGTAGGCATCACACTATGGCTGCAAAAATGGTTTAATGAAAGCTGAATCCAGATTGATGATAAAGCCATTTTATTTCCATATAATAAAATATCACAGTACATGTACTATACAAATATGAATAAAACAAAATGCAGAATTTTGATTAATGGTAGATATGTAAAAATAAATTATTACTGTACTGTATAGCAATATTGGAGCATTAACAACAATAGTGCACTCTCAATTATTAACAGACATTTTGCGTACTTACCTTTTGAATTACAGTCTAGGACATTATTCACACATGCGAGATATTCACGCCTTAGTGAAAACTAGCGAAACTGGCCCTGGGTGCAGAGTCATTTAAGATTGACTGCGTCTGACGTCACATACCTTCCACTTATACTGGTACCATCAACCACTTGGTTTGGACATTTTGTTTCTGTTGTTCCCTCTCAACTCACTAAACTACTGTACCATCATTATATTATTGCATTAACATCATCTTGCGACCACGGCCAACACCTTCCTGCCATTGAGCCCCCCAAAGGTAGACAGAGACAGGAAAATATATTGAGGCTATAGAAAAATGTGAGAAGTGTGATCGAGTGTGTTATAATCAGCTTTCAAAGTCAACTATCAGCACATTTAGGGCTAATGTGTCCATTAGGAGTAGACAGGGAGGAGGTTGTTGGCACCAGTCATATAGGAAGGTACTCCCGGGGAGAGCCTTAAGTCCATTATAAGGATTGCTAGAAATCCCATTTCACCACCTGGTCTCCTTTGCAGTTATTTTTATCTATGCCTCAGTTAGCACTATTGTTTGTGAATGCTGTATGCATTTTGTACTATTGTTAATGTCTTGTCAAATTGCAAATTTATTTGAAAACAAATTTTTGACAAATTGTAGTTTCTTTATTCATACAGAATTTACCAGAACGTCCTGAACTTCCCAAATTGACTAATTCCTTGAATATGACGAGAGTATGTTAATACAGTGTGATTTAAGTTTAAGGATGGTATGTTACAGGGGTTGTGTTGTCCCTATTCGGGCTCTGTCTTGAGTTTTTTCAATAAATCATTACTCCTACCTAAGGTTGGTCACCTACTGTAAGGTTGTGTTCGCCACTCTCCTAGCGGCACCGAGGAGCGCATCGCCCCTCGTTATGGGCTCCTTAGTACAAAGTCCCTCTCTATCATACACGCGTCTGAATTTCTCCTTTGATGTTGACAAGAGCGCTTTAGGTAGGTAGAGATAATTTCTATGACAGGGATAGTAGAGGTGCCTCCATGGAGCTTTGCGCCGGCCAGCCGGTGGCCCAAGATTCAAGTTTTTAATGAATTTCTTATTAATTTCTTATTTTGCAAGTTTTACAAATTACCTGTATTATTAATATACTGTATACAGTATTACATAATTTACGGCGGGTGCCCAACCCCGAAAAGGGTTGAAATAGGGGAGCTATCCCCCCGCCAAAGGTGGCTTTCTAGGGCCTTTCCTAGCTGATGCGGAGAGGATTGGGTTCTAGTCATGTGGTGATGGGCTGGTCTATCAGAGTGAGAACTGAGCAATCTCTGCCATACCCATAGCTTACTCTGACTGTTCCTTTTACTTATATATTTTCTAGATCTCAAGTGACGGCATCTCTTCCGTGGGTTGACCTCCCAATCTACCAAGATTGGAAGCCAAAGCGTCACATTTTTCCCTTGCCCCTCAACTTTCTCTTCATAATTGCTGAGGGGCACAGGGCCCTGGGTGGGGCTTTGGTTCCCCGGGCGTTTCCGCACCCTCCTCAGCTCTCCGCCATGGAGTGGCTTCGGTCACCCAGGCTTTATTGTGGTCGGCAGGTAGGGTTCTGTGGGGGCGCTCGGTTATGGCCTTGCTCGGGGCCTTGGGGCTGTTCGGCCAGGCAGCATGGGGAACAACAACAACAACAACATAATTTACACTCCTCGAGAGCTCGGTGGGAAACCCCAACCGTGGCCATGGCCTTCCTTAGGGACTCATTTCTGTACGGCCAGGCAGCTTAGGGAACGACAACAACAACGACAGTATTATTAATTTTTGTGCTCAACAAATTGTAATTTTTCATGTACTACGAGTCTGTTTGGCTATTTTGAGCGTTGAGACTTAAGTTAAAGTTTTATTTGTTGTGTTCAGCATGCATTTCAGTTAAGTTGTCGAGTTTCATATACAGTACAGTCAGGACCCCCAATTCGCGAGAATAGGGGTGACAGGAGGCATCGCGTATTGTGAATTCGTGTATTGTGGAACTAACTTTAAATGGGAATAATTAGATTGGGTGACATCTCTCAATTATGGCCTATTTTCGACATTTTTGGCTCTACAGTACAGTCTATATCTTATATATAAGAAGAACAATGAATACAAATATGAAACCTTACCTTAAAATTAGTAGTAGATAGGCTAGGACTAGGACTAGGACCGTAGGACTTCACGATTTTCTCCAACTTCTCCCTCCCTGACCAAATCGTACGAACAGTTTACTCTGACAAGCCTATTGCACAGTTTCCTTCTCCTTTTTTCTTGCGATCCAACACTTCCACCTTCATTTTGTGTGTTATCTTCTTATATTGGCGTGGCATGGCGAAAAAAGTGGCAGGCACTACAAACGTTTGGTCACTCCGCACGGCTATGAGCGCTTGAGCGGGACTGTGGGAGGGAGGGAGGGAGGGTAAGCGGGAGGGAAGGCAGGCGTATGCCCGTCTTCTTCTCTTTTCGGAGCTACTCCTGGGCCTCGCGAAACGTAGACGTGCTGGCGTATCAAGCGGGAATAGCGGATTTGGCCCCTTCTTAGCTCTCGATTTGTGTATTGTGGTACCACCTCGCGTAATTAATGTTTAATTAATTAATGTTATTTTCGAGGGGTAACTCGTGTATTAGGGTTTTCGCGCATTGTGGAATCGTGTAATACAGTCAGGACCGACTGTATTATATTATTTACAGGTATCTTCCTCTAGATGTGTGAATTTTGTGTTTTCTCTGTGTTTGTTCGCTGTTTTGTCTTGTGTTTTGTGTTTTCCTGTTCTTGCTCTGTCTTGAGTCCCCCCCAAAAAAATAAAAATAAATAAAATAAAATAAGAGGAAAATAAAATAAAAAAATCGGAAAAGTGGGGATTGGGCCTGAGCATATACTGTAGATAGATAGATAGATAGATAAATAGATAAATAGATAGATAGATCTTCCTCTTTAATTGCCAAAGTCATTCATGCAAATTGTTGAACATACCGAAGATTCTTAGTTTTGTTGATGCTGACGTTGGCCTCCTCCGCAAGTGTATAACCCTCCAGGACCTCTGAGTGTAGCTGTGTCACTTCACCCTTTAGTTCACTGGTGGTGCCGGACATCAGACCCGTCCACTCACCCACGCTGCTCACACTCACACGCACTTCACCCATCTCATCAGGGCTGCCAATCTGAAAATGGAACAAACTACTGTATAGTACAGTATTTAAATCTACAAAAACAAAAAAGTGGTGATGGGCTGGTCTATCAGAGTGAGAACTGAGCGATCTCTGCCATACCCATAGCTTACTCTGACTGTTCCTTTTGCTTGTATATTTTCTGGATCTCAGGTGACGGCGTCTCTTCCGTGGATTGACCTCCCAATCTACCAGGATTGGAAGCCAAAGCATCACATTTTTCCTTTGCCCCTCAACTTTCTCTTCATAATTGCTGAGGGGCACAAGCCCTGGGTGGGGCTTTGGTTTCCCGGGCGTTTCCGCACCCTCCTCAGTTCCCCGCCATGGAGTGGCTTCGGTCACCCAGGCTTTATTGTGGTCGGCAGGGAGGGTTCTGTGGGGGCGCTCGGTTATGGCCTTGGCCTTGCTCGGGGCTTTGGGGCTGTTCGGCCAGGCAGCTTGGGGAACAACAACAACAACAACAACAACAACAAAAACAATTGAATCATGAGTAAATCTATATTTGCACTTGCTTGCAACTTTTAGCTACTGGTATTTCCATAACACTTATTTAAACCTTATTTTACTAGCTATATATCCATTCTTCAGCACACCAAACTCCTCATTATTTGAGGGTTAAAAACATGCTACCTACTGTAATACAAAGTTGCATTTAATGACAAATATATTTACATAGCCAATAATAGGGGAATTTGGTTACTAACCATATTCTTGAGACCACATAATTTCACATGGTCCTTCATTTCATCTTCAAACTGTGAGGTTGCAGAAGCAATAGTAGCCAGTAGGCTGGCATCAGAATTGTTCAATGAAGGAGCCGACTTGACTGCTGAAGTTGGAGTCTGAGGATTGAAGTTGGCTTGTTTCTCCATTAGTTTAGACTTGTCTAGTGTTAAGGCTGTGGGTTTAAAAGCAGGGGAACTCATAGGGTTAATAGCAGGCTTCCCTTGACTAATACTCCCGGCAGAGGTGTTGGCCTGTGGGAGCTGAAAGGCCTGGAAGCTCTGAGACTGACCACCTGAGGCCTCTGGTTTTGTGGCAGATGAGGACATACTAAACTGTAGAGTAGAGCCTCCCAGTGATGGTGAGGGAGCGGGGAGAGAAGGCTTGGGTATTGAAGGTGGAAGAGGTGCTGGCGCTTCAGGTGCTACTGAGGGTTTGGATAGGGATGGTGTGGTCAAGTTTCCTCCAAATATACTACCCCCACTGCCACCAGCACTTGTAGCAGTAGATGCAGGGACAGTGAAAGGACTGGCAGATGGCAGGGAAAATGAAAAGTTTTGCTTGGTACTGTCGACAGCAGCCGGTTGAGAAATGGACGTAGTTTGAGATCCCATGGCTGATACACTTGATGGTTGAGATGCAGCACTGTAAATTATATAAATCAAATAAAGAGCAGTCATACATAAAAGGGAATATACCGTACTATTTTCAGAAAAGTTAATCTACGACCTACCTCGGAGATATTATAAGTTAATTATTTTCAAAGTTTAATTTCCGATAAATTTAAAAGAATTTTTTCCACATACTGTATAGATTTTGTTTAGTGTGTTGTCGTTTCGATAGTTTTTAATTTTAATGAGTTCATTATATTAATTTGAACAGTAACTTTTGAGTTCGTTTTCAAGTTTTATATTTTAATACCTAGGAAATAATATATAAGAATGTATTTATTAACTCAGACACATACCCCATAGCTGGGTGTGGCCGACTCGAGACAGAGCCCGAACAGGGACAACACATCACAAAAAAAAAAAAATAAAAAAAAATTGCACACATCTAGGTCGCCCAGAAGATCCAGAGACCCAGGCCCATATGGAGTCTCCAGCAAATGATTTCCAGGTCCAAGACCTCCCGGAGAGGTTCCGGTCTCAGCAGGCAGACACACAGCGGAGCCATACCACAGTGCCCGCTCACCTCACATCCAGGCATGACCCTTCATATACACCGGCTCCCCGGGCCAGGTGCCATTATATATACCAGTATACAGTATATATATATATATATATACTGTATATACGTTTTATGTTAGCTGTGTCTCGTATGAGCAAGGTGACTGGCGTTAGCATAAAATGCCAATAAAAAAGAAAAAGGAAAATATCCTGCACACCCGTTTGTTCATAAACTGACTTTCTCGTTATCTAGAAAAGTAATAGTCCAGCACAAGCTATAATATTTCTGAAATCAGGCCTTACAATTTATCCAAACCATTTAACAGGTGTTTGGTCTGTGTCTTTGTCAGGTGTTTCATCCCGCCCCATTTACTGGTATCACTTTACTTCTAATATGTGAAGGTGTGTGAACATCCCCCACCCCCCACCCCCTTTGGCATTTTGTGCTTCTGTAAGCCACCTTGCTGATGTGGGATACATGGCTAACATATTTTTAAAAAATAAGTGAAAAGCACAGAAGATAGAAAGAGAAGCTAACCTTTTAAAGAATCCTGATGAAGCCATTGAGAAAGGTGAGCCTGAAGCAGCTGCAGGCCCTGTAGCAGTAAAGGACACAGGAGCAGGAGCAGCCACAGCAGGAGCACCAATACTCGTGCTACTTGGAAATGCAGGAGCAGGAGCAGCAGGCGCAGCAGGAGTGGTAATATTTGTGCTACTTGGAAATGAAGGAGCTGTGAATGATGGTATGTTGAGTGATGGCATCCCAGTAGGAGCAGCAGTGACACCTGGCTTGGGTACAGTGTAACTTGTTGCTCCTTTATACTGTAGTGTGGTGCGGTGGCCACTAGATGGCAGGCTCTCACATGCCTTGTTTAGTGCTGGTACACCTGCTCTACTGTTCACCAAGTGGAAGATGTTTAGTTCCCCGCCAGTTGACAACGTGTAAAGGACAGGAAAAGGTCCACTGATAGTTTCATCTGTAATTAAATACCCGGTATACTTTGTTAACACTACAAATGCTAAAGTAATGCTATAGTCTATTCGCTGTAAGTAGGCGAGAAATCATGACCTCTATCCTCTGTAACTAAAAAAGGGCTAGAGCAAATTAGTTGTAAATTTCCAAATCTATTCCTCGACTGACTCTTTCTATTTGGTAGAAACATTAGCTCGATTACTCTAGTCGTTTTCGAGTTACAGAGGTTAGAAGTCATGATTTCTCGCCTACTTACAGCGAATAGACTATAGCTAATAGCTATGTAAGACCATTGTAAGTATAGTATCACATATGGCCTGTATCAGCATGTACAGTTGTATGTATACAGTATACTCAGGCCCAATCCCCACTTTTCCTTTTTTTTTTTTTTAAGCCTGCACCATTGAAAACCATACCTTTATTCATGAACATTTTCTGTGAGGTGAAGTCAACAGCGAGGCCCATGGGAAAGGTTTCATCAGTGACGGACATGATGTGGACCTCAGCACAGCCGCCCTCTTCTATCTCATACTCACACCAGCCCTCACCTCCCGCACCAGGCCGACCCAACACTGATACTTGGATGGCTCGGGAGGATAGCAGGCATAGAAGTGACCTGGACAATCAAAACAAGTAATTATAATGTAAAAAATGCAAAATAAACAAACCAAAACTTAGACAAACACAGTAAAAAGACAAAACAACTAATCAAAATCGCTATGTGGAAACAACGCTTAAGCAAAATAATAATAATATAGAAAGGTCCTCTGCATTTTCAGTTATTTCAGTATTACAGTTCAATTTATATTAGAAGAAAATATATTTCAAGTTGCTATGCTTTATTAAGTTATAAATCAGACAAAAATTGTGTATAATCAATATTTATACACATGCGAAGCATGGACGTTGGTTGAGAGACTCAGACCAAGAGTGAGAGCAGTGGAAATGAATTACTTAAGGAGTGCGTGCGGAGTTACATGGAGGGATAGACAGACTAATGAGGAAGTAAGAAGGAGGTGTGGTGTGGAGGTAGATGTGCTGGAAAGTGTGAAAAGGAACAACTTGAGATGGTTCGGCCATATGGAACGTATGGAAAGCGAGAGAATGACTAACAGGGTGTACGAGAGCGAGGTGGAGGGACAGAGAGGGAGAGGTAGACCGAATGAGAGGTGGAAGGATGGAGTGAGGAAGTACATGAACGAAGGCGGTGCTGGTTGGGGGGAGGGGCGTCGACTGACTGGGGACAGAGGTGCATGGGAGCAGTTCGTTCGTGGCCACCCCTTCGGGGATCACGGCGTCAGGCAATAGATAGATAGATAGATAGAATAAGACATAATTGCTTTACTTAAAGTAATTTAATCTATTTAAGGACTTTAAGCAAGGAACTACTGTATAGAATTGTGTGTTGTTCTTAATAAAAAAAAGTCCTTGTCAATGGAGGCATTTTACATACATGATAAATATTGTATGTACATAAATGACACTTCATAATGCAGGTATAATTTCTCTCCCCACAGTACCGGTATATGATTTGAATATCCTCTATGATGTCCAACTATCTATCTATTGTCAGACACCTTGATCCCTGATAAGGTGGCCACGAATGAATCTTCTCCACCAAGGAAATGTGTTCAATTTTCTAGCTTGTTTTGAGGGAGGGTAGAAATCCCAACTCCTCCATTGTAGTGTAAAGTGTCTTGGGGTGCATGTGGAGTGTTATCGTATTGCTGTAACGGCTGTGTTTGAGAGTGAAGTCTGTAACCAGTGTAATCAGCTTGATCGTGCTCATCAGGTGCTAGCATTAACATTCTACTGCACCTCTAAAATCTGCCATTGCAGAGAGGGGTTGGTACAAATGATTATTGTCATCATCAGCAACTACAACAATCTATTATCTCATGGCAATATGAGAAATACAAATATTATTTTCCTATTCATAAGAATAATGATCTGGTAAAACTAAAGAAACCTACTGTTTCATATGTGGTGGATTGTGTTCTTTTATTTAATAATTTTCATTTTAGTAAGTGTTGTTTCCACATAACGATTTTGATAATTTAATTTGACTTTATATTGTCCTTGTCCCAATTTTGGTTTGTTTAGTTTGCAAGTTTTACATTTTAATAGTGTTTACAATACATTGAATTATATAAATAAAACTACAATAACAAACATAATTGTGTATTAATATGACATAAGGGTTACATACCACTCCGGGAAGAATGCCGGATAGAACATGGGCGGCCTGGGTCCCTGGTTATAGTTACACAGGTACTCATATGCCACAAATTTAGGCTCCTTGGCTTTGGGGGCATTCACATACATCATAACTGTAATGAATGTAGAAGGTAATGCATCAGTCATTCTGTGTGTTCATATATATTTTTATGACTACTGTATATGGAGTTAATTAAAAGAAAGTTATATATTATCTTCCCTTTACAGCTAATGTCATGATACTGGTAATTAGGGATACAAAAAACAAAAACTTTCTAGAATTCAGAGAAAGGTTACAAAAATTATACCAAAGTTAAGAAACTGATTGTACTGTATGAGAAGCAGCTTAGAGAACTGATCCTGTTTAGCTTGACATAGTGCAGAATGAGGGGAGATTAAATTCAAGGGCCAAGATAATCTATAGGTTCATAATTACTTCAAAGTTGGTCAGTCCAATTACACAAGATGAAATGGTTTCAAATTTATTTTATTAATTATTAAAGTCAGATGAAGGTAATATTTTCTTTTACAACTACATCGTAAACGCTTGGAATAAATTGCCACAAGACGCCATTACACTGTAGTACAGTAATTGTGAGACAACTTTCTCAATATATTAAGGTAAATCTATGCAATCAAACCCTCACCTAGTTAATTTCATAGCTGACTAAGCCAAATGAGATGAGTTATGCACATTTATGTGCAACTGATACATCTTCCTTTGAGGTTTCCTTAACCCACTGAGCCCCAGGCAATATAATATAAATGTACACTCCAGGCCCAGCAGGTTGTCAAATATTATTTTTTTTTTCAGAAAACACCTGGAATGGGTTAGAAATGAAGGAAAAAAAAAAAAAAAAAAAAAGATCCCCTAGGTCATTAAGGGGTCCCCTAAGGGGCGCCCGAAAGTCGGAATTAACATGGGGAAATGGGTAGGCAAAAACATGCTCACGTGCACGCAGTTGGACTTTGAGGGTTTTCAACCATCGGCATTGTTGTGTGGGATACTTACGCAGTTCCCATACAAATCTGAGCTCTCTAGGTGCCATAGGACCGGAGTAATTAACCACGACGCACCCTATGCGTCGCTGGGGTTTAGCGTTACATACATTGCCGACGCATACGCTGCGGCGCTGGGGTCCTGTGGGTTTAAACCAAGCAGTTTTGTTAGCACCAGTTGGTCTTTTGCCGTTCACATTCCTGTGTATGTTGTTTCTTGATAATTACAGTAAATATACAGTATATATACAGTATATATACAGTATATATACAGTACATACAGTACATAAACAAATTTAAAGACCGAGTATTCCCAGGGGAGCCCAACTCTGAAATCACCAGATAGTGCCTCTAGAACCATAAAGATGAAAGGGCTTAACACAGAGCCCTGGTGGACTCCAACGCGAACTGTAAACTCCTCACTCGGAACACCTTTCACCCTCACTGCCGTTCGTGAGTTCTCGTACATCTTCATTATCACACACACCAGCCACTCCTCTATGTCATGTTTTCTCAAAGCCCACTGCACAACTTCTCTGGGCACCATATCAAAGGCCTTCTCCAGGTCTACGAACACAAGATACAGATCCCTATCGTTTAGTAGATATCTTTCCTACAGCTGCCTGACTATGAAGATAGCGTCGATACTGCCATGTCCTGACATGAAACCGAACTGGCACTGCATATCGTCGATAGAAAGGCTTTCCCTTATCATACCTTCAAAGACTCTCACAGGCCCTCATGACTTGGTCAAGCATTTTCAGGCCCCTATAATTTCCCCTATCCAACAGATTTGAATCCAGTGGCCAGTAACATGGAGGTCATGAAGGGAACGTTGTATCCGAGCAATCAGTTTGTGTCGAGGGTTATAGGACCAAGAGCTTGAACAGCACTGCGAGAAATCACTATATATAACATAATGATTGGGTGGAGAACGAAGGACCAGATCAACAGCAGCTTGAAGAGCATACAACTCAGCAGTATAAACGGAGGCTTGAGGTGGAAGAGAGACCTGGATACAGTGCCCGGAGAAGAATGCAGCACACCCAACTCCAGAATCAGATTTTGAGCTATCAGTGTATATGTGAGTCAATAGCGAGTATTTTTATTAACTCTTTCAAATCAATGCGCGTTCACTTGATGATATCTGTTAATATACTGCTACAGGGAGTTATTTGTGTGTCTCAGGGTTCAGATATAATTTACTAACAATATGTAATACAGTAGTTAAAATTAGCTGTAATTAACCCTCCAGCCCCGGCTATTATATTATATAATTTCCCCGAAACCCGGTGGTTTTGGCCGAAAAACGTCTACGCCTAGGCTACCGCATCTTTGTTGTTGTTGTTGTTGTTGTTGTTGTTGTTGTTCCCCAAGCTGCCTGGCCGAACAGCCCCAAGGCCCCGAGTAAGGCCAAGGCCATAAACGAGCGCCCCCACAGAACCCTCCCTGCCGACCACAATAAAGCCTGGGTGACCGAAGCCACTCCATGGCGGGGAGCTGAGAGGGTGCGTAAACGCCCGGGAAACCAAAGCCCCACCCAGGGCCCTGTGCCCCTCAGCAATTATGAAGAGAAAGTTGAGGGGCAAAGGAATAATGTGACGCTTTAGCTTCCAATCTTGGTAGATTGGGAGGTCAATCCACGGAAGAGACGCCGTCACTTGAGATCTAGAAAATATATAAGTAAAAGGAACAGTCAGAGTAAGCTATGGGTATGGCAGAGATCACTCAGGTCTCATTCTGATAGACCAGCCCATCACCAAGCCGCATCTTTGTTATTTTGCTTGCTTCCGCATTCCCGCGCATCTCCAAGCGTAGATGTGTTTCGTACCTGTAGAATGGCGTTAAGTAGAGCTCTCTAAGTCAACTGGTTCAGTTGTGATGATGATTTCATTGGAGATAACTTTATGGCAAAACAGCCACTTTACACTACTTTTCGATACTTAACAATAACATACAGACACACACGAACAAGCGACGCACTCCTTCTTGTGGTCGGAGATGCACGGCGTCGGTCCAGCCGGCTGTTGTTTACATGCGTCGGACGGACGCCTCGCACACCAAGCTTACAGGCTTTAAGCTCATGGGTGCCTCAGAGCCCTACCGGGTATCTCGGGGTGTGTTTTTTATGGGTGCCTCAGAGCCCTTCCGGGTCTGAGGAGTTAAAGGCTGTTAAGAATGAGTAAGAAATAAAAGATATTTTACTTGACCTTAGCTATTTGAGCCGTCAAACCAATCAGGTGTGTTGATACAATATACATTAGGCTCCAGATGCAAAGCTCAATGAAATGAAGTATAGCACAATGCTCTACCATGTGACCTTGCCATCCTTCAATTGCTTTTTTATTCCTAAATATAATAGTTTGTATACTGTACTGTACTGTAAAAGGAAAGACATTAAGTTACCGATAGTTTATTTTGCAGTAAAGTACTCACCGTGAGCCCCTTCCTCAGACATGAGTTTATAACTGATGAAGAACTCAGTGTTGGTGAACCATGTGATACTGAGCACTGGCCCCACCCCCTCCATGGTTGGCTTGGGTACACTCCTCACAGGGGTCAGGTCAGGCTTCAGTAGTCTCAAACTACCGTCTGCCAGACCCACCGTCAGCTGCTTGCCCTTGGGAGACCATCCCACTGCCCTGTAGTGCAGGTTGGTGCAAAGGAATATTAGTGGAGTAAATAAAATATAATAATTGAATGTCTTAGAAGCCTAAACTGACCACCTAACTGTTCTGTCAAGGGCTTCTGCCCAGTTGGTTGTTGACAAATATTAAATAATCTATATGGTCAATAAACCAAAAGTAAAACTGAAATATATAAAAAGACATTCACACATCTACAAGTTTCTTTCACTCACATACTTTGACATCCTTGACAGTAGCCTTGGAGTCATTGAGTGCAGTGGTGGTAAGGGTGGAGAGTGAGCTAGCTACAGCAACACTATTGGGATCACCATTCTCCAGGGTTACCTGTGACCCACCCGCTGTCCACAACCCACCACAACACTGTCACACATAATGTACACATAACTATATACCGTACCACATAAAGGTGAAATACAAACCTTGCTGTTACAGTGACACTCTTGACGGTAGCCTGTGAGTCGGTGAGTGTGACGATGGTGAGGGTGGAGGGTGCGGCAACTATGGCCACACTGTTAGGGTCACCGGGGTTACAGGCTACACAGGTCAAACGCGACCCACCCACTGGACTAACACACACACTGGTGAAGGGCCCTTCATCCTTGCCCTGGACAAACAAGTAAAACATAAATACAGTACATGAAATCCCCCAGCACTATATACATTATATAAATACTTGTAGAGTATATATATACCTGTGTGTATGTATCTATATATTATAATGTAAAACTCAAGATAAATGCAAAAGAACTGATCAAAATCGCTATGTGGAAACAACACTTAATAAAATAAAATTTTGAAATAAAAGAAATAATAATAATGTTTTTCTTTTTAAATTTTATACTCTCAGTGGTGCTTGAACCACCGACAGTCAAGACGATTGTCCATGCTTTAACCAACTCTACCACGGCATGTATTTGTGAGATATACTTAATAAATAAATAAATATACTGTACAGTATATATATATACAGTAATTATATACATACACACACACACAGTCAGTGATGTATAGTAGCTTACTCTAAAGATGCACTCAACAATCTACTTCAAAGTATATATTCTACCATACCCTTATTAAAACTACCACCTAACACCCCCAAACTTGAGATATTTGCCCTTCCCCTTCTCCTCACTTCAGAAATGTTCTTCCATACATTCACCTCACTTTCAACTTCCCATTCCACAACTATCACCTCCTGTATTCTACACTCTCCTTTACACCACTATAGTAGGACTTCTTTATCTTCAAAAACTGTTCTTCACAAATTTGCATGTACATGTACTGTATAGCAATTACTCACCATAAATTCAATACTAACATATTTGGGAATACAGTACTGTATTACATACTGAAGGTTCTCTCTTAACTTATTGTACCTTTTAACCAAGACACCAATTTAAGTTGGAGGTTAGTTTATCAATATTATAGAGGTGAGAGAACAGTAGCGTACTATAATGACACTATAATCATTCTCATACCGTACCTTTTCATGGTAATGCACATCGGCATTAGTATTAGATAGGCCTATATACTTACTGTAAGTAGTGATAAATTCATTGTTTTCATGAACATAATATTTACTGTACATACTGTAGGTGCATAGCTCACCCCTGGTCCAAAATTGCGGACATCATAGAACAGAGCATGAGGGACACTGTTGTTGATAATGAAGACAAGAAGAGCGAGCCCATCACAGCTGACGGCCACGTGAGTTATAGAAGATCCTGTGTTCACTGTACTCAGGGCCGTCATATCTTGGCCCTCTGTCACCATCTTACTGCTAAACACTGCAATACAAACATTATTACTTTGTAAATTTCATCCCTATAGCATATTTAGCAAATCATGGCTTAATGTAAGAGTAAGAATGTACAGTAGTACTATATAAAGCATTCATGGTTTACTGTTATTTTTCAAATTATTTTTTGTAAATGCCAACTCAGTTTGACATGTATATCCTATTCAACTCAGGAAAAATATTCCAAAATTCTAGGCCTACTCATCTTAGGACAACTTTTATTCTTTGGTATTGGTATAACCTCTTGAAATCAAAGGGGCTAACTTATCTATCTCGTACATAGCCTATCATGATTTATACAAAATTAAACAATAAACAGAAGTACAGGGTACCACAATCTTTCTATACAATGCCAGACGCCCCAATTCTCAAGGTAGTGGGCTCAAATGAACTACCTTCATATGCTTCCATATGTAATATATTACAGTAATGCAAAAATTAACGGGATGGATGTAGTTACTGGGTGTACCACTACCGACATACAACATAGGCTAAATCATCTATAAATACTTATAATAAAATAAATACTTATAAATCTATAATACTAGCTTAGGTTAGGTTGTTTGGTTAGGGTAATATATTTTTGTATCCAAAGGCAGTCAAAATAGACGGGAACATGCAATGGTGAGCGTCCGCGTAGCGTAAACAAGACGGGCGGTACACCCGGTAACTACATTCTTGCCAAATTAACTTACAGTAATCATATACTGTACTGGTATTGGAAAATGTACAATATCAATGGTTTCATTGAAACTTTAAACAAATATACCAGAACCTATACTGATTTTACTTTACAGTACATATTGCAGTACACAAACTTTAAAGTAACAATCAATCCTCTGTGTTGGTACTGTACTGTATTGTACGGTACTATAAAACAAGATATTCAAAATCTATTTTTGGAAACACTGACTAAAATTACAGGAACTAGTGTACATTGCTATTACTTTGTACAAATAGCTAAATAGGAGTAAGACTGATCTTACTGTACGGTATAAAGTTTTTTCCTGCAATAAAAACAAAAGTTCAATTTATTGTATGGTAGACTAGCTAATTGCATGTGAAAATACCTACTATCCATATAAAGTATGGTACCGGTACAGTAATGATACATATAGATAGTAAATTTTCTAGTATTAGGCCTAACTGATTTTTATGGGGTAGGCCTATTATGGTACTTTGAATAGGCTATCATCTGCTAATTTTAATTGAACTACCACACACATATTGCCTAGTCTACCATCATATAAAAGTTCCTGTGTGTGTACTGTGTACCTTTGAAGACGGTGCCACAAGCAACAAAGACGAGGCCATACTTGGCAGCCACCGCCACCAGGTTACAATGGTCTGTCGGCAACACCACATCACTACCGGAGAATACTTCGGCATGGCTTGCAATAAACCGTAGTTCCTGGAAAGGGATATGGAATTATGGATTATAGCCTACATGAGTAGTATTGAGTACAGTAAAGTAGGCTATAAGGTTAAAGGATAATAAGGATTCCATAGACGGTGACCTACATTGTCCCTAATAAATTATGTATAATAAGGCTGTGAGCCTATTCCCTATAGGCCTAATTATCCAAATTTTATTAGGCCAAACCTGTAAAGAGCTTATCCTATAGGCCTAAACCATATAGCCTAAATAACAAATCCAAAAAAAATAAATCCTTGAAAATTGCTATGGTCCGGCTCCTTTATATTAGGTTACACTTTTACACTTAGTTACACTTAGTTGTATTCCGTCCGTTAGTGACACAGTTGAGCTGGGGCTCCACTGCGACCAGGCAGCTCCCTTTCTTCCACTCTCCATTCCAGAAGTCGGTTGGAGTTGGTGCTGGGGTATCCTGGTGTTGGTGGCCGGTCCGGTATTTTGGCCAGCCACATGTCCAAGTGTTTCTTGAAGGTGTCTGGAGACACCCCGGTCATGTTCCTGAGAGGGGCTGGTATACAGTTGAACAGTCTGGTTCCATTGTATGTAAAGCTGTGATGGATCAGGGATTTGATTTTTTGTGTTGATCCCGGCGTAGTCCTCACATAGCACAGCCTCCCTCGCCTTTGGTGCTGAGTCTCTTGGATGTTTGGATTTGGTACATTTTTTTCCAAAAGGTAACCCAACTCTTACCCCAATCTCTTCTCCTTTACAAAAACCTCTAACTAAGGCTAACATTAGTTTTATTCATGTGTAGCCTATTAGGCTAGGCTAAGTTAAGTGTAGGATAGCCTAGGCTACTTTATTTTAGAATAGGCTAGGCATTGGGCTGCTGCTAATTTGGGCAAGGCTACTTGGTTATTTTAAACGACACTACTGCAGCGTTATGAGAAACAATTGATAATATTCAAGGACACTAGTGCGACGTTATGAGAAACAATTTATTAGGGAAAATAGGCACCAATAGATTCGCCATATTTTTCTCCATATAATCCGCATGGAGGATTTTCGGGTAAGATCCTGTGTAGCGGGAGGAACTATTTTTTAGATGCCCATTTACTAAGAATCATTGAACAATATATTTACCTTAGCCTAACCTATTATATTAGGGGACTAGGCTATTTATGAATGTAAAATGTAAAAATAGCCTATATTAGCCTATAACATTACCAAATAATTATTGAGATAAATACAGGTCCACCCGCTACACAGGAGTACACCGATTTTCGTTATCAACAAATTGAAAAATACCCACTTCACAGACAAATACACCAAAAATCAGTCAAAGCAGGGGTGTGGGGGCGGCAGCCCCCCACCTATAATACTAGGATAGGATAGGTTAGGTAAGGTTGTTAGGTTAGGCTAATGTCCTTTCAAAGGGGTATAGGCTAGTAAACACTAGGATAGCCGGTAAAATTCTAGTTTCACGTACACAGCGACAAAAGGGAGGCGCCGTTGTAAAGGCATAGCTTGCCGACCAACTATGAAGATCAGGGAAATTGCTGGGTAAAAGACGTAATATAATGATAATAAACTACATTAACGACATTAGCCTAACCTAACAACCTTACCTAACCTAACCTAGTATTATGGGTCAATATTTACGAGTCACACCACAGCTGGAATCTCATTTCTAATGGTAGTTTTGGGTTCCTATCATTCTATGTTTCATTACTATATACTTTTTATCCACCGGAAAATATTATTTGTTCTTGTTTTTTTATTTTTATTTTTATTAATTTTTTATTTTTTTAGCATTAACCTAACCTAACCTAACCTAAATGTATTTGGGGGCTATTAGGTTAGGTTAGGTTAGGTTTTTTGGTTAGGTTAATGCTAAAAAAAAAAAAAAAGCCAAGAAAAAAAAAAATTTCCGGTGGATAAAAAGTATATAGCAATGAAGCATAGCATGGTAGGAACCCAAAACTACCGTTAAAAATGAGATCCCAGCTGTGGTGTGACTCGTAAATATTGACCGTATTATGTAATAGCTATGGTGCCGCATATGGGGAGAATTTTTTTTTTTTTTTTTTACAGTAGGTATAATTCCTTATAATGCATTTCCGCCGCTTTGGACATATATAGGAATTAAGTATGGTATATGACAACTCTAAAGTAGCCATAGAAATTTATGAGTATGCTGTGAAAGCGAAACTAGAATTAAACCGGATAGCCTATACCCAGTCAGAGGTAAGAAGAAGAGTCCTGCAGTAGTCTCCTTGAATGCTACCAAACAATTTATTAGGGAAAATATGCACCAATAGATTCGCCATATTTTTCTCCATAGGCCTAGGCCTATAGCCTAGTCCGCATGGAGGATTTTCGTTATCGACAAATTGAAAAAATGGCCTAGGCTACCCGCTTCAGACAAATAGGCCTAGCTACACCAAAAATCTAAATCAAAGATGTAAAACAGCGGGGTGTGGGGGCGGTAGCCCCAGCCCCCCCACCCATAATACTAGGATAGGATAGGTTAGGTAAGGTTGTTAGGTTAAGCTTAGGCTATGTCCTTTCAAAGGGGGTATAGGCCTAAGCCTAGTAATCACTAGGATAGCTTAGGCTATACCCGGTTGGAGGTAAGTCCTGCTGTAGTCTCCTTGAATGCTACCGGCTACTTACCGTATTTGGTTCACTGTCCGGTCCATACTCCATAATGATGATATTGGTGGCTTAAAGCCTAGCTAATATATGTTCAAATTTTCACTTTAGCACCACCTCCAATGACACCACCACATATCGCTGCAAATATCACAACAGTCAGTCCCAACTTAAAAGTAACTTATTTCCTTTTATATTAAAAACGGATCGGTTTACTGTTATAGTTCTGAAGTGCATATATTATAACTAAACTTTTAATACAAATGTTCAAACATGATGATATTATATATTCTTGAAAAGGAACACGAAACTAATATCTGAACGATAAGTGAGACAGTACAACAAATATGGGGGGTCATGACCAAGACCAAGACCGTATACTTTGGTTACTGTAAACCAAGAAGAAGAAGATGGCGGAAGGAAGTTTTTTCTGCAGGATTGACAAGTCACATAACAAAAACTCCGACCCTCCAAGCCAGTCTGAGTCCACCCCAGTCCTCGAGAGACGACTCAGACAAGAGAGGGAGGGTGTGCCTGTCTAACCAGTCTGGGCCAGCTTACGACCGCGGGGCTAAAATATACAAATTTCACCAGCCAATTGCTGTTACCACTTGTTTTATTGGTTTCCCATGTTCAAATGTTCATATTATAAGTAAAATAGGCACAAATGGATAAGTATTAATTATATATATGGTAAATTAACGATTTTAGTGAGGAATGAATCAGAATACCTTCGCACTGGGGTATGGTGTTATAGGCTACTACAGGGGCTTAGCACTTTACGAGTTAAGAGGTTTTGATGGTCAAAGGCGACGAACTTCTTAAGATCCAAGGCCTAAAAAAAAAAAAAACCCCAGTAACACTTAAAACAAAGGAATATGTGATTAACCAGGGAGCGACGAGAACACTCTTAACCTAAGAAGTGCGCATAGAGGGTATGAGACACCACGCTCCTGTGCCGACGTATTTGAGCTGTTCCCATCCTAACATCGTTATTTTACCATAAATAGCATTAATACTTATCCATATGCGCCTATTATAGGTTGATTATAAAGGTATTAACCTGTTACAACAATAAAACAAGTGGAAACAGTGTTTGGATGGTCAAAATCGGCGATACAGGTCGGGAGTTACATAATGTATGGCTGAGGTAACCTCCCTGCCCTCCTCCCCTCCCCTTGTCTGGAGAGACACTGTTACGCAATAGTCTCTCTCGCTCTTTCCCACGCTTGGTAACAGTGATGACAACGCCCTGCTACCAACTCGCTAATGTTAGCACGAAAATAGATCACAGAATAAGGGAATAACAGAGAAAATAGGTGATAACTGAAGGAGGGGAGGAAAGTGGGGAAGGAGGGGAGGTGGAGGAGTGATATTTGGCATGGCCCAGGGGCAAAACAAACATTTAAAAATAGGCTAAAAAAATAAAAACAACATTTTTTTTTTTTTTTGGGTGTTTTAAATGGATTTTTTTTTCCCTTACTCTTAACCCGTCCAGCCCCAGCTAGTTTTGTAATGTTTGTTCACCAGAACCCGGCCGGTTTTCAATTTTTTTTTTTATTCCAGAAACAATAGCAAATGGGTTAGGAATGAAGGAAAAACCATGAAAAATCGCTCAAAAAGCTAAGAATGGTCCTACAGAGCCCCCGAAAACGTATTTTACAAGAGTAAAAAATTGAAGGCAATTACCCCAAAAAAATAGGTTATTGCGCGCTCACGCGCACGCATGTGGACTTTGAGAGTTTTCAACCATCGGCACGGTTGCGTGGGATACGTACACAGTTCCCATACAAATCTGAGCCCTCTTGAGTGGCTACACCTGAGGTTACGGTCGGTGCAATTAGGGTGACGCGCCAGGCGCGTCTCTGGGGCTGTGCGTTACATACATCGCCGACGCGTCCGGCGCGTTGCTGGGGCTGTACGGGTTAAGAGTCTTCCCGCAGTCCGCCGGGGGAACTCTTAAGTCTCCCAGCAGTTCCCGGGTTAAGAACTAAGTGTTGGTGGGCAAAGGCGAGAACACTCTTAAGAGGAAAGGCCTAAAAAAAAAACTTTTAGAAAGGCCCCAGTAGCACTTAAAAAAAGAAAGAAATGGTGTTTAAGCGAGATAATTCCCCTCCGTACCTTCTATCACTCCTTCACATGTGTCAAAACTCCCGCTCCCCCCCCCCCTTCAATTATAACCTATTTTATCCTCTTATTCCCTTGTTTATCCCAGAGGATTGGCTCAAAAGTGTAATAGTAAATATATACAAAGGTAAAGGGGATGCGCTAGATAGAAGAAATTATAGGGGCCTGAAAATGCTTGACCAAATCATGAAGGTCTGTGAGAGAGTCCTTGAGGGTTTGATCAGGCAAAGCATCTCTATTGATGATATGCAGATTGGTTTTATGCCAGGACGGGGTACAACTGATGCTATCATCATAGTCAGGCAGATACAGGAAAGATACTTACTAAAAGGCAAGGATCTTTACTTTGTGTTTGTAGACCTGGAGAAGGCCTTTGATAGGGTGCCTAGAGATGTTGTGCAGTGGGCTATGAGGAAACTTGGTGTGGAAGAGTGGCTGGTGCGTGTGATAATGAAGATGTATGAGGATTCGCGAAGTGAGGTGAGGGTGAAGGGTGTACTGAGTGATAAGTTCGCAGTCCGTGTTGGAGTCCATCAGGGTTCAGTGTTAAGCCCCCTCCTCTTTATTATGGTCTTGGAGGCACTGTCTAGAGATTTTAGAGGCGGACTCCCGTTGGAACTGTTTTATGCAGACGATTTAGTCCTAATAGCTGACAGTGTGCAAGATGCTGAGGCCAAATTCAGAGAGTGGAGAGAGGGCATGGCGAGCAAGGGTTTGAGAGTCAATATTAACAAAACCAAGGTTACGCATTGTAGATTGAGACGAGGCAATGTGGAAAAGAGCGGTGCATACCCATGTGCAGTGTGTGGAAAGGGAGTGGGCGCTAACTCAATTCAATGCAGCATCTGTCGATGTTGGGTACACCATGGGAGTAAGAACTGTAGTAGAATAAAGGGACCCCTGTCGAAGGTTAAGTCAGAAATAGAGAAATTTGAGTGCGTAGTGTGCAAATAGGCGAGCTTGTGTTAGGTGATGATCCTGTGGCTGTGAATTTTGGAAATGAGTCTTTGGAGCTGGTGAACAAGTTTTGTTACCTAGGAGATACCATCTCTGCCGGTGGTGGGGCCGAGGCTGCCACTGTTGTTGTTGTTGTTGTTATTCCCCAAGCTGCCTGGCCGAACAGCCCCAAGGCCCCAAGCAAGGCCAAGGCCATAACCGGGCGCCCCCACAGAACCCTCCCTGCCGACCACAATAAAGCCTGGGTGACCGAAGCCACTCCATGGCAGGGAGCTGAGGAGGGTGCGGAAACGTCTGGGAAACTAAAGCCCCACCCAGGGCCCTGTGCCCCTCAGCAATTATGAAGAGAAAGTTGAGGGGCAAAGGAAAAATATGATGCTTTGGCTTCCAATCTTGGTAGATTGGGAGGTCAATCCACAGAAGAGACGCCGTCACTTGAGATCTAGAAAATATATAAGTAAAAGGAACAGTCAGAGTAAGCTATGGGTATGGCAGAGATCGCTCAGTTCTCACTCTGATAGACCAGCCCATCACCACATGACTAGAACCCAATCCTCTCAGCATCAGCTAGGCAAGGCCCTAGAAAGCCGCCTTTGGCGGGGAGATAGCTCCCCTATTTCAACCCCTTTCGGGGTTGGGCACCCGCCTGCCAGTGTTGCTAGAATTAGGTGTGGCTGAGGGAAGTTCAGAGAACTGATGCCAAACCTGACCATGAAAAGAATGCCTCTCCCCCTGAAGGGAAAGGTGTATGCCTCATGTGTTAGAAGTGCAATGACGTATGCCTCAGAAACATGGGCCGTTAAAGTAGAGGATGTCAACAGAATGGAGCGTAAGGAGATGAGAATGGTGAGATGGATCACGTGACACCAAACTGCCAAGATGTTGGCTGTCATTAACCAATTTTATTCAGTTTATGAGGAAAATTGAAATGCAGAGGGTTAATAATTGAGATACCACTGTTACACTGTCCAAAATTATCTAGAAGTGGTAAGATGTTGCTGAAATTCCCAAACAGGTTACCATGGCTAGTTATATCTGTAGTGCAGTAAATAGTTACATTATAATAACTTTTAGATTTCGCCAGGTCGACAGCACTACTGTACAGTAGTTGTCTTACAATAGGTTACACTTCCCATTATAGCCTAGAACAAGTAAATCTTAATTAACAAATTTATAACGGACCCTAGAATACCTCCCAAGCAGCTCGACACTGCTCAGGGAGAACATCTATAAAATACGAGAAATACGAGAACGAGAAGATGACAGACAAAGGAGTAGTAAGGAAACAACGGACAGTAAGAAAGAAGGAAAGAAGATGGAAGAGAAAACAGGAAATAAGCAAGAAGCAGATCAAAGAAAAGCAAGAGAAACGGAAGTTCAGAAGACGGAGAAACGAAAAGAACAAGAGTTTAAAAGAAAACAAGTCAAGAGTTTAAAAGAAAACAAGTCAAAAGGAGATAGAACGAACACAGCAAAGTCCAGAAGAAACTTCGAAGCTCAGAAGAAAGAAGAAGCAAGACCCGACTAGCCTCTCTCCGGGTACCCGCCAAGTTTGAAAGCGAGGTTACAAACCCCTCTTGCTCTCAGCACAGCTAACCGGGTTATGCTCGCCGGGGTCGACCCCTCGTATGCTCTTCAAATGAGTACCCCACCATGCCCTTCTTGCCTCCAAACAACTCCCACTCGACAACGATGACGAAGGTGTGACTATGTTACCAAAATCAGAGGAAGGCAGACAGGGTGGGATCGGAGTAGCTACCGATTCCGGGGTGTGACCAGGGCTGTGAGTGCATGGGTCAGTGGAGTCTGCTACACCAAGCTATAGGCCTATCCAACCTCTTGGTCTTAACCTAACTGAGTACTCTGGTCAGTGCAGGCAGGTATAAATTAAAATGTAAAATTTGCAATCTCAACAAACCAAAATTCGGACAAAGACAATATAAAGGCAAAATAACTAATCAAAATCGCCATGTGGAAACAACGCTTACTAAATAAAAGAACACATAATAATAAATAAAAGACGGAGAGCTTCCTGACCTATCAAATAGCTAAGGATAGCAAGGAAGACCTGTGAAGTAACGAAAGTTGCGAGTACTGTACAGTGGTCAGTTCAATTAAAATGTAAAACTTGCAAACTAAACAAACCAAAATTGGGACAAGGACAATATAAAGTCAAATTAAATTATCAAAATCGCTATGTGGAAACAACGCTTACTAAAATGAAAACTATTAAATAAAAGAACACAATCCACCACATAGGGTGTACATTACTACATGAGCAAGTTAATCTGTTTCCCAAGCAAACTAATCGCACATATAACAACGCACTATCGTCACGTTAAAGGAAGTAGTCAAGTTTGAGAAGTCCGGGATGTTCTGGCAAATTTTACTAAACTCTGCATGAATAAAGAAACTAAATGTTAAATGTCAAAATATTATTTAAAATCAAATTTGCAACATGACAAGACATTAACAATAGTACAAAATACAAATATTGATAAGATATCTATACTATTACAAAATAATATATAAAATACTTATAGTTATAATACTTAGTTAGCCTACCTTACAGAATCAGGTTATTAACCTACTGCCATATACACTGGTTGGTGCAGTTTGTTAGTTCAGAGCCCTGGGTATTAACCCCTTCTGTACTGGCGACGTCTTATGAATTTTAAACTACAGTGAAAGTCCGCTAATCCGGAGGCTGAAACCTTGGAATGCCCGATACCTCGAAAGATTTTTCCCCAAAAATATATTATTTTTCCCCAAAAATAAGATTATAAAATAAGATTCATGTCTATCTTAAGTCAATTAATCGAGTGTTTTGGATTTACACCTCTACACCACCGGAACTTCACCGCACTGCCTCTATTCAATTTAATTATTAATTTGTATGTGTTTTAGGGGCATTTTTATGTATAAATCGGATACCTCGGAAAAATCTGCTAATCCGGAAGTCCCGCGGTCCCCTACCTTCCGGATTAAAAGACTTTTACTGTAGCTATATTTAGAGGGTTTTGTGCAGTTTAAGAAGGATCTGTGGTAGTAAAAAGAGTTAAGTGAGATAGTTCGAAGCCTGTTAATTGCTGAAGGCCCTTTTGAAACTGAATAAAATCGTCTAATAGGTGCCAGAATAAAGTTAAGAAGACGTCAACAGCGCAGAAGGGGTTAACCTATGGCCACTTCCGAAATGTCCGATTTTCCGAGATGTCCGAGTTCCGGCTTGTGTCCAACTACAAAGAGGGAAAATGTTCGAATAGAAAGGTGGAGTCCGCACCACCATAGAAAACTGAGATAACCCTACCACTGCTACACTATATATTACAGCACTGTATGTGAAATTCATAATTTTAACCCTTTCGCGCAAGAGGACACGACTTGTCTGAGTAGTTTCAGTCAAGTGAGTTTTTACATTCAATATCTGACCACAGTTTTAGCTATATTCTTAGGACTCCCGAGTTCAGATCCCAGTGTGTCAATGAGATAATTGTGGAATGGCATTAGTGTTGTACTTAGTTTCAGTGCATTACCACAAAGCTCACCAATATGCCTTTGCTGTTTCCAATATAAGAGCATTGCATGGATATTTCATATTCTAAATATGCTATGGGGCAGTATCTAGTGAGTGAGGGAAAGATAGTTGTCTGAAACTGTGAGGCTGGGGTGATGTAGATTCCATGAGGAAACAGCCTGGTGCTGTGAAGACAAGAATATGAACGAGCCAGTTGAAAACATGTGCAAGTCGTTGTTTCACTTGTAATCTGGAATAAGACATATTTACTGCACCATGTTGAGTGATTGAATATACTGTATAGGCTATAAGACTATGTCTGGAGGGATAGTTAGAATGATAATAAAACAAATCTAATTTTGGAAAGAGTAAGGTTAAGGAGAGGTTCCATTTAACAAAATTGATAAAAAGTATATTTGGAAGATATATGATTACAGTACATGGTTTTCATTAAAGTTAGTGGAATGTTATATCATTGGTTTAGTGACTGGCTTCTTGACAGCTTGTAGTAGGCCTATACTGTGTGAAGATCCATCCTCTCTTCTAGATGATAATACCGGTATTATTCCTGAAATAGTTTGAAAAAGAAGATTTAGACAATAATCATTAGTATCAAAAGTATAATATGTCATATGAAGGGTCATACCTGGATGTGAGGCGGGCGGGCATTGTGATGTGCTCCGTTAAGTGTCTGCCTGCTGAGACCAGAACCTCTCCAGGAGGTCTGGAGGCCCTTAGTGATCATAGGTCTCTAGGTCTTCTCCTGGGTGACCTAGATGTGTGTGAATTTGTGTTTTGTTTTTTATGTTGTGTTGTCCCTGTTCGGGCTCTGTCTCGAGTCGGCCTCTCCTAGCTATGGGGTATGTGCCTGAGTACATACATACATACATACATTATTACTGATAAATGGTTCAAAACATAATAAGGAAGATTAGTGGTCTGTGCAAAGAGCAAGGGAAACATCAATGTAGATTTGAATGGACTTCATACGATTTACATAGAAAGAAGTTACGTGCGTGGCAAAACATTAACCTAACTATTATTTTTATCATTATTATTATTGTTATTATTAATAGTAATAAGTATGGTATTTTCTCAGATAATATGAATTTGATGCTATTCCAATTTCCAATTGATTTAAATGCAATATAAACATATGAGAAACTATCCATTTCTTCCTCCAGTCAGTCGGTAACTAACCCTGAAATCCGTAAGCAGGAGAGGACCATCAACTAATCCCCTCCCCTAAAAAAAAAAATGTCCCAACAAACTGTGCAATGTCATCTAGAATGAAAGCAGAATGACGCCATAGTAAACTGAAGGGGTTAAGAGTGTAAGGTACAGTCGTGGTCATTACTTCTGATGCATACATTTTCGAAGCTGTCTCGGGCAATTTAGGAAAGATGTCTGACAATCAAAGGGGTAAAAACTATTTTTCGTAACTCGCTCCCACAAGTTCACCCTTAGCTGAATAAAATTGTCTAATGATAGCCAGAAAAACTGTCATTATGCATCATGATCCTCAAAGGGTTAACCCTTAGAAGATACAATACGTATTTTTTTCTGGCTAGTATTAGTTTTATTCAGATTAGGAAGGGTATATGGAAGTCAGAGGGGTGATTGAGATAATCTGTACTTTTTTTTTTCCACAGATCCTTCCTAAGCTGTATAAAATCGTCTAATGATAGCCAGAAAATATGTCAAAACCCGTCATGATCCTCAAGGAGTTTATGATTTAGTAGATATTTGCATTTTGGAGGTTTGTTTAATCAGTTCGAGGCTTCAAAATGTATAGGCATTAATGACTGCAACTGTACCAAAGTAGACTAAGGAATCCTACATCACCTACAACCCCTCTACAACCAATCTCTATTCATCCATTAGCACTCAGATTTGATTGGTTTCAATTCATGTTGTGAAATTTCTGTAACAAAGTCGCTTCATATTAAATTAAAATGTAAAACTTGCAAACTAAACAAACCAAAATTGGGACAAAGACAATATAAAGGTAAAATAACTGATCAAAATCGCTATGTGGAACCTACGCTTACTAAAATAAACATTTTGAAATAAAAGAACACAATCCACCACATAGGGTGTAGCCTACATCACTACTGTATATGAGCAAGTCAATATGGTTCCCAAGCAAACTGATTGCACACACCATCGTCATGTTCAAGGAATTAGTCAATTTGGGAAGTCTAAACCCATAATGACAGAAAAAGATTGACTCCAAAAAGTCGACGGGTACTACCAAATCCTGCATCCCTTATTCGAACTACTGCCCTCCTCAGTGGATATAAATGAAATTAGTTGAAAACGAAACCAGTCAATCTTTCAGTCCCTTTACTTAATTGATTGAATGATAACCTACCTGAAGTTTCATGTGTTCATTACGGTCTGAGAGCCATTTTCTGAAACCAAAAATACACAATATGATCAGGAATACGTAAATATACTACTGTATGTAAAAAGGCAATAAGCCTACACTACATATTTGATTTCATCCAAAATTTAATTTGTTCTTTTATTTATAAATAATTATTTTACTTAAGCGTTGTTTCCACATAGCGATTTTGATTCGTTGTTTTGTCTTTTTACTATGTTCGTATACGTTTTGGTTTGTTTATTTTGCAAGTTTTACATTATAATTAATCTACTACCCAAGATCCATGATTGTGGTTCTTCAACAAAAGAAAGAAATTGATGGCAAGTCTGCTACCTGCACAATGGGATTCAACCTTGGAGTTCTAGACCAAGTGATTATCGGGAGACCATGCTGTGGGGATCGGTTTTTACACCTTACCCGAAAGAGGATTTATGGAGCTCCGATCTTACTCTCAACCATCTGAACAATTTAACCAGCACACCTAAACTTCGTTAAATGCGGAAATAGCCTCACGAAAATATCATGCCCTGGTGGGGGCACGAACTCTCGACCCTTGGGTGTGAGGCAGGCACCTTACCAGTTAGACCAATAGAGATATCCCACTTGGCCTGTTCGGCTCAGGGTATTTCCGCATCCGAGGTCTGTTTAGGCTAGCCTATTTTCACTGACTTTACACTACTTCACCTTCCGGGAAGCGAAAGCTCAGAACAGAGAGGAACGAACAGAGAGAAACAAGCTTGAGTCGAATCGACCGAGAGTCCGTCAGAGAGATGAACGGGAATGGTGAGTCAACTTCACTGAGCGATGCTACACGCACCTACAAACTGCCCAGTTGGCAACTCGCTTGGGCGGCTGGCAACTCCACAACCCAACCCAATCGAGTCTCACAACACTCCCTGCTCTCTCCTATCCTCTTCCTTGTCCTGTGGGGATCGGTTTTTACACCTTACCCGAAAGAGGATTTATGGAGCTCCGATCTTACTCTCAACCATCTGAACAATTTAACCAGCACACCTAAACTTCGTTAAATGCGGAAATAGCCTCACGAAAATATCATGCCCTGGTGGGGGCACGAACTCTCGACCCTTGGGTGTGAGGCAGGCACCTTACCAGTTAGACCAATAGAGATATCCCACTTGGCCTGTTCGGCTCAGGGTATTTCCGCATCCGAGGTCTGTTTAGGCTAGCCTATTTTCACTGACTTTACAATGCTAACCAGGCTGGCAAACCAATCCTAAATCAGTCTTGGAAATGATAATATGGCCCAAACAAGACAATATCTTGTTAATTTTCCCGAACTTTGTCTCTCATCAATTCCAGTCTTAATACCAAATTGTCCCAGTTTGACACCTTGATGCTAACCACCACAAATAACTGGCTCAAATTTTAATTTTCAATCTGTCACACATCTGCTACCCAGGGTCATCAGGGTCAATACACTGATAAAACAACAGAGTTATTATTCTACTTATTCAACAAGAGTGTTGTGGAAACTCCCAGCTAGTAGTGTAAACATCTGCCATAGCCCCAACAGTAGTCTGATAGGTCTGTGCAAATGTTGCGGCCTCATACCCTCTAATTCTACACCACCCCAGAAAGCCGACGCAAAATGGCTGATGATCTGGTTCATAAATTCTGTGTGGGCACAGGGCCCTGGGTGGGGCTTTGGTTTCTCAGGCGTTTCCGCACCCTCCTCAGCTTCCCGCCATGGAGTGGCTTAGGTCACCCAGGCTTTATTGTGGTAGGCAGGGAGGGTTCTGTGGGGGCGTTCGGTTATGGCCTTGGCCTTGCTCGGGGCCTTGGGGCTGTTCGGCCAGGCAGCCTGGGGAACAACAACAACAATTTATTCCCTGCTGGATTCCCAATAGGATTGCAGAACAATAAAGGATGTCAGAGTTCAATAGACGTGTAATTACTGTACGATCGAATTCAATAAGGCATTATAAGAGGCATTTCAACCAAACACTGCCCTGAGTCTTTTGCTACAAGTACTATGTGTTGTGTAGGAAAATTAAAAAATGTATGGGAAAGGAAAGCAGGTTTAATTTTAAGAGGAGATAATATATCTAGACTTTAGAAATAAAGAAAACCAGACATACATACATAAGTACTGTATGATGTATGTACAGTATGTATGTATGTAAAACCATACTGGAACATATAATGAAATATTACATAAAGGAACAGTTGGAAAGGGCACTCACATTTTTCAAAAGGACACATTTTCATGTATCGGTTAGAGCTTAATAGTTTCCCTTGACACCAGATCTAAACCCAATTATGTATATACTACTTTTACAGGCTTGATGAATGCACCCTGAGCCATAAGAGGTTCCTTGTGTGATATGTGGCCATTTGTAAGACAAGTGACACTGGCTAAGGAGATACTGTCACTAAATTTACTTTTTTAGTGATAAGTACTGTAATATGTTTGGGTGAGGGCTGGTCCTATCCAGAATGAGGTTTGGCATCCTCTACCCTACTTTAGCCATTTCTGTCTGTCTCTTTTACTGTCCTACTTTTCCTTCTTGGGGCAAGGGGCTAGGAAATTTAGGAATCCTCCTCCCCTTGTAAAATTCACCTACTAGACGAGACAGAGTAAGGGGTGAGGGAACGCGAAAGTGGTCCCAGACCCTAAGAATTGAAACTTTGAATATTGTTTCTGTTCGGGCTCTGTCTCGAGTTGGCCACCCCTAGTTATGGGGTATGTGTCTGAGTATATACATAAATACATACACGTTATCAATATATTATATTTACCTGTAGGAATGTAAGCGCTCTTTTGTCCCATGTTCTAAACTTGAGGGCTTTAACAGCAGTGTAATCTGAAACACATTTAAACAAATGTAAGCATAGTTAAATAATAAAATATATAATGGTTACTTACGAAATACTACATTTTATACATAGCAGTATTACCATCATTATTACCATAATACCCCAGCCTTATGAGGGCTTTTGCCCAGTAGGCTGTAGACAAATAGTTTTTATTATTATTACCATAATACATGTTTCAAATATAGGCCAGATCTCTCTCTTAACCAAACCAATTTAGGAATTAGTTTTTTCCATCACATTCATATTAGTGTCCCTTTTTAAAGTTGGTATCATTGGTTACACAGTAATCCTGTTATCTTCGAAATATAATCTAGTTGAATAACTATCCGTAGTTAGTGTCAACCTTAGTAGTTAACCTTATGAAAACGATGCCCCTTAGCATCTTATTCTGGCAATCATTGGAAAATTTCATACAGTTTAGCAAGCACCTGTGGAAGCTAAGAAGTCAATTGAGAAAGGTTTTATCCCTTAAATTTCTACGGTGGTTTGGTCATGTGGACCGTATGGTGGTTGAGAGAATGACTAAAAGAGTGTATGAGAGTGAGGTGGAAGGGCAAAGAGGAAGAAACATACTGAGAGTGAGGTGGAGGGTTGAAGTTGAGATGTATATGAGTTAAAAGGGTATTGGGTGGGAGGGGTGCCAGATGCCAGAGGTGCATGGAGTCGATTCATTCGTGGCAATCTCCTCGGGGACGTCGGCCGACTCAAGACAGAGCATAAATAGGGACAACACAAAACACAACAGAAAACAATGAACACACAAAAACAAAATACAAATTCACACACATCTAGGTCATCCAGGAGAAGACCCAGAGACCAGGGTCACCAAGGTCCCTCCAGCACTCCCCCGGCCACCAACCAGCCGAAAAGGTTCCGATCTCGGCAGGCAGACATGCAGCGGAGCCGAAGCCACAAGCCCGCCCACCACACTTCCAGGCGCACCCTTCATATAAATCGTCTCCCCGGGCCAGGCGCCTGATGGACTAATATCTAGTCCAACTTGCGCCCGACCCCTTCCCCCAAATGACCACGTGTTCACTCATCTATTCACAAGCATTCTCCATTCAGCACACAACATAAAATAGACCTATTTAAGGATACTGGTATACAGCATATATATTTTTTCATGAACTTTGAACCCAACTTACAATTGGCTATAAAATGATATGCTTTAAATAATGACCTTATATTTTTACAATATGTGAATTAAAATAAAGTTCAGAAGAGGAATACCTACTGTAAATCAAATTTTGAGTACATATATATAGCTTAAGGCCTTTGTGATGTGGTCCAAGAAGAGAAAAAGTTGTACATTCATACATTAAGTCAAGATTGAACCCCTTTCATAGTGTTGCTCAGGAAACATTGTACATCTATGTCTGGGATCAAGCATGGACCACACATATACTAAATCCGACTTACGTAAGGTTCCCTTATGACATACATATTTTTGTGCTAAGGCCGAGAGCATAATTTAATTCTTCTCACAAGCATACATAGAGGCTTACAATGCCATTATTATGTGATAGAAAGAATGTGAATGAAAGTCCACTATGCTTTCACTTTTCCCCTATTATTATTTCTTCACTCTATTTTTTTTTTTTTTTGTCTGGGAGCCACTTCGCCCACGTGAGAAGCAGCATTTAGTACAACAATAATGAACAGCTTTCTATAAATATCTATATACTTATCTATTGTCATACACCTCAATCCCCAAGGGGGTGGCCATGAATGAATGGCCTCCATCCAGGCAATACGTTTGATTCTCTAGCTTGTATTCGGGGGAGGGGTGCTAGTTCAATGGCTTATGAGAAAAAATAAATGATGCTACTGCTCCCAGGGAGCCTATGAAGCTCCATGGTTGGCGTTTGTCTTTAAAACTGACAACACAGTGTTTGCATGTTCTTATGTTACTTAATTTATCCTGTAAGTACCTATGACGCTTTATATTCCGTCTACTTTTAGGTGATTGTATGCAACTTACAAAGGATCTCTAGGAATCAAAGGGTAAAATTTATCCCACTTAAACTTTTCATTTCAACAGAGAGTCTCTAAACTTAATGAACTATTCTGATAATAGCCAGAATATAACAAATGAATGCATCATGGTACACTAAAAAGGTTAATTTACCAGTATGCAACCCTTACTAACCATCTCCATTCTTTGGCATGTTCATATTGAGGACCTTATTGGCGACACTGGGAGCCGAGGGGGATTCCACTGAGGGCAGGTCATCCAAGGGCAGGGCAGTCTCGGCAAACCCTTCATTGGACTGGAACAACTGTCGAGTCTTGAGCACGAAGAGAATGTGGCCTCCATTCTTTACACCAGCTTCACTTGGAGTAACAGGTCTGAAATATGGATTTAATTTTTGTATGCATAAGAAGGAGATAAAAGGCGAAGCTGGCTGTATTTTGTGTGACAAATTGTGTCCCTTCAAATTGAAAGAGTGATATAGAGCCAAATCCAAGGTATGTTGGAGTCAAAATGCTTAGACAAGTGCAGCTTAAAGGAGACTAAGTCATAGGATGAAGGAATACTAGACTGTGGAAGAGAGTTCCAGAGTTTACATGTTAAGTGAAAGAAAGACGACTTACGATCTATAAATATTGTAACTTGCATGTAGACCTACATATACAGTATGTATGATCTTCACTTATGTGGCATACTTGGGATTCTGGCCTTGATAAATAATTAAACATCCCAAAATACATAATAATTTAGCATAATTCTGAATGGGGGAGGTAATGCGAAAATATATATTTATCTATCGATTGCCAGACACTGTAATTCCCGAGAGGGGATGGCCGTATATGAATTGCCTTCACATGCTTCCATATGCTGTGGTAACTCACTCTGTTCATCAGGGAGGGTTGCTTAAGCTCAACTAACCATCCCTAATTATTATTTGTAGTTAAAAATATTCAAATTCATAAATTAATATTTCTTGATGATTTTGGAAAGGGTTGTAATTCTTACTGGTATTAAATAATGTTCTGACCGATTCCAAAAAAAAATCTCATTACTTCACCAGTTCCAACATCGTGAGTTCCGATATAGTGAATGTTGTATGAGTTTGGATCTTCAGTAAATTATAAGATAATTCGCTTGGCTTTAGACCAGAGGCAAAAGAATATGCAGGTACTCCCCATATGTGGAGTTATAGCTTGGTTGGCTGGTCCATGGATGGAATATCTCTCCTGATACTCTTTTTATCTCATTAATAATGAGCTATGAAGTTATTTTATCAATGAAATACACATTAGAATAGTTTTGTATAAGGATACATGATACCAATTAAAAAGAATATAAGGATACATGATACCAATTATAAAGAAATACAACATAAACTTACAGCTCAAACTTTTCCTCAAACACCGGCGACTCTGACTTCTTCTGGACCTTAGTCTTGTAGCTCATGACATTGGGGAACCAGTCACAGGGAACCAGCTTGATTTGTACGAATGTGTCCGGTGGTTTCTCTTGCGACTTATTCCTGTTCCTGGCCATTATCACTTCCACAATCAACTTGCCAGTCATCAAGAAGAACGTCTGCAGGAATTGACATAGATTTTAGCTTTTCAGTGGACAAATGGATTAATACAGTAAGGCATAAATGGAAAGTGGCTATGCTACAATCAAAAGTGTGCATAGAAAACCTAAATCCACTGAATAGCAACATTAGTGCTTAACCCTATCAGTATATATTGTAACTTTTCAATTTATTCTTGGTAACAATTTTTTTTTGTACTCGGTTAAGGAAAAGTACAGCATTGTATACTGAAAGGGATATGTATGAAAGATCAATAACATGCATACACATTCAATCTCTCTTCCTTACATACATACGAACAAACACTGACATAAACATACATACACTAACATGCATGCATGCATACATATACATGTGTGAATGTGTGAAATTTTTGTTTGTAAAATTGTTAGGGAAAGAAATTAAAAGAAGCAATCTGAGATTGCTAACTTCATCAGGCCTCAGCCATCCACATCCATCAAGTTCAAGTTCTCATTCCTAATTGACTATGGATAGTATGTAAGTATATGTATATGCTCAGGCCCAATCCCCACTTTTCCTATTTTAATTTTAATTTTCTATTTTACTCTATTTTATGATTTTTTTGTTTTTATTTTCTTGGGGGTGGCCGACTCAAGACAGAGCAAGAACAGGGAAAACACAAAACACAAGACAGAACAACGAACAAACACAGACTATGGATAGTACCGAGTTTAATACAATGAAGATGGATACACAGAACATTGGCTAGAATAAACACTGGCAGCTGCAGGCAAGCACATGTGCAGATACAGGTAGAAAATACTATGGTAGATAGCGTGGATTGTTTTTAAGGCATAACTACACATTTTGAGGTGGTGCTTGGCTCTGTCTCGAGTTGGCCACCCCCAGCTATGGGGTATGTGCCTGAGTATATACATACATACATACATGCTTGGATTTTAGATTAATTGTTTTTTGTTATAACCTATTGTGTTGAATAAGGCATTTATTTATCGCTACATGAATCTTAGAAATGGGGCCCTTAGGGGGCCCGAGCATCTGGAGCGGCTTCGGTCTACCAGATTCGGGACTGTTCGGCCAGACAGTTTGGGGAACTACAACCACAACAATATTCAAAGCCACAATTATAGTATGCAAGCTAAAATTAAGTAAATCTTATTTAATAAAGCTCAACTAATGCTGTGCACCTGTAATCATTACATGCTACTGACCCGGACCACCAGCTCTGCAGTACAGTTTTGGTGGGTTCGTTGTAGCTCCTCGCATCGCTCCTTGTAATACTTGGCAATCAAGAACTCTGTCGGCATTTTCAAGTTGCACAGGGTCTTTTGAAGCGCTTGGTACTCTGATGAAGGAAAAAAAAGATGCTTGAAATTCAAAGTACTGTGTTTATTAACCCCCCTCCCCCCAAAAAATAAAATAAAAAATAAAATAAAATAATATATAGGGCCTATAACATAATAAAATGTATTTAATTCAAGAGAGCCTACTTGAAGTATTTAATTGATATATAAAATAATTATGTACAAATGACTTTAGGCAACAATATAGCCTACTTGGTTATTATATCCTCCTGGGACATCCATTGCTATCTCAATTAAGCTACAGTACTCTTCAACTTATCCAATATTATTTTTGTTTTACATAAAACACAAATATAGGCTATGTTTTTTTATTATTATTTCAGAGAAAGATTGACAAAGTGTGTTTTCACAAATCAGCATCTATGGGTTCTATGCCTTACTACTCAACGAGACAGAGAAACGGATGCGGTCCAGGACCCTGATAATAGGAACTTTAAATGTTGGTTTAAATGTTGGTTTCCCGGGCGTTTCCGCATCCTCCTCAGCTCCCCGTCATGGAGTGGCTTCGGTCACCCAGGCTTTATTGTGGTAGGCAGGGAGGGTTCTGTGGGGGCGCTCGGTTATGGCCTTGGGGCTGTTCGGCCAGGCAGCCTGGGAAACAACAACAACTTTAAATTTTGGTTTTGTTCGGGCTCTGTCTTGTGTCGGCCACCCTCAGCAATGGGGTATGTGCCTGAGTATATAGAGTACATACATACATTTACAATATATTGTTCAGAATAAAGGCTCAGAAACAGGTAGTCTATAGCAGGATGAAAGTTAAACAAGATGTAGCTTTCTCTATCACTCAAAATACTGTCTGTCCAGTCATATTTTGAAGTGTTATTGAATAAGTTCAGTGACTAATGTTCAGGTGTTGTATGGGAAATTTAGTTTAAATAATTATTTCCAAATCACAAGGGATGAAATTAATTCAAATGGTTTGAATTACTTTCCTCTAGTAATAAGGAGCTTGTGTGCTGTGCCCATGACCTAATCTATTTCAACCCTTTCTTACAGTTTCTTACAGTTTCTTACAGTAGATCCTCTGGAAAAAGGCAAACTATGCCTGTGTATCCAGCTCAGTACCAGTACTTGCACTGCTGCGGTCGTTCACGGTGTTGGCGGCGGCGGTAGCAGACGCAACATTTTTACTATTCTGTATTTTTGTTTTATAATCAAACTTCAAATCTTGTCTTCCCCATGCTTTATCAAGATTACTTTCAAACTCCCTTATTGATTCGGAATCGACTACATACTGGGGCAGTGCGTTCCACTCATTTACCACTACTTTCAAGTAGATGCCTTTTTTTCATTCATTTTGTTGACCAATAGTTAATTTTACTCAGCTAATAAAGGGTCTATAAGAAACAAGGGTTAAACATAAGCTCAATTAACCCTCTAGCTCTGCTGGTTCTAATTTGAATAGAATGATCTGGAGATTTAAAAAAAAATAAAAAATAAAAATAAATATATATATATATATATACCGGTATATATATATATATATATATATATATATATATAAATATATATAATGTATATACATATATATATATATATATATATATATATATATATATATACTGTATATATATATATATACAATATATATAAACGGTATACATACAGTATACTGTATAACAAAAATAAAATACAATAAGGCATCATCTGGTTGATAGGTTAATGGCCATCAAATTGTGAGTGTTAGACCTAATTTACCATTAGACTAACTTCCCTTATAAGTCTTTAGCTGACCTGCAGTGTGAGCTTGCTGGGGTTGGAGGGCCCGGGAGTCATCAGGGGTGAAGAAGTACCACGTCCGGTTCAGGATTTGGAACACATTCTTGAAGTATTCTGCCTTTCGCTTCTGTTCCAGCGTAAAGAGTTTAGATAATTTTGTGTTCGCCAAAAGGAAAGTGGGAAGAATACGAGTGACAAAATGAATAGAATTATTGCTTGGGTAGTGGGAAAGAGGGAAGAGGATGTAAAAAAAAAAAAACTTTGGAGAATTAATTGCTGATCAAAAATACAGTGAGAAGAGGACAAGCAAAAATAAAAGGAATTAGAACATTATTTACAGACCAAAATAAGGGAAAGGTGGAAAGGGGAGAGAGGAGAGATTGATAATCACAGGGGTATATGTATCCTTAGCATAGTAAGGAAGATGAGCTGTAGGATAGTGATCGTGAGAGTGAAAACAGAGAGATGGGTAGGTGAGGAGAAGGGTGGGTTTAGGAAGGGAAGATGCTGTGTAGACCAGATATTCTCCTTGAGATATGTTGTGGAGAAATATCTTCAGAAGGGACAGAAGTTGTAAGCTGCCTTCATGGACTTGGAGAAAGTTTATGACAATGTATATACAGTAGTGGTGTGGTGGATGATAGACAATAGTGTGGTGGATGATAGACAATAGTGTGGTGATGGATGATAGACAATAGTGTGGCTAATGATATAGACAATGGTGTGGTGAATGATAGTGGAAGAAAGTGTATGTGGATGGTTGAAAGCTGATTTTTTTTTTTTTTTACATAAACGAATGTATACAGCAAGTAAAAATAAATTTTATACAACACAATTCAAGCACCAAATGGTGGCTTCCATTTATGAAAACTTGATAAGAGCTGGCTATAATACAATGCTAAAAAGCCAGCATTGCACTGACTTAGTTACTCATGCTGTTCAGCAGCAACTCTTTAACAGATAAATAGTCAGTAAGAATACCAAAATTCAGGCTACTTACAGTTGAATTGCTCTCTACGATGCTGCAGAAGATGCTAATGATGGTGTTCCATATCTTAAGGAGGAAGCGCTGGAAATTAGTTTTGTCTAGCCTTTCTCTGAGATGAGAGAGGTCCTGGTCCAGCAAGTCCTGAAGGAGCACCGCCTCGTTGCCCGTCTCACACGCCCGCATCACAGCAGAGCTCAAGAATGGCTTCACCTGAAAAGGAAAAGGAATTGGTTCCGTGATTATTAAATTTAAAGTAGTAACATTTAAAACATAAAAAAGTTAATCCTGATTAGCATTTATTATAAAATTCAATTATTTGACCCTGAAGATATTTTTTGGGAGGGACAAAGCCTCTTCCCCCCCTCAAACTCCACAAGAAAATTATATAAATACAGAAAGTTATATATTTCTCAACAGAGCAATATATTTCTGACTTTTCAGGCAGAATCATTGGTGGGAGATCAGTGACTCCCTCCCTTAATTACATCATTGTTTATTGCTAAGAATTTCATAATAATATTTTGCTTAATCTTCAATGAATTATTTGCTTATATATTGTGTGGTTGCTGTTTTGGTTCGTTTGTTTTGCAAGTTTTACATTTTAATGTCAACTCACATTGACCATTTTCTGTCTTTAGTATTTACGCATATTCTATATTCTGTGCTAGCAAACTATTTGACAGTTGAGTTATCCTGCCTCACTGCCTATTCCATGTTTTTTTCTGAGGGGTGCACTTAATGGGGCAGTACTCAGCTGTCAAGTTTGCCGACACAGGGTATAGTATGCATCCTAGTAAACAGTAAGCCATCATCTAGAAAAAATATAATTGCTTCAAACCAAGCGATCTTAAGATGAGAGAGCACAAATGTTTATCTATATTTGGGTATACTGTAATACACAAATATACTAATCAGAGTTGACAAAGATTCACTTACTTTCTTAATAGCTTTGTCCATAAAGTTCATGATAGATCCTTCCATCTTGGAGAGAGTTTTATCCAGGACAGAGAACTGGTCTTCATCATAGTCCTGGTTGAGGCCACACAGCTCTGGCAGTGCAGCCACCTCATTCCTCACAAACTCTATGTTGTTCAGGCCGGTGCAACTCTAAGAATAAATTAAACAAAATAAATAAAAAATAAATACCAACTTCTTCTTCTTGTTCCCCAGGCTGTCTGACCGAACAGCCCCAAGGTCCCGAGCAAGGCCAAGGCCATAACCAAGCGCCCCCACAGAGAAAAGGCCAGGTGGTGAAACAGGGTATATAGCAATTCTTAAACTCCACCTAAAGTTCTCCCCGGGAGTAGCCTACTTCCCTGAATGATTGGTGCCTACAACCTCTTCTCTAAAATAGCTATTCCTTCTACTAAATGCTGTAATTGAAAGAACTTTAAACATAGTACTTGTTGGAGAAAACCTTTAACTTTACATAAAGCAGTAAAATTGCATATTTTCCCCCTATGAGTATTGCAAGACAAAATAACACCAATCAAACTTAATGCTTTGGAAGAAGATAATATTTGAGTCAAGTGTACCTGAGGTAGAAGCAATGTAGAGTCAGACTTGTTTTCCTCCCGACTGATTGTCTCAAGTCTGGCAATAACTTGTTTAGTGTAGAGCATGGCCAGTGAACACAGCTGCTGCAACAGTTGTCTCACCATCATATTCTCTTCATCGGGCCATTCTAGTTTCTCCCACAAATTCAAAATCTGAAATATTGTTTTTTTTATATTTATATTGGTGACAGATACAGATTAATTACAAAATAAGGACACCCACCAAGGATGGCAGTACGGTAGTGAAAACTTGTTGGAATATAAAATTTGTCTGCATTTGTGAATTTACTTTTCGTTAATCAAAATTGTCACTTCTAAAATTAAGCTACGGCATCCGGCAATAGATAGATAGATAGAAAAGTGGCCATAGTAAGATATGGTATGGGTTACTTGCCGACTCTCTGGTCCCTATTGTGTTTTTCCACATAAGAAGTTAAGATTGCTTCTCGGTGGGGTTTTTCGGTCCCTATTGCTTACAAGATGATCAGGATCATACCACGACTGGAATTATTTTATTGAAGCCGACTATTGGCATGTAGTATTAGTGTTCTTACCATGATGTAATGACTCAAAAATTAGGAATATCCTTATTTTGTTCTATGCCATCAAAGAGTGGAACGACCTACCCCAGTCAGTCCGTGAAAAGAGAACACTGTATTCCTTCAGACGTAGCCTGAAGGAACACCTGAACCGGACAGCTGCGAGAAGGGAGCACCAAGCTTATGTCTACTACTAAATACGACATAAAAGATAGGCAAACCAAACTGAAATGATTACTGATTACGGATTACTGAATATTTACCATAGGATGTAAGGTATCTTAACATAACCCCCTAGAAATACTTTCTCTAAAGTATCTATTTCTTTTATCCTCCCCTTTTCCCCAGCTAACCTAATCCCACAAGGACCCCAATGGAAATACGCCTAACGGCCTTATTGGGCTATCCTTAGTTGGAATTATGCAAAGCTGGTACATGTCATATTTGTAACATACTATGTGGTACCAACTCTGTAAATTGCTAACTGAATAAATATTATTATTATTTATTAAAACATTAAATTCTGCTAATTTTTTACTTAATACTGTACTTACTATGGCATAGTTAGATTTTGCCCCAGCAGCTGAAGAACTGATTCCGTTTGCGTCAGCTTCAAATATGTCCTTGTCTACCTCCCTGGCCAGCATGTCCCTGGTGCGGGTGAGCAGCTGGTTCTGCCACTTGGTCACCCCACCCATGAACCACTGGTGGTACCCGTGCAAGTCACTCTCCAGCTGGGCCTCCATTGGTAAGTTCTCTCCAAGCCTGTAATTAATATGAAAATTAGTCTATATACTGTATGAGGAAGACTATGAATAAATAAATGATAAGCGAAATGTCATAAATAAATAAATATATAGAAAGGCTATATACAGTACTGTACATATACTGTATACAGTACTGTATATAAAACACTTGCCAAAGAGTTTCATACAAATATCCACTTCCATTTCATTGTGTACCTGTTCAATATTGATAGACATTATTTAGTAAAATGTCAATTAGTGATTATAACAGATTTTACTTACTTTTGAATGTATTCCATTTTTTTATACAATTGCCAAGTGGAAGTACCAGGCTCGAGGGAGTAATCATCCGCCCCCTCCAGCATCATCAGTGAGCTGTAGGAGAACCTGTGCTTGATGGCAGAGTTATCATATATGGCATGGAGGAGAGGCCGGACACGGGCAGCCACCTCACAGGTCAAGAGGGTGTAGGCTAACCGCAAGTACGACACTTTGGCCTCTCTGAAAATTTAAAATACAGAATAATAGGATAATTTAAAGTTTCTTAGGCTTGTAGGCTTGTTGCAAAGTGCACCATATGTACCTTATTTACTGCTTCACTGACATATTATCCATTGATTTGGGTTTAGTTTAGGACTAAGAAAGCGGTCCAACTTTTGTCCCAGAATGGACTATCGCTTTAGTTCCTGACTGTACAGCTGTTTACAAACATCAGTTCATCATCGCTTGATAAAAGTTGGTCATTTGCGAGATATATGAGTAACGATGTGCTTCTGGAAGCTGGTTTGGGGTGGGCAGGGAGGGAGAGATGACAGTATTTGTGTGTGATACTGTGTGCTGGGTGTTGTTTTGATATTTCTTGGTGTCTGTGGGTGTGCTGCCATGTAGTATAGTGGGTGGTGTTGGTTTGTGGAGGCTGCAGCCAGGAATTGAGTGCCTCTCATGTCCAGGTGGTCTTTGGTTTCTTGATGTAGGTGATCTGTAGGTGTAGTAGCTGTGCAGCCTGTGATGATTTTTAGGGCTTTGATTTGAATAGTCTGCAAGGTCTTGTGATGTGTTTCAGCTAGGTTGGCATAGGCTACCAAGCTGCCTTACGATATTTGCTCAATTCCTTTCAACCACTGCCAAATACTTTGAGCCTATTATTTTTAACATCGTTCTTAACACCATTAATACCCCAAATTAAATTAATGAAAGCATGTGATTCTTCAATTTGCAGCAAATGGATTCCCTTAGCAGCTGATTTTTCTTATTTAATGGAAAAATATGAAACTGTACTGTCTCCGCACCATATTAATACATTAAAGTACAATGTTTTCATAATTAACGACATACAGTATTTTGCTTCAAAGTCTTTATCCACCTTTAGCCTATATGGTCTTTCAGGAAATGTCAAACTCACCTGAAGAATACATCATGATAGAAATTTGAGACTTCAGAAAGGAAGAAGCAGACATCTCCAGCCACAGTGATGGCCATGGTCAGCTGCTGGTCCACAGTGCTGATAGGAGAGTCCCGTAACCGACTCTTCAGGGTTGACTCCCACCTGCAAGGACAGAGGCGCTGTTAAGGGGAGGTCACCATTTTTTTGTTATCTTTCTCTCCTTTTCTCTCTTTCCCTGGCTTGTATCCATTCGGCCCCATGCAGCAAACTGTTTTAAGACGTTTATCCCCATCCAGGTGTCAATTTCTTCCTGGCGAGCGATAGTGAGCCAGTATTATCTGGAGAAATCCAGCTTTGCCGGAGAAAGTTTTCTATCGAAAAATTTACAAATTTAGCTTGCTGTCAAAACAAAAATATATTCTAGGGCCTTTCCTAGCTGATGCTGAGAGGATTGGGTTCTAGTCATGTGGTGATGGGCTGGTCTATCAGAGTGAGAACTGAGCGATCTCTGCCATACCCATAGCTTACTCTGACTGCTCCTTTTACTTATATATTTTCTAGATCTCAAGTGACGGCGTCTCTAACGTGGATTGACCTCCCAATCTACCATGATTGGAAGCCAAAGCGTCACATTCTTCCTTTGCCCCTCAACTTTCTCTTCATAATTGCTGAGGGGCACAGGGCCCTGGGTGGGGCTTTGGTTTCCCGGGCGTTTCCGCATCCTCCTTAGCTCCCTGCCATGGAGTGGCTTCGGTCACCCAGGCTTTATTGTGGTCGGCAGGGAGGGTTCTTTGGGGGCGCTCGATTATGGCCTTGGCCTTATTCGGGGCCTTGGGGCTGTTCGGCCAGGCAGCTTGAGGAACAACAACAACAACAACAACAACAACAACAAAAATATATATATATGCTGGCTCGCTACCGCTCGACAGGAAAATATTGACACCTGGATGGGGGTAAACGTCTTAAAACAGTAGAATGAATGGGGCCGAATGGATACAAGCCAAAGAGAGAGGGAGAGAAAGAAAAAAAAAAGGGAGGTGGGCTTCCTTAAAATATAAAACATACCTATTTTCATACATTAAGCAAGCCTTACGATTATTTCTCTGGGTGTTCTAATAAAATATGGTAAATTTAGTTTCTGGTTTTAATTTTGTTTGTTTAGCAATTTTTTGTTATTTTCATAGCTTATTGTACAGGGAGGCTTGGGGGCTGGGGGAGTGCTGGAGTTGGTTAGTTATGTAGAGCAGATTAACCAGATCACTGAGCTCCATACGGAACTCTCATAGGTCTGGCTAAGAGTGCCCTTAGTAATCCCTGGTCTCTGGTTCTTCTCCTGGGCGAACTAGATGTGTGTGAATTTGTGTGTGTGAGTGCGTGTGGTTTTTTTTCCCCGGGCTCTGTCTCGAGTCGGCCACCCCCAGCTTAAAAACAAGGGGTATGTGCTTGAGTATATAGATAGATAGACTGTACAAAATATATTGCGTAGCATAGTTTAGCAATTAGCACCAATGCGAACTTCTTCTAGCATTTATATATTCCGTGTATATAAAGTGGCAAAAATTAAGTAATCATAAAAAAGTTGCAACAATCATTATTTTATGCCCACAATATTATTTAACAATAAACTTTTCCTTTGGGAAGTAGGCTCAATTTCTGTCTTGTTGTATTCATGGAATTTACATTTCCAATTGTGTAATATGCTTCTAGGCTGCACTGAAAAAAATCCATAAAATTAACAGTTGTTGTTGTTGTTCCCCAAGCTGCCTGGCCGAACAGCCCCAAGGCCCCGAGCAAGGCCAAGGCCATAACTGAGCGCCCCCACAGAACCCTCCCTGCCGACCACAATAAAGCCTGGGTGACCGAAGCCACTCCATGGCGGGGAGCTGAGGAGGGTGCGTAAACGCCCGGGAAACCAAAGCCCCACCCAGGGCCCTGTGCCCCTCAGCAATTATGAAGAGAAAGTTGAGGGGCAAAGGAATAATGTGACGCTTTAGCTTCCAATCTTGGTAGATTGGGAGGTCAATCCACGGAAGAGACGCCGTCACTCGAGATCTAGAAAATATATAAGTAAAAGGAACAGTCAGAGTAAGCTATGGGTATGGCAGAGATCGCTCAGGTCTCACTCTGATAGACCAGCCCATCACCACAAATTAACAGTAGAACTAGCAGACTGTAAATTACCACTATCGAAAAGCCAATTCAATATTGCGGTCTTTAGTTGTATTTTATCTATACTTTATGACATTATGGCCGTAAATAAATAATATCAATGGTTTATGAACCTTCTAACTGTTAGAATTACTTTTATGACGTTGATTAATGTTTTGCTTCTCGTGTGACTGTAAATATAACAGAGTATTGTTAAGTGTAGCCTACAGGTACATACCAGTTCTTTGTGAAGTCGACCAATGCCACAGTGACCGCCTCACTAACAGAAACATTGTTTGGGAACACCTCCAGGTTCTGCAGTTGGGAGCTGGCCTCAATGGCATGGAAATTCCTAAAAAAGTAAATACTACATTTGGATAAAATGTATACACTAAAATCTTATGGGTATGGAAAGAGTAATTAATGTGTTCATATTAATTTACCCTTTAAAGGTGGTAAGCCCTTATACAGTCAAATAAGAATAAATATATATATAAAATCATCTAAGATAAGTCACTATTAACCCCTTCTTTTCCGGGGATGTCGTTTTAATTTTATTCTTGCTACTTTTAGACGATTTTATTCAGTTTAAAAAGGGCCTCAAGCAATTAAAAGGATTCGAACTATCCCACTTAACCCTTTTTACTACCACAGATCCTTCTTAAACTGCATACAATTATCTAAATACAGCTATAATAAAAGACGTCGCTGGTACAGAAAGGGTTAATTAATGTACACAATTATATTTTACTTCCCTTCATTATACATCTTTCTATCTATACAGAGTAATGATATGTTATTACAAGACAAACATCACAGAAAAGTACAATGATTGCTACTTTCATGGTAAAGGAAATGTTCTCTTAAGAGTAACCAAACAAAGTAGAAACTTAAGGGGATCATCTGCCTGAGACAGAAATTCCTTAAATACAAGCCAATCATTATAATATTCCTGTCAAAATATACATTCACATCACAAAGTCATTGACCAAGGTCCAAGACAAAGATCAAACACGAAAGATACCATGGAACACAGTAAACTAGAGACAGTTGAATGGCAACTGTCCTGTATTTAAATATATAGTCTATAATTAATAAATAAGCCAGAAATCATTCCCTCATATATCTCATAGTTCATAAAGTACTTGCACAATTGAGCTGAAACTTCTACCATAAGGAAATAATCAGTCAGGATAATTGGTGTGGGAATTAACATCCCGTTTTCTCAAGTAAGTTTGGAGTTACAATAGGTTTGAGGTCACGATTTCATACCTAATAATAGTGCATACTCTATATTCCCCTTATATTGAAGGGTGATGGGCTGGTTATTTGGTGATGGGCTGGTTATTTGGTGATGGGTTGGTTATTTGGTGATGGGCTGTTTTTATTTATTTATTTATATATATATATTTTTTTTGATGGGTTGTATTTTTGACGATGGGCTGTTTTTTTGGAGGTGATGGGCTGATTTTATATGGGTGGGAAATGAGTTCCCACTACCACCCATAGCTTGTTTTACCTTTATATATTTACTAACTCTCTTCTGGAGCGTGAAGATGGAAATCCCTACTGTTAATAAATATTTCTCCATAAAAACACAAAATCACAAGCACGGAAGAAATTGACGGGGAAATGGGGTATTTTGCTTGCTTGATCATTCTTTCGCTCGCGTGCTCAATTTTGTTGCTTTTGGAGGGGGTGCAGACTACTGTACGTAACTTCCAAGGTCAGTACCTGAATATGGGAGCTTTGTGGCTTGTGCTCTGTGTGTGTGTGTGTGTGTGTGTGTGTGTGTGTGTGTGTGTACTTACACTAGTTGTATTTGCGGGAGTGAGCATGCTCGTTAATTCCCGCCTCCTAAGATATGTTTGTCATACCGTGCTTTGAAACTATGCACTGATGGTGCAGACACTACTTCGGCTGGCAATTTGTTCCACCCACTAATCGAGTTGGTAGGAAATCTTTTACTTTTCAGATCAGATTTACTATTAGGCACTTTCAGTTTGTAGTTGTGACCTCTTGTTCTCTCACCTCCATCCCTCTCTATGAAGTTTTCTTGGTCGATTTTGTCAATACCTCTAACACATTTGTATATCTGAATTTGCTATCCTCGTTTCCTTCTCTGTTCCAGTGTAGGTAGATTCAATCTCTCGAGCCTCTCTTGGTACTCCAAATTTTCCAAACCTGGGATCATCCTCGTAGCTGCTCTCTGTACCCTCTCAATTTTGTGGATATGTTTCTTCATGTGAGGGGACCACACTACAGATGCATATTCCATCCTGGGTCTTATTATTGCCGTTATTATTTGTTTCATGGTGTTTTCATTAAGATAATTGAAAGACATCCTGATATTTGCCAATAGTGCTAGTGAATGTGATTCTCTCACTATCTTATTTACGTGGCTTTCTGGAGACATGTTATCCTTAAATTCTATCCCCAAGTCTTTTTCTTCTTCTGCTTTGGGAATCACTTAGTTTCCTAGTTTATAATCTTTTCTAGGTCTGTACTTGCTTTTACCCATTTCTAGAGTCTTACATTTCCCTGCATTGAACTCCATATTCCATTTGATGCTCCATTCATGCATCTTTTGCAAATCTGCTTGGAGTTCAAGGCAATCTTCCTGGGTTCTGATCGTTTTAAGCAGCTTAGCATCGTCCGCAAACATGCTCATGTAGCTTGTTAGTCCCTCAGGTAAGTAATTTACAAATATTAAAAACATGATTGGGGCTAGGACAGATCCTTGTGGTACTCCTCGTAATTTGAGTCCAGTTTGACGATTTCCCCCTTACTGTTGTTCTCATCTGTCTTCCGCTAAGGTAGCTCTCCATCCATTTCAGCAGTTTGTCTCCTACTTTTCCTCATGTTTTAATTTCCACAGCAATCTCTTGTGTGGAACTTTGTCAAATGCCTTTTTAAAGTCTAGGTAGGCACAGTCTACCCATCCTTCCCTCTGGTCCACTGTATTTATTACTCTAGAGTAAAAACTCAACAAGTTGCTTACACATGATCTGCCTCCTCTGAATCCAAATTGTCGGTCAGTAATTAATCTTTTGGATTCCAGGTAGTTCACCCATTTATCCCTTATTAATCCTTCCAGAATCTTCATGAGGATGCTCAATAGCAATACAGGTCTATAGTTCAGTGGTTTATCTCTGCTTCCTCCCTTAAATATAGGAATAATGTTTGCTCTTTTCCATTCTGTAGGTACTATCCCTGTGTCCAATGATTTGGTCATTATATCATGTGTGTGTGGAGGTGTGTGTGTGTGTGTGTGTTGGGGGGGGGGGCCCCAAGGTGATGGTGTTCTTTTATTTATTTCCCTTAGTGCTTATGTGATCTACCTTGCTCATACAGGACACCCCCCCCCCCAGAACAAGAACCACACCCCCCTTTAATGATCTAGTATCATATATTATGATAATATTAAGTATATAATAACAAATAATAAGACAATAATCTGTTCATTATGACAAGTCTAATAATCCTGACCCTTAACCTCTCTTAACTTAAAATGGACTTGAGCAATGAAGCTACTATTTGTATCAGTTGGGAAGAGGCAACCAGTAATTAGCTGTGGGAATTTACATCTCCTTTGATGAAATCTTCGCGAGTTAAAAGAGGATAGGTGTCACAAATCCTAGAATCATTATAATACACAAACTTTAGTAAAGACATACAGGGTTGCAAAAAGAACTATATCTTGAATATTTTAATACTGTATAGTGATAATTTTGAAGGACAAAATTATGGTGAACGACGAACTGAAACAACATAATTGATTATTATGTTGATAAGATTATATAATATGTTGACAGACACATATCGTGTAGATCACCTGGTAATTTTAGTGTATGTTTCTTTTAGCCAGAAGATCCCCTAAGGCCATCATTGCTTGGAATTGCTCAAATACAAATATTTCACTGTAAATATATCTTTCAATCATCATGAAAAAGCACAATATAAAACACAATTACTCACTTCAATATGCCTTTGATCTGAGCATAAGACACAACTTTGGATGAGGCTGCTGGGAAATGGGTTGTAAGATTCCTTAATCTGGCCAGCTCATTGGCAATCCACAGTTTCAGTGAGCTCCTTATCTCCTACACATAAAAGTTAAGTATTATTAGTTGTGAACAGAAACAAAATGAGGTCCAGTACCTACATATAACACAGTAAACTGATTGAATAATCGTTAATGTGTGAAATTATATTATACAATACCATTACTGTACCTCCATATCTTGAGCAGAGAAATTATCTTCATTCATGTGGCCTTGTAATTTCTTCAACAGTTCCCCAAGAAAGACCTGATCAACGACCAAGAATTTAGAGACGACGTTCCACCAAGCAAGCGCTGTGCTCGCTGAGGTGAGGTTGAGGGTGGTGGCGTAGTAGCTTAGCAGGCAGTTACTAGACTCGCTCACTTTACCACTCCACGGGGTTATCAAGCTCCACGTCACACCCTGAAACAAAATGTTCATAATTACAGTTGTGGTAATTAAAGCAGTTTATATATTTTTTGTTAAAGATATCTCAGGCTGAATTACATCTCCTCATTAATTCTTTGCCTGGTATCTGCATTTCAGAGGCTCATATAATATATTTGAGGGTGCAAAATGTATCGCAAGTTTTGACCACAACTGTACATACATAGGATATATCAAAACATGTTATTATCTATTTGTCAATTTTAATACAATCCCAGCCATAAACATAATCCTGGCATGCTCAATTTCCAAGGCAAATTATAAAATGATCAATATGAAAATCTGATTCAGTATATATTCTTCTTACCTCATTTTCATAGCAGCTTCTACTGCTGGAGGAACTGTCGCTGGAGGATCTCTGGTACACACGAGTGCTCTGGGATCGGTTCAGTCTCCCACTAGATTTGAGTCTAAAGTTATTCCTTGTAGATGATGTGCTGCCGGTCACACTTATTAAGCTCCTCTGGTTCCTCCTCATTCCTGATATCCGCCGGTTGAAGTTGGTGATGTTCTTAAGGTGATGTTCTACTATCTTGTTCAAGAACCCATTGTACCAGTGAGGACCCATTAGGTTCAGCTGAGAACAGAAAATACATAGTAACAATTTTGCCGTCAAATGTAAAAAAAATGGTATACATATATGTATAATGGTCTTTTATCTGTTCAAATTTGTACACATAAATGGTTGAAGTCCTTAATATGCTTATCATTATTGTTATATTTGAACACAACATTTAGTCTTGGAGAAAAACTGTTACAGGTTCAATTTATACGAATAAATAACTCCCTATGTCCGTTACCTTTGTGCTCATCTCCGTGTAATTTCCCATTGGGGCCTGTGTAAAATAGGTTCCCTGACTGTACACAGGGGCTATTACATATCAACCAGTTTATCACAGTTTATCTTACCCAAGGATGCAGCCTCCACAAACCAACACCATCCACTATACTACATGACGGAACACCCACAGACACTAAGGAACATTAAAACAACACCCAGCACACAACATCACACACAAATACTGTCATCTTTCCCTCCTTGCCCACCCCAAACCAGCTTCCAGAAGCACATCCATACTCACATCACTCGCCGTTCCATCCAGTCACACAAACACAACACGCAGCTGCATGCACGACCTTCTGAAATCCATCCTTCTGAGTCCTCCCTCCCTCGCAAGGACAGAGTCCACCTGGCCAGACTGAGATGTGGGCACCATTCAGCTCTTCTGAACTATCAGAAGAGACTGGATGACTCCGTCGGCGACGCCTGTCCAGGTTGTAACACAGCACCCCATACTATTAAATACATCATAGAAGATTGCATTCCACACAATCACTTACGCCAACAACATAATCTACACTCCTTGAGAGCCCTGTGGGAAAGCCCGATTTCGGCCATGGCCTTCCTTAGGGACTCGGGGCTGTTCGGCCAGGCAGCCTAGGGAACGACAACAACAACAACAACTAAATACAAGGCTGCCACAGATGGTATGGTGTGATGGGTCACACAAAAAACATGGAGAAAGATAACATATGAATTGTTATTAACCCATCTAAGCTTCCAAAATGTGGAAAGGGTTAGTCTGGTAGTATATGGAGAGGTTTGTATGGTCAGTTAATCTAAAATCTATTCTTTATGGCTACTGTAGTCTAGAAATCCTGACCCTCAACCTCTCATAACTCAAAAAGGACTTGAGCGATCAAGGTGATATTTACACCATTTGGGAAGAGTCAACCAGGGGAGGTGTGGTTGAGTGGTCTTGCCACTGGACTGGTAATCCAATGGTCCCGGGTTCGAATATCAATATATCAATGGGAAGATATTATTGGGATGGAATTTGTGCTGTAGGCTACCTAGTATCAATGCATTACCACAAAGCTCACTGAAACGCCAAAAAAATACCCTCATTATTCCCTGATTAAATAACACTGTATGAATATTCCCTTAATCAAAATATGCTATAGGGGGGCAATGCCTAGTGCGTTAATTGCTCAACAGGTGGCGTTCTGAGAGTGACTGTCCGAGTCTAGGGGATGAGACAGTGAAGCACAAAGGTGAAGCAGCTTCAGAGATGGGGCTGCTTTGAGTCATGAGTGGAACTCTAAATGCTTCACATGTCTCACTCCCTAGACTGGAACAAGACCTCATGGGTTTCACCGTGTTGAGCGGTTGGATGTACAGACACTCAGTCTATGCCCGAGAGGGAGTAGTTTGAATATAAAAAATAAATAATAATAATAAATAAATAAATAAGGTGTGGAGATGTACATCCTGTTTGCTCCAGCCCTCACTAAGTTACTATGGTTCACAATTTCTAGACCTATCATAATGAGTTATAACTACCTGCACTGCTGAGGAAAGCTTGAGACTGAGTTGCAAACGGCCTCTGTTTTTAGTGGCCTTGACGTTGTCCCTGAATGAACTGGTGGCCATCTCCTCCCGGCCCTTGATCAGCTCGTACCACCGCCCCTCCACACTCTCATCCTTCAGATCCTATGGAAACAAGGAGGTGATTGAATTATTTGGGATGCATGTGAAGTTAGGTAACAATTTATGAATCATTGCACTAAGATACAAACACAGTATGGGAAGGGATGTTGGCCACAAGTGGCCTTCCAGTGATATTGTTTTCCAATTGTCATGTGTCCTCTAAACTATGTTATGCATTATGTTTGAAAGGTTAAAAAAACCAATAATAATGTATTCATATTGGTAAATCTGTAACAAACAAACACAGTGTAACACTCAAATGAAAAAATATTAAGACATACCATACCTATAGGCTACAGGCAAGTTAGGTCACTATTTTGTATTTAATCCAACCACTGGGCAAGGCTGTCAACAAACTGAGGGTAATTTATTCAAATATATATTTTTTGCACACAGGCACATTTAACATGCCACCAGTTGAAAAGAAAGATATTTGAATCCCCTTGTATTTCTTGAGTTAGAGGCTACTCCATGCCATGCTAGTGTACTACAAACAACTATAGTATATTCATTATAATTAGGCCAATAATCGTGACCACTAACCTCTATAACTAAACATCGACTAGAGTAATCGAGTTAATATAACTACCATTTGGGAAGAGTCAGCCAGGGAATAGGTGTGGAAATATACAACTCATTTGCTCTAACCCATTTTTGAGAGGATAAAATCCAAGATTTCTGGCCTACCTATACAGTACTTAATAAACTCTAGTTTTTAAGGCATATCGGCAGGTTTATGGTATAGTCTATCTATCTATTGCTACACGCCTTATGGTAAATTATGAAAACTAAGTATATACAGCACACAATGAATCGTAACCATATTCCCCCTATACTCTGTCCATTTCATCATGGCACATAAGATAAAGGACAAAATGCTATTAAGCTTTTCAGTATACTATGATGCAGTTTTCATTTTACTCTGGCTAATACTAGATGATATTACTAAGATTAGCAAGAGCATCTGGGAATCAATTGGGTAAAAACTACTGTATATAAATTAACCCATTGATTCTAACAGAGCCTTTATGAGCTGAGTAAACGTGTCTAATGAACGTCAGAATAGCATTCAGAAAGGTGTCATCAATTCCTGATAGGGTTAAGTAAATGTTACAACCAGTATGAGGGAGTGGAGCATACAGTGTGGAAAATTACGAGTCAATCTTCATCACCTAGCATCCATTAAACACTTAGTCAATACAATGAGACTGTCACAAAACCCAAATGTCTCGACCCCTCTCCTCTCACTGTGTCTAAATTTCAAGAGGTTACTGTACTTTGTTTCATATACAGTATAAGCAACATCACTTAAAAAGATAACAGTCGTCCACATGTATGTTGTCAAGAATTCATAAATAAATTTATATTGAAAGTACTTGACCACAACATAATCAGATATTAAGCGGAACTCTGAAGAGCTACTGATATATTCAGTTCTTGAGGATGTTCTCATCCAATCAGCAACTGTCATAATGTTACGCTTAGACCCCATATATATCATTTATGTGAAATAGAGCCTCAATAGTAAATAAGATATCGGCTAATTTCTGCCATATTGGTAACAGTGGTTTCATTTTCATCTCTCAATACTGATGTTAGTCCATACCCATAACAAACATTGGCAATACTGGTACGGGAAATATAGTTTAGTCTTTGGATCTAAATTTTAATGCTTATAAATGATCATCACCTTATTGTACTTCAGTACTGACCGTGAGAGGGATGGAGACTGTTCCTAGCAGGTTCCTTGTTTCACCTGTCTGCATGTGTGCGGCGGCTGCATCCCTGACCAGCCGCCCCAGCACCCTGAGGTCCTTCATACCCATCAGCTGGTCCATGCTGGTAGACTCCTGGGGCTCATGCCTGGGAGAGTCAACAACACAGAATATAAGGCATAGTTAATCAACATTAACTAGTTATTCCTCTAAAATAAATATAATTACTCAATATATAAAGAAAACACAACTTGGGCTGCACTTGGTACTCAACCTATAGGCATCTTCACAGCTGCGGATTTTGTGTTCGAATCATGTGATAAGTGGCTTGAAATTAGGCACAGATGCTTGTTGAGCTGATATAAAAGCTTAGATTTGTTTAACAATGCCATCCAAGATCAACAAGTAGAAATAAGGATTTTATATAAAATTGGTGGGCCCTGGAACTAGTCACTAGTTTAGTCACCCTGGTTGAGATCTACTGGTTGAAATGGTCTACTGGCCGAGATACTTGGTACACTTGGTGCATTGTAAATAACTTTGAGGACAAAATAGGCAAACATAAAATCACGTACAAATGTGTTGATAAATTACTGTATTTAGATTCCCTGAAACCCCCCAGATTCCTCTTCAATTTCGGGTGTGCGTGTGTGTGTGGGTATGTGCGTGTGTGTGTGGGTATGTGCGTGTGTGTGTGTGTGTGTTATAAATCACCAGAATTGATTTGGGAAACCTTGAGGCACCACTGAGTATCGCAGTAGGCCTTTATACCATTAATTATAAACACAAATTTATATCTATCTATCTATCTATATACTCAGGCCCAATCCCCAATTTTCCTATTTTTTTTGGGGGGGATGGGGGTAGCCGACTCAAGACAGAGCAACTTCAAGAGCAAACATAGGGACAACACAAAACACAACAGAAAACAATGCACACACGAAACAAAACACAAACTCACACACATCCAGGTCACCCAGGAGAAGATCCAGAGAACAGGGCCACCAAGGTCCCTCCAGCACTCCCCCGGCCCCCGACCACCCGGAGAGGTTCCGATCTCAGCAGGCAGACATGCAGCGGAGCCGAAGCCACAAGCCCGCCCACCACACTTCCAGGCGCACCCTTCACATAAATCGTCTCCCCGGGCCAGGCGCCTGATGGACTATTATCTAGTCCAACTTGCGCCCGACCCCTTCCCCCAAATGACAAATTTACTTTTGTATATTTTTGGAAGGGAGAAGAGTTATTCAAAAGAGTTATGGAAGAGAAGGGGATGCTCATATCTTAACCGAAAGTCAATGCTCTCGATCAAGATAAAAAATACAGTAAATATGATGAATGAGTTTCATAACTCTTAGTTTTATATATAATCTATATAAACAAACCCCCAGCTATGGGGTATGTGCATGAGTATATACATACATAAACAAACACAAACGAGCAAATCGATAAACAGCTGTAACAAAAAACATCTGTAATGAAGTGGGCACAGGTGATATCAAAGGAATACTTACCAAACTTCAATCACTAGCTTGGCATCTCTCAGGCATGGAATCCAGCTGGAATAAATAGGGTCCATGATTAGATTAACTTATCTTTATAACAGTGTTTATACTGTATAACTTAGAGATTGAGTTATCCTAAAGATGTACAGTTTCATTCTCAAGTCCTTATAATCTTTAAGATAATTAAATTTGAAATAAGGTGGAGTTCACTATTTTCTTCCCTATGTTTAAGGAGACAAAAGGCAAAGCTCTGTAACGAGTGTATACCCCCCCCCCCCCTCCCCCAACCCCCACACACACACAAATTGAAGAAGTGACAGAGACAAATTCAAGGTGCAGTCAAAATGTCTGGACACACTGAGCTTGAAGGAGTTTAAGTCGTAGGATGAGGGAATGATAAATTGAGGGAGAAAAATCCAGAGTGGAAGAAAAACTGGGAAAGTCAGTTCACTCATGGGTTAGAGAGTTGAACAGAATAGGGGTGGGAATGTTTTAAGTGTAAATACAATTGTAGATACAAAATATCTAAACAAGTCTACACAATTTATACCCTGTTTATTCAATCTCCACTGCCGTGGCACTTGATACGCAAGGTGCCAAAATTTGACGGACATGACCGATTTAAAGCAGGGCGAGGGAGTGGAAATTAGAATATAAAAAGGTAGCCTGTAAAACAAAGCGAGACAATATACAAATACATTATTAAAAACGGTATTGGCTCAACACAAAACTTATCAAGTAATCTATTTAGTAATGAAACCAAGTAATATAATTACCTCAACCATAATAACCAACAGTTTAACCATTTAAATTTGATTAGGGCCCCCCCATCATGATGTCTGCCCTAATAAAGATGATGTTTGTGTCATCCCTGGTATTACTGTTCCTACTAAGGATTCGGTTCCCTATGAACAAACCTATCTCTGACGTATAACAGCTTAGTTACCTACAGACAATTTTATTCAATTTACTAATACCATTCTGGAGTGGAAGGGTTCTCCACATTTTTTCTTAACCATATGACTCCTAAAGGCCCTTTGTAAACTGATCAACATCACCTTGAGTTATCTACAGAATATACTAAAACTCGTCATCTGTTTATACATTGTTTATTAAAGTAAATCATCAACTTCTTGACAGCTTTGATACAATCCCAGCCAGAAATATAATCCTCAATTGGTCAATTCCCATGAACACATGGTAGCAGAGAATCTGATAAAACATCCACAAAGAACGTCAACAAAATATTTCAAAAGGCTTAAATATATGCATGCATGAGACATGCATGCACGTTTGAGCCCTAGTCACCAATAGGTGATTGTGGAACAGAGAAGATAATCCCCCACTGAAATGGGCGTAATATGGGAGTACCCGGCTTCAGCACCAAATCAGCACCTCCAGGGCCTATATGAAAATGGAAGCAGTACACTTCTTCCAAATACAGTGCTGTACATCTCTACTATTATAGTGCCCCGGACTATATTGTCAACCACCTGGACGTGATCATGTGAAGTATAACTGGTGTTACTGGTCACTGATCCAATACACTTTCCTGAAAAAATGCATTCTCTAACTATCACATTAGCTGCAGAATATGGCCAATGTGCTAAATAATTAACTAATAAGTGTGGTATGTATTGTGACATACAAGACTAGTTTTAGTACTTCATCTTACAATGTAAAATCTCGTTGCCATGCTGGTGTGAGGGTGGCCGGAATGACTGGGGTTCGCTGAGGGTCACTGCTGCCAGGACACAGACGCAACATACAGTACGGGTAGCTTGACTCTGCAAATATATACAGTAGACCTTTACCTTCTAAATGGCCATCCATCGCTTAATCAGTACTTAAGATGTTATTATTTAGCTAGTATATACAATTATATAAAAAATACAATATAGTAAAGTGGAGGGCAAAGCAAGAAGATTGAGTATTGAATGAAGTTTTAATTCAGAGACTTAATTGTTTTTGTTTCTCCTTATTTGAGTTTTAACAACTTACAGTAGTGCCATGGGCAACACTACATGAGGGGACCACTGTCCACTGTAGGCTACATCTATGATAACATGGCTCAGCCTGTGTGTGCCCGATGACAGTTCTCCAGAGGATAATGTCACTGCTCTGAAGGTCCGAAGCAGTGCACTGGCAATTTAGAGTTGCCATGAGTCAAAGTGTGACATTATTCATGGCCACATGCCATCTTGGCTAACCCATTTGTATCACCTCTTACATCACGTGTTTCGAATATACTTTTTACACTCTGTCTCGGGGAAGAGCAGAGGCTCCTAATCCATAGGTAGGTCGATTGACATACATAATGTAGGTAATTAGATAAGTTAAAATAGTTCTCAAATGTATAAAATAGCTAAGGTGAATGACACAGAGCAATTATTTATATAGAGGAGCAAAGAGAGGTGTCCATGAGGTATGGTCAATGGAAATAATAATAGTAGTTTAGTATATACAGTAATACAACTACAATTATTTCTTTTGCAGTTTGTCCTGGGTCAAAACACAAATTGTCTATAGGTCTGAAACACTATTTCGGTCAATTTATATTGCAATGAGGTTGAGTTGGAATAGTGGTAAGGAATGTAGGCCTATTTATAATTGTGTTTAAAGTCCACAAACACTGAAACACTTACTTTTTAAATTCGAGCATAAATGCTGCGACATCAACCAGATAACGTCAACTCCTTCATCACGAGAGGTTTATACTAAGCTGAATCAAATCGTTTGACGGTAGCTATAATGAAATGTAGAAATCATTGCGAGTTTGAATCAAAAGTTTAAAAATACTTTTGGAGACGAAAGGGTGAACATTATCTGGTTGGTGTCGCAGTATTTATGCTCGTGACTGTACATCAGCTTTATGTATGTAAATGAACACTAATAATCTCTGTATATTTATAGACGAGTAACATAAACAATGACGATCATGCGAAATATAATACATATGGCTATCAGCTAGAGAAAAGAGGTGAATGAACTCTATTGATTAAGGGGAGAGTCATGGTTATACTGCACACAACACAGACCGGCCAGCGTTATATTTGGGCGCCATTTTGGTGCCGTAATTATCGATACTTTACTCCTGATCATGCAGATATTAGATCCAAAATCCATGCTATATTTCCTGTATCAGAATTGCAGAATGTTTGAGTATGTGAGTGGTAGAGACTCGAGAGAGTGGGACCAAAATGGCGGAAGTTGGCCGATCTCTGCTTGCTATAGGGTATCTACACAACATCAATATTTGGTCCACTAGACAAGCTAGAATTGACCTGGAAAATGTAAATGGCCTCACCGTGTTCAGTGGTCGAGTGTAAAGGCTATCAGCCTATGCCCGAGAGGTAGTAGTTGGAATATAGAGAAAAAAAAAAAAAAAAAAAATATATGTATTTGTGTACTATAAGAAGGATCTGTGGTAGTAAAATGGGGTAAGTGAGATAATTCGATTTTTTTTTTAGTTGCTGGAGGCCCATATTAAACCGAATCAAATCATCTTACAGTAGTCGGAACGAAACAAAAAGAGACGTCGCCGGTACAGGTGGGATTTAACTCTTTTCACATGAGAGAGAGAGAGAGAGAGAGAGAGTGTGTGATAATATGTAAACAAATATATGAGACAGACTTACCATTGGATGTCTTGGGTCTGAGGTCCTTAGCCTGGTGGACTTTAACATGAAGAGTGGTTGTGGGGGGCTGAGGAAGAGTACACGGGACATAACATTAAATACCATAAACACATATACACAAATACTCTACACCTTACATTTATACTTGTAAAACACATATGTACCCGACATTTAGACTTGTAAAACACATATATACCCTACACTTAGACTTGTAAAACACATACCCTACATTTAGACTTGTAAAACACATACCCTACATTCTAGCTTATAAAACACGTACCCTATTTTTAGACTTGTAAAACACATACCCTACATTTAGACTTATAAAACGTATAACCTACATTCTAGCGTATAAAACACATACCCTATTTTTAGACTTGTAAAACACATACCCTACATTTAGACTTATAAAACGTATAACCTACATTCTAGCGTATAAAACACATACCCTATTTTTAGACTTGTAAAACACATACCCTACATTCTAGCTTATAAGTAAACATACTCTACAATCTAGCTTATAAAACACATACCCTATTTTTAGGCTTGTAAAACACATACCCTACATTCTAGCTTATAAAACACGTACCCTATTTTTAGACTTGTAAAACACATACCCTACATTTAGACTTATAAAACACATACCCTACATTCTAGCTTATAAAACACATACCCTATTTTTAGACTTGTAAAACACATACCCTACATTTACTTATAAAACGTATAACCTACATTCTAGCTTATAAAACACATACCCTATTTTTAGACTTGTAAAACACATACCCTACATTTAGACTTATAAAACGTATAACCTACATTCTAGCGTATAAAACACATACCCTATTTTTAGACTTGTAAAACACATACCCTACATTCTAGCTTATAAGTAAACATATCCTACATTCTAACTTATAAAACACATTCCCTACATTCTAGCTTATAAAACACATAGGCTACCCTATTTTTAGACTTGTAAAACACATACCCTACATTCTCACTTATAAGTAAACATATCCTACATTCTAACTTATAAAACACATTCCCTATTTTTTTTTCTGGGTAAGCGTTAGCGAGACTGCAATTTGGAAGAAAAATTTGTTTAAATTCGTTTACCGAAAAATTTAAACATTTAGCTTGAAGGGGCCCAGAAAGTCTAGGGGGCGTGGTTTACTTTAAAGAAGGTATGACGAGGCGTTGTTTTAAGTCTAGGAGGGGCAAAGTTTAAAAAAATCCAGCAGGTCCCTCGTATCCAACAAACACACGCCCCAACGTACTAACAGATACACACACACCATCAAACTCACCCCGACAGACACACTACACAAATACACAAACACACACTAGCATACTATACACAATACCACAATATTGATCAGTTTAACCTACCTCCCTCATCTTAACCTCCTCCTCAATGAAAGACATGGTGGTCTCGTCCTCATCGAAGATCTCCAGTAGCTCCCTCCTCACCTCCTCCCTGCTGACCTCCCTACTGCTGCCCCTCCTCTCCCCCAACCCCTCGGCCCCCTCCAAGCTCTCCACGGCGCCCACCACTGCTGTCGCCACCAACCTCTCGCGGGGGGGATGTAGGTGGAAGGCTGAGTAGTATAGGTCTGCCAGTTGTTGCTGCTCCTGAAATTATAACAAATATATATAATCTCGTGTATGAGAAGTCCAGTGATAAAAACTAAATAATATGCATGAAGTTAAATTGGCCAGGATATCTGCAGTCCGAGTAACAATGACACAAGATGTCAACATCAGCCGCAACCTGCCCTTCTGACTCGGAGTGTCGCCCACCCCGACATCGCTTCATCACTACCAGCGAGACCGGCTACCACCAACACCCCAGAAAGACCTCACAGCATGCAAGCTCTTCTAACCCTCAACACCACCAACCCATGGGTAGCAGCAACAAGAGACACTACCCAATCCACCCAGACCAAGGTATCAAACACTATAGGAGCAATCCTATATTTGGCCGAAGTAGGCTTGACGATACTAGAGGTAGGCTCGACGCTACCAACATACTAGCTAGGCTTGATGCTAGCAGAAGTAGGATGGACACTACTAGAGGTAGGTTTGATGCTGCCAAAATACCAGCTAAGCTTGAGGATAGCGGAAGTAGGCTCCACACTACTATAGGTAGCGCCAACGAACTTGACAATAATCTTGACCCCTGACCTCTTCGTAACTCAAAAGGACTTTGAGCAAACTGGCTGTAAATATGCACACTTATTTCCTGGTGGACTCTTCCCAAATGATAGAAATGTAAGCCCGATTGCTTTTATTAATTTTGAGTTATAGGAAGTTAAGGGGCCAAAATTAATGTCAAGTTCGTTGGCGCTACCTACACCTTAAAAGAAGCGGTTCAAGATCCTCCCAACAACTTTATAGAGGCGGTTCGAGACCCTCGAAGACGTCCCCCGACACCAAGTCCCCCAGCAAATAACCACTTGAAGGAGGCGGTTCGAGAATATCCATGACGCCAGCCATTATAAAGAGCCTGATCTGTGACATTAGACTAGAAACGTAGAGGAAGAAACCTTCAGCAAGAGGAACGATTAATCTCCCCCCCCCGAACTTCGGAAAATCACTCATGTAATTAGCTAACGTAATTCCTGCGTCAAGTTTTCACTTGGGAAAACAATATGCATATTCCTTCCTTGTGTTCTTAAACTAAATTTGAACTGTTATTTTTTACCTTTCCTGATCGAGATAATAGATTTATTATCAGAAGTCATTTGCACACCACAACACTCATACGTAAAATGCTATTTATGCTAAGTAAGTTTCATAGCGAAGTTATCCATACTCAGGCGACTTAGAAAACGTCAGTCATTCAAGCTCGAGTAACTATTAAACCTTGAGAGCCCTATAGACCATTTCCATATGTATTTCTCAGTACTTATATTAGGATAAATATTTCACTATTTGTATCTTAGAAGGATTTAAGTAAAGTGTAAGTCAGTAGTTCATAATTCCTTACTTACATGCAAGTGTTATTGTTCACTAAAAGGGATCATATTAACATATTTAGGATTAGATCTTGTTTCCGGAATACCTTTATACTATTACTTATATAAGAATAAAAATCATGTTCTGTCTATGACTATATGAATTGCCTTGTCCCTGTTTTGTGTATGTATATTGATTATCTTGTTCTCCCCGTTTATTTAATCCACACAACTTGTTCTTTGGGAGGCTGGCAGTAGGGGATTTTGTCGCTACAGTTGCACATACAGTATGCTAGTTGTTGATCACCAATCATAGCATAATGATCACTCTTGTTACACAATTCTGTACACACCCAAATATTACCTTCCAAGCGAACAATAACATTTGGCAAGTGCTACTCACCAAAGAGGCTGACCATAACCAGAATAATGGTGTCAATAATATCAGCTGTTACATAACTACTTTCATTGCGGGAGGAGATATCAAGTCCAGGTTGGCATTGCTCTCAGAGTGGGTGTATCAGTTTGTAACCCATGCACATGCAAGTGCGATGCATTGCTGGATGTTCAAGGTCACCATCCCTATCGTGTATTCCCAGCTCAGGCTGTCTGCCAAGACACTCAACACTAAATGATGTCATAAAACGGACCCTGTAGAGTGCTAGCTGTGCATCAATCCTTGAACCACCTGTGCCAGAGATAACGGCAAACGGCCAGGCCCAGATGGGATAACTACTTTCCCTTACAAGAATGGCCGGTGCCTCGTGTGGGATACAATGCGTTTTGACGCTTTCTATATGACCAACATCACCAGAAGCGACTGGGCCGGTCATGGTGTATCCCCAATCTGTCCACGCTAGGGTTTACAAAGTTTCTTATATATATATATATATATATATATATATATATATATATATATATTGTATGGTGTACATGAATACAATTACGTGTGTCGGATGGTTGAAAACCAAAGTTGCTCGTGTGTTTGGGGCTAGCAATAGGCCTACGTATTATGAAAAGCATGTATCCATAATAACTTATCTTTACAATATCTTAAATATGCCTAAAGGATATATATATATATATTTTTTTATACAATACATAGACGGATTTTTTTTTTTTTTAAATAAAAGTACAAGCACCCAATCACAAACATACTCGAACTGTGGAGTAACTTAGGCCATGTCCCGTCGACCTCCAAGGCCTGGCATTGGCCGTGCCCATGCCAAATAGTCTAGAATGGGGGGACCTGGCTGGTATGGAGGCAAAGAAGCTTGGGAAGGCGAAAAAAGCACGAGTATTTCGCTTGTTATGCTACGTAAGTCAAGTCCTAACTACGCAAAAAAATATAAGCCAGATGCTGACGGCCTTTGAGACAGTCTGGAAGCGAGCTCTTGCTCACTTGGTTTGTGTGTGTTTGTGTGTGTGTGTGTGTGTGCACAGTTAGGAAATTGTCGTAATGGAGATATATAATTTTCAAATATTTTCATACGCAAGGCAGGTCATGAGCAAGACATTTTGCATCCAAGATTATTTGTAGCCTACCGGAAGTTAGTATAATACACAACGTTCTTTAACAAAAACACTTCATAAGTTTCGTGTGAAAGACATTTTTTATCCTAAACATTTCGTGCTGAAGACAATAATATTTGTACCGTACCTTAGACATTTCATATCAAAGAATATTTCTATACAATCATCATGCATTGTGTCGTAATTATAATATTTACTATCAAAACGTGTTATGCACAAGAGGAATTAGTATTTACATTCAAGACATACTGTATAATATTATGACCCCAATATGTTCTAAACACAAGATACATCACAACCAAGATACCCTATATTGTTTGCCTACATCCATGAAGTATGCTAATAAATGATTACATTTACTGTTTATGCTATTGATGACAATCATTAGAGGTGTCCTACAAACGTAACCCAAACTACACATGTTGACACTCCAACCTTTCTTTATATATAATAAATGCTTACGTCTGTCTCTCTCTCTCTATAATATATATATATATATATATATATATATATATATATATATATATATATATATATATATATATATATATATATATATATATATATATATATATATATATATAAACCACTGGCATTGGTAATTGATTACCTATAGCAGTATGTTTGAATTGCAAATTAATTACAAAACAAACAAAACTTTCCCCATTGATTACTCCCAAACACCTGGTCGAGACCGCCTGACGCCGCCACAACACAACACAACAGGTATACAATAACTGGCAACTCGACTCCTTATATGGACTCTGCACGTCAATACACAAGACCTAATAAACCATGCCTACATACTAAACAAACTCTTGAAGAACGTAAACCAACAGGAAATACCAGTACAATACTCGGTATGAGGTGGGAAGACTATTAATAGAGATCTAGGGTAGTAGGGAGAAGTTGGCAATGCTCCTGCTGCTTCTCAAGTTCAAGGTCAGTCATGTTACTGTTGCTTATAACAAAGGAACATTTGCCTCTCGTACATCAAAAATAAAATAATGGGTGGCAAATGACGAACTAGCATCAAAGAATACCTTACTACACACTGGGGGTTTTAAGGTAATAATAGTAATGGATGAAATTGAACTGGTGCGAAGTATCGGGGTTCGCGTGAGAGTTGCCACTCCCACTGAGGGTTATGTCATCCTCTGCAATGGTGCAATGGTGCTGTAATATGGACCCAATTACCATCATCCCAAGTATGTCAAACTTAATATTTGTATTTAAATGTGTGTGTGTGTGTGTGTGTGTGTGTGTGTGTGTGTGTGTGTGTGTGTGTGTAATTAACCACACAACATATGGCTACTAATATTATCATAGTAACTTATCAATCTAAAATTTGCAAAAAAAACCCAATATCAATTATGCTTATAAGTAACCTATAGTCTATTTTTAACTGACGGTAAATTGCCATGCCACTCTCTTGATTACGGTACTTGGCTATTGCGAAGATTTTGTAATAAGTTATATGTGAACATTCGGACACATACAGACGCATAATAGTTTCATATTAATCTATCAAGTAAATACTCATCTGCCAAGGGATTAACTTTTACGCCAGGTGAAAAATGGACTAGTTACCATTCTTAATCTTTGAGCCAATTTTGTGCTTCTCAGGCTAAATAAAATCGCCAGGCTGTAGGTATCATAAAACGATAATGTTACTGGAGTGCAGAGGCTTAAAGCGCATCTACAATTTCAATGACATCCGTGAAAGTTAAACAATGAAGGACTAGATTCTTGTCCAGCCCGGTTATTGTCATCAGGGACTCCTAAGTTTAAAAAAAAAAAAAAAAAAAAAAAAAAAAAAAAAAAAAATTATACTATGCTCTCGTTACACTCAGTCAAATATGTTCATAATAAACATGGGCAATACTGGTACAAGATATTTAGTTTGGTCTTGTGATACCCATTATACTTGATCACAAATATAATACCACCCCGTTGTTTAATAATTGAAACACCCAAATTGAGTCCAAAATCAAACGATGGCCACCCTCTTAAGGCGGTGTCACACGAGCGCATTTCCCGGCAATTTTCGATGAGCAAGTTTTTCTCGTACTAATTTGAGCCTTTTTCACATTGGCATCGGAAACTACAGTACATCGAAGGTAGATTATGTCAGGTAGCTTAATTCATATGGAAGTTAAATTTTATAGCATAATTCTTATTGAAGTAACATTTTGAAGCTTCCAGGCTACAATTGCCCATACAAATTGACGCAAACATCGCTCGTGTGACGCAATAGAATCCCTCCCCGTCATGCACCCGGCTCTCGGAACAAAGACACTACAGTGGTTTGGAAAGAATACTGCTGTCGCCGTTATGTAATGTTCTGTATCCTAATAATTCTCCACGTTACTGTACCCTGTTCCAGGTAAGTAGTCCAACACTTTTGAACATAAACCTCGATAACTCACTCACGACTAGAGTAATCAAGTCAATATATCTACCATTTGGGAAGGGTCAGCCAGGGAATAGGTGAGGCAATTTACAGCCCATTTCCTCTAGCCCTTTTCAATTACAGAGGTGAGGAGTCAACATTTCTGGACTACCTACTTGGAACAGGGTATAGGACTGAAGAGCTCGTGGACAATTTTATGCATATAGCCTGAAATGTTGGGTGAAATGTTCTCTTTGTATAATAATATCATAACACAGAACATTTCAACCAAAATGTCAGGCTATATGTATATAATTGTCCACGAGATGCCGAGTCTAGCAATATGGAAAATGAAGACAAAAATAATTATATAACAGCGACATTGCCATTCTTTGGTGATTTCAGTTATGCCATATTCGCATTTTCCACAATACAGTATAGTAACATTTACAGTATACTCGACGTTCTTAACATAGATGTATCGTTGACAATCGTGTATATATAGCTAGAATAAAATGTAACAGACGTCGCTGGTACAGAAAGGGTTGTCTCATCGCTCAATTATTATGTCCAGTCGGGGGTATTAAGTGTTGTCATAGATTCCAGTGGTGTTCGCTCACAAAGTGTTATTGGTATCTTTATAGTTACTGGGAAAAGTGCTTATGCCTCAAAGTATTAGTCAGTGTCCGAAACTTTGTGAAATATCTGACAACACTTATTAACCTCGACCGTCCACACCCATAAGTTATACTAGGTTAAGGGGGGAGGGTTCACTTTTTGGATGATTTTTGCATGTATTCATTATTTTTCTAGTTTCCTCCCTCGACCTCCATCAAATTAAAAAAAAAAAACATCCATTAGATCCCCCTTCTAGATTAATTTGTACATTTTTCGGTAGAAAAATGTGCCGGTTCCTCCAACATTACAGGCTCACTATCGTTCGCCAGGGAAAACATCGACACCTAAATAGCATGAAAGGTCTAAATATTGACAACAAAATGGGGCGAAAGGTCTTAAAATCGACTAACTAATGGGACAAACATCTTAACATCTGAAAACGAATGAGGCTAAAAATGAGGGAGAAAGTGGTCCAGAAAACCGGCCCATCCCCCCTTAAGATATACAGTTGCTTCCCTCATGGCCGCTCATGGCCGAGTGGTTACGGTGCCCAACTCTCCCAAATATACTTGGGGTGAGTGGGTTCGAATCCTGGTCAGAAATACCTCTCTCCCATACAGTTTGGTGTTGGGGTAAAAATACTCTCCCAAATATACCTGGGGTGAGTGGGTTTGAATCCTGGTCAGAAATACCTCTCCCACACAGTTTGATGTTGGCGTAAAAATACTCTCCCAAATATACCTGGGGTGAGTGGGTTCGAATCCTGGTCAGAAATACCTCTCTCCCATACAGTTTGGTGTTGGGGTAAAAATACTCTCCCAAATATACCGGGTGAGTGGGTTTGAATCCTGGTCAGAAATACCTCTCTCCCATACAGTTTGGTGTTAGGGTAAAAACACTCTCCCAAATATACCTGGGGTGAGTGGGTTCGAATCCTGATCATAAGTACCTCTCTCCCATACAGTTTGATCTTTGAGTAAACATTCTACGGGATCAACATTAGAATATCGCCACTGTGTTTGATAATGACGGCACCAAAATGGCGTCCAAAGACAGAGATGACCGCCGACTCTCCCTACAGAATCTCTATGGCTGGCGGCTGCGTATTCAAATGTGTCTATGTGTATAAATATTAATGCTCATGTGCTTAACCCCATCACCACTATGACGTAATTGTCATCATATTCTGGTTACCAATATACGATTTTCTTTAGTATATAATCTACCTCTAGGACTCGTATGGCTAAATACGACCTCCATAAACCCTCTGAATAACATAGGTCGTCTTGCAACTGTATCAAATCGTCTATCTTTAGCCAGAATGAAAGTTAAAAAAGACGTCATGGGGGTGAAGGGGTTAAAGGGGAGATAGTGGCTTTTTCGCCTTTATGTTTAGTCCCATTAGCTTTGAGATTTCAAGACGTTCATTCCATTTGTTTGGCGATTTTAAGATCTTTCGCCCCCATTCTTTGTCAATAAAAAGACCTTACGTGCCATTTACGTGTCGATTTTTTTTTCTGGCGATCGATTGCGAGCCTGTAATTCTAGGAGGAATCGGCCTTTGGCCGGGCCATTTTTCTACCGAAAAATGTATAAGTTTGTCTAATTGGTGTTTGTTAAAGCTTGATAGAGGTAGGAGCAAACTAAAATGCATATTATAATAATACAAATATAATAATAAACAATGATATGTGTCTATGTATATGTGAACATAAAGTGTTCATACATGTGAATTATAATGTATACCTGTACTGTGTCATTGAACCGTATGTATACCTACACTGTTAGTATATACTGTATGTGAACTAAATTGGGTTTACTTGGTTCAGGCATACATATTTTAAAGAATATCTATAAATTAATGTACAATATTATACTACATGTGTTTATTTAGTTGCAAGTGTATGCGTGTTAATTACAGTTCATTAAATTAAATCTTTAAATTAAGATTATGTCGAAAATGTATTGATTATAAATGGCGCTTTAGCAGCCGTTTGAATTAAGGGGCCTTTTAAGATGATTAACTCTCAAAAAATAAAAATAAAATATTATAAAATACATTGTAAATACCGTACTAGGCCTATATAACATTTGTAATATATGAAAGTTAAATAAAACGTTTCAATTCATATGTCTACCCTTTCAGTACCATGATGTTTTTTGTAATTGTAGTCTGGTTATCATTAGACGATTTTACTCCTCCTTGGTTTGCCCTTGGTAATAGACAAAACAGTTATATCTACGTCACTGAAGAGCAGATGGTCGGGTTTTCTGGACACCCTTCTCCCTCATGCTTAGCTCAATTAGTTTTCAGATTTTTAGACATTCGGCCCATTAGTTTGGCGATTTTAAGCCCCATTACTTTGTCAATAATTAGACCTTTCGTGTCCTTTAGGTGTCGATTTTTTCCTGGCGAGCTATAGCGAGCCTGTACTTTGGGAGGAACCGGTCTTTGGCTGGGAAATTTTTTCTACCGAAAAATGTACAAATATATCTTGAAGGGGGATCTTGGGGTTGTTTGTCTAAGTTTGATGGAGGTCTAGGCACGAAAGATCCTAAAATTGACAAAGAAATGGGGTGAAAGGTTTTAAAATCGCCAAAATAATGGAAAATTCTTTAAATCTCAAAACTAATGAGGTTAAACATGAGGGAGAAGAGAGTCCAGAACAAGCGATGGTGTCACACTGGCCACCCTCTTAACTCACTGCGTTACACACAGCTAATTACACTCCTACAGTCTTGCATCATTCTTTTCATAAGAAGCCACCAATTTAACCTTAAGTCTTGTCCCACAACCTCTACTCTCTCTTTCACACACACACATTATATATATAGGCCTAGTTAACGGAATGGATGAAGCAAAATTCATGCATCCAGAGGCGTTTCATTCATAAGAAATAAGCTATGAGGTAGTCAGCTAAGCGTTATAGTGTCTACAAGGGTATGAGTCAAATACCCCCCCCCCCCCCCCCCGCGACATCACCATACACAATTCCAGACCAAAATTAATTCAACTCCAACGCTGTAACAAAACACACTCGGCTGTGGGAAACAAATGTATTTTGCCACTTACGGCATTACAATGTTCTCTGCTCAACCCAAAAAACTAATCCAACACATCCCAAAGATATTTCCAATATTCCATAACATTCAGGTAAAGGCAACCAGACATCTGGCTCACCTTGAAGACAAAAAAAAATAAAAAATACATATATATATATATATTATATATACAGTATATATATACTGTATATATATATACAGTATATATATATATATATATATATATACAGTATACTGTATATACTGTATATATATAATTTAAAAGAAAATACACAGAAATCAAACAAATAACATAAAATAAAACACACCACAACAAAGGCCAAACACCACGAACAAGAACACTGCAAGAGTCAGCAAGCATTATGACCATCAGGTGAAGAACTGGTATTTTTAATGAGAGGGATGATAGGTATTTTTAACCCATTCAGTACCGGTGACATCCTTTTCATTATATTCTGGCAACTACTAGACGATTATATTCAGCTTGATAAGGACGTATACCCCTTACAAGGCTACAGACTTTCTCAAATTAATCCTTTCAGCTACCATATATCTTTCCTAAGCTTCATACAATCGTCTACACGTAGCTGAAATCAAATAAGGACTCTACGTCGCCGGTACTGTGAGGGTTAACAATGACTAGATGAGGATATTGTGTAAATGGAGTTATGGGGAGATGGGTCGTATTTATGGTCCCATTTCTCCCTCATACTTAGCCCCTTTAGTGTTCAGATGTTATGACGTTTGGCCCATTAGTTTGGCGATTGTAAGACCTTTTGCCCCAATGTTAAGACTTTTCGTGTCATTTAGGTGTCGATTTTTTTCCTGGCGAGCATTAGCGAGCCTGTAATTTAAGAGGAACCAGCCGTTGGCCGGGACACTTTTCTATCGAAAAATGTACAAATTTATCTTGGGAGTGTCTCTTTAAGTTTGATGGAGGTCTAGGGAGGGAAAGAAAAAAATATATATATACTGTATATATATGCAAGAAAGTCACAGCAACACGTGAACGTATATATATATATGAGGAAATAAATACGCCCATCCCCCCTTAACCGATTACCCTAAATATATGTAACCACTATCCAAGGGGCTGGCTGAGAAAGAGGAATCCAGGTATTTCCCCGCCTCCCGACAACAAAGGTGGGCAGTACACCAGGATTCAAAACTTGGTGGATAACTTTGATGATTAATCAGAGAGGACTTTATTAATTTGACATGTCGAAAGCTGACTATAAAAGATTAACAGTAAATGCCTGATTGGGAACAATTGATAAATCAAGACTTTATTTATTATTTACATTTGTATTTATTAATTTAATAATATAATAATAATATCAAATATTATTATTATATAAAATTACACAGTTTTATATAATGGGGCCAAACCTTTGAATGCGGGTGTACACTCGGTCCAAGAAGTATCTGCACCCCTATGCTGATCATCTGGTGTGGCCAGCTTGATAGGGTTGGCACCTCTGCCTGCAACTATATCCATGTGCCACAGATGATCGTCTGACACATGGATATAGCTGCAGGCAGAGGTGCCAAACCTACCGAGCTGTACACACCAGATGATCAGCATAGGGGTGCAGATACTTCTTGGAGCGAGTGTACATCTCGGGGCAGTCTAACCGATACTACTCTCAATACATGATTATATAAATATATAAATATATAATATATATTTATTTATTTATTGAGAGTAGTTGGGTTAGACCGCCCTGAGATGTACGGTACACCCGCATTCAAAAGTTTTCTCCCATCACACACACATATACCGGTGTATATATATATATATATATATATATATATATATATATATATATTATACAGTATATATACACAAGATAACTTAAGTATACAGTATACTGATCATTGGGTGACATCATATATATTTGAAGAGAATAACACCTTTCTTCCTCACCGTACACTTCAGCATGACTATTCTCTTGGCAGGTGATATAATGTGTATTCCTGACAACACACGCCATGTCCTCCCTGCCTCACACACACACACATATGCACACTCGCACATCCCCCACACATGACATACACCTCACACTCATACCGCTCGCTCACACACACAAACAAACACACACACATACTGTACACTCATACATCCCCCATACATACACACAGCTCATACTCACTCACTCACTCACTCACTCCCTCACTCACTCACTCTCTCTCTCTCTCTGCATTCTGGGATTTCCCTATACACGGGTCCACACGAGCACCTTTTTTTTGATCGGCTAATATATTCTGACACCATGCCGGGAATATTTTATACTGAATTGCGAACTTGCCTGAAGGTAGACTATGGTAGCTACGATAAAAAAAAAATCTCATACACATTATATTCAAAAGCCTACAAATCACAGTGGTCGAAAATAAAGTTGACGGAGAAATGGCTCGTGTGAAACCCTTTGTACTCACCATATTGATTTTGCCTTATGTATCTCTGAATAAGGGGGTTAACAGGGAAGGAAGGGGTTGGATAGGGAAGAAGGAGTGGATGCAATTTTAATCAGTAAGAGAGAACTGGAGAGGGTCTGAATGACAAATTAAGAGAAGGGGATATCAACTAATCTTAATCAATAGGAGAGACCAGGACAAGGACAGAAGATGATATACATAGAAGGGAATATTAACTACAATAAATCAGGAGATACCTGGACAAGGACAGCAGATGATATAAATAGAAGGGAATATTAACTACAATAAATCAATAGGAGAGACCAGGACAAGGACAGAAGATGATATAAATAGAAGGGAATATTAACTACAATAAATCAGGAGGAGAGAACTGGAGGACAGAATGTGAAATAAAGAGAGTGGGATAATAACTAATTTTAATCAGTAGGAGAGAACTGGAGAGGGACAAGAGATTATATAAAGAAATGAGGATATTAACTAATATAAATAAATAGGAAAGAACTGGGCAAGGACATAGTGTGAAATAAAGAGAGGGGGATTTAAACTAATTTAAATCAATAAGAGAGAACTGGAGGGATAGAATATGAAATAAAGAGAGAGGGACATTAACTAAGGGAAATTTAAATACTTAAGAGAGAACTGGAGAAGAACAGAACGTGAAATAAAGAGAGGGGCATTAAATAATTCAAATTAGCAAGATAAAACTGGAGGACAGATTATGAAATAAAGAGGATATAACTCTACACTTCTACAACTTGAAACAAATAGTTTTAGTCGAATACTATTATAAACACAAGAGACTGTCAAGTAAAAGTGACAGTAACTTAACATGACACAGTCCAGAGACCTGAAGAAGCTACCTGCAAAACGTTTTAATAAAGTGCTCCTCCTCATATGGTGTTTATATTCTTGGCAGTTTATGAGGAAGGCTGTCAGCGAACTATTCATTGTCTGTATGCATCAACCGAGCAGGTCAGTACCCAGGGGAGGCCACATAGGCATATGATAAGGAGTTGCTGGATATCCTGTTTCATTTGCCTGGCTTCTCCTACTGATTCTATTTGTACCTCACCTACACAGAGAGTAATCCAGCTAACTGTCACAAACACCCTCCTTCTATTAATTTAACTTCACTTACAAAGCACATCACACTTCTCTCCAAACACCTAAATTGCCTCTAACGTACTATGATTTTGTCTCTTTGTCACTATTTCTACCTTGGGGGCAACACTTATTACAGGCAGATTTGCCCTTGTCTCCTTCATACACATATAAAAAACAAAACAAAAAAGCTTGCCCTATTATTTGTGGCACTCTCTAGCCTGCCATAACACCTGGTACAGGTGTCGCGTGTAATATGCACTCCCCAGTAGTTTTTATACATATAACTTTCACTCCCCAGTCTTATTATACACACAATTTACAGTCCCTCAGTGCATATCACACGTGCAATATACACTCCCGTTGAATAATATGTACTCCCCTGTTTCAATTATTTAACGTTATGACCACATGAATAATAGATTACAATTTAAACATTCTTAATTACTACTGGAATGGTTGTGTATCTTTCAATACCATATCTCAGACCAGTCTCACGAAACTTAAATATACTCTGTTTACACCTTATTTCATGTAATTGATGTAGGCTATTTATTTATTTTATTATAATTGTATCATTTGTTATTTTAATATTGTATTAGTATTATTAGTATTTATTTATTTATTTATTTCGTGTACGGTAATTATTTTGGTTAGGTTAGGTTAAGTAGTAACTGGGAGTGCAACTATTTCAAGGGGAGTGTAAAGTATGTGTAATAATGACTGGGGGAGTGCAAATTATACGTATAATAACGACTGGGGAGTGCCATGTCTGGGGGAGTGCATATTAAATGCTACACCGGTACTTTACTGTTAGATGATGTTCTTCTTATTCGACTTCCTCCTACTACCTGACTCGCTGCTTTCTGTCTTCAGTACATGCTCCTCGTCCCTTCTATCACTTCTCAGACTATCATATTATCCTCTCTAGCTTCCCTCCTTACCACCACTCCATTTCCTCTAACTCCTTGACTGTCGTAAAGTCCAAACCCAATGGTCACATACATAAATATCTCGCCTCAAGTCCCCGACTGACTGTGTTTATATGCACGAGCAGTGCACGTTTTTCATCCCAGATCTCACATGATTAACATAGAAATTAATATAAGACTAACATAACGTAATATTCCAACCACCTATATCACTAATATTCCCTAGACTTATCCCCCAACAATTATAAACAACCCTATGTATTTAAGGTGGGGAGTGCGTGTAGGGTAGGCTAGCCAATTCGTACGCGGTATTCCAATTAATACGCAATATTGATACAGAAAATACCCACAGCAATTTATTCGAAGTTGTTGTTGTTATTGTGCAGCACCCAGCTGACTAATGACTCATAGCCAGCCCTTCAGAACATCTTGACTGCCAGCTTCATTGATGTGATGGAAAAAAAAAAAAAAAAAAAAAACACACACACACACACACTGAGGTCTTAAGGCCTAATCATTATATTAACACTTCACGAGCAATACCGTACCTGTCCAATCCCATTCTGTGAGTCAATCCTAACCTAATCCTTCCCTTTAAGCAAGAAACTCATATATATCAGGAGTTTTGTTGTTGCTTACTTTCTTTTGCTCACCAGCAATACCAATCTTGTCGCTTTCAGTGGTATTTCTTCCTAACCTAATCCTTTTCTCTAAGCAAGCAAAAAACGGATATCAGTAGTTTTGTTATTGCTTGCTTTCCTTTGTGTCCCCTACAGCGGGCCCCTTGTTCCTCCACAGTGACGACTGCTGCAACCCCCCCCCCCCAACTCCCCTCACCAGTCATGCACGCCAACTCTACTCTATAATCTTTCTATCTCTCTCTCTCTCTAAGCCAACTCTACTCTATAATCTTTCTCTCTCTCTCTCTCTCTCTCTAAGCCAACTCTACTCTATAATCTTGCTATCTCTCTCTCTCTCTAAGCCAACTCTACTCTATAATCTTGCTATCTCTCTCTCTCTAAGCCAACTCTACTCTATAATCTTGCTATCTCTCTCTCTCCCTATCTCTCTAAGCCAACTCTACTCTATAATCTTTCTATCTCTATCTCTCTCTCTCTCTAAACCAACGCTACTCTATAATATTTCTATCTCTCTCTCTCTCCCTATCTCTCTTTCTCTCTATGTACGCCATCTCCACTGTATAATCTCTCTCTCTCTCTTATTCCTATGACGCTCTTTCACTATAATCCGATTGTCCTCAGCTTTGGAAGGCCCTCAATCAAACGAAGGATAATAATCATCTCTCTCAATTACCCCTCAGACTCCCACAAGCCCTCCCTAAGACTCCCACAAGCCCTCCCTAAGCTGAACAAAAGCGACTAATACGAGCCAGAATAAGGTGTAAAAAAAAATAAAAAAAAAATCCCCGAATGCTGAAAGGGTTAAAAGATGACGTCATCATTTCCTTTCTATTCTATTTCTATTTAACGTATACATCATTATATTCCGGTCAAGGGGGAGGTAGTCGCTTTTTCTGGAGCCCCTTCTCTCTCATGTTTAGCATATTAGTTTTGAGATTTTAAGACGTTCGTTCCATTAGTTTGGCAATGTTGAGATATTTCGCCCCATTTCTTTGTCAATATTAATACCTTTTGTGCCATTTAGGTGTCGATTTTTTCCCCTGGCGAACGATAGCGAGCCTGTATTCTCATAAGGAATCGGCCTTCGGCCGGGACATATTTCTATCGAAAAATTTACACATTCATCTTGAAAGGGAGTGTTTCATTAAGCTTGATGGAGATCTGGTGGAACATGAATCACTCTCTCACACACACACACACTCTCTCTCTCTCATGTACCGACGATAATTCTCTAGTAGGGAGTGAAATATATAAGTATTGAAAATAATTGTATGTAGGCTAGTCTAGTCTCTGTCTCTCTCTCTCTCATTATGACTCAACCAATATCGATCGTAAGTAATTCACAACAGCATCTCCTCTGAACATAATTATATAGGCTATCTCCGTGAGTGTGTGTGTGTGATTATGTATGTATGTATGTATGTGTGTGTGTGTGTGTGTGTGTGTGTGTGTGTGTGTGTGTGTGTGTGTGTGTGTGTGTGTGTGTGTGTGTGTGTGTGTGTGTGTGTGTGTCTGCTTGGTTACAATACATCTGTAATGCACTTGGGCAAAACATGATCGCTTCAAGACCATAAGCTTTTCGTCAGCACCGAATAAGGCGGACAGTATACACGTCATCGTGTTGAAAGGGTTAATTATATATATTTTCAATCATACTATATCAGAACTATAAACTTTCCATCATAAAGAGACTAGGGGTGGTATTCAAGAACAAATCTGTCCCTTCGGAGCGCTGTTAATGGACGAAATAAGTTGAACAGATACGTTTTCTTCAGAAATGGGAGTGCTAATACATCTAAACTCTCTAAACAACACTCATTCCCACAGTATTCGTTTGGCATCAGGCACTGCGAAGGCAAACATCGTTTAAGAATCCCGACCCCAACCTCTCATTGCTCAAAATTGAACTAGTATTTCTACCATAAATCCATGGGTAAATTTACAGCCCGTTTGCTTTAGCCCTCACCAGATTACAAGACGCTAGGGGTAACAATTCTAGAGTCGTCATAATGAACAGACTATAGTATAACTTCTAGACTTGAAACTGCTCATTCTTTCGCTTGAAGGCTACAATATTTTATCTATCTATCTATTGGCCATACACAAAACGCCCCCAAGGGTACCTGTCCCCAATGAGGACAACCCTTGCCAGTATATTCGAAGACTTACAGGATTGAACACTCAACTTAGGGTCAATATTACAAGAAAAATCACACCGATAATAATGATTCTTATATTTGTTGTGAATTACGTTGCTTTCTCGTGTGATTACATACTTAGATATCGTTGCTATGTGGGGAGGGTGTCAAACGGGGGCAATTTTGTTTGAAGACTTGAAGGAATACAAAAATAATGAACATAAAATAGCATTGTTTTAGCCATTTTATCAGTTCCAAAGACATAATAAATCTGAACTATATATCACAATTCTATCTTTGCATATCTACTAATAAAGCCTAAAAAGAATGGATTCGGTTTTCATTTAACACCCTGTTGTAGTATTTCTGCGGGACTTAAAACTGCTGATCATCATTCTTTTGCTTCAAAGCTACAATATTACATGAAGCCATCACACAGATAATGATGATTCTCATAACTGTCTTGATAGCGTAACGCATAAGTGCGCGGAATTTCGATGCGAGTATCCTAGGTTCGAGTCCTTGGAGTGCCACATGTATTTGTTGATTTCATTTCATTTGTTTAGAGGTGAAGTTGGTTGGTGAAAAAACCATAATAAATCATTATATGTGGTGAAATTATGTTCTTTCTCGTGTGATTGCATAGTTAGATGCTGTTGCTACGAGGGCTTGTAATATATACAGTAATTCCATTAATGTGATACCATGAAGCTCCCTGATCTAGCATAAATAATTAATGTTCTCTCTTCATGTTCAAAGTCATAAAAGGTCGACAATTTGTCGCTTCTGCCTTTAATTAATTAAGGGGAGTTTATCTTATATATAGTTATTTATTTATTATATTTGTCTGTTTTTGTTTAGTTTCCTTCCTAGACCTCCATCAAGCTCAAGAAATTACCCCCAAGACCCCACTTAGAGATTTTGTGTTACATTCATCGGTAGAACAATTTTACAAATAAATCTCGAAGGGGAGTCTTTGGGGGATTTTTATAGCTTGATGAAGATTTAGAGAGAAAACTTAAACAAAATTTAACATATCAACATAAAACAACTAGTACGGTACCCATTCCCAGGGTGGCAAACCGGAGCAATTTTGTTTAAAAAAAAAAAAAAAAAAAAAAAAAAAAAAAAAAATTATATATATATATATATATATATATATATATATATATATATATATATATATATATATATATATATATATATATAGCCTATACAGTATATATATATATATATATATATATTACTGTTTCGGCCATTTAATCACTTCCAAAGACATAATTTCAACTATAAATCATAATTATATTTCTACATATACAATAATAAAGACTAAAAACAACGGATTTGGCTTTCGTTTGACACCCTACCCATTCCCATACCTTTCTGTTGATGGGTGTGGAATCGATAATGATGGAAGTGTGAGGGTTATGTATTTCATTATGTGTTTTGTTATGTATGGTGGGGTGGTAACGTTGATTATGTATGTGACTAGGGTGATTCGACTTTCGTTATGTATTGTTTAGTATGATTGGGTGATAACGTTGATAAGTTATGTCTTTGACTAGGCACTAGGGTGACTCGATTTTGCTTATGTATTGGTAAGTATGATGGGGTGGTAAAGTTTATGAATTAAATATGTGGCTAGGGTGATTCCACTTTTTTATGCATATTCTTATGAATGATGAGGTGGTTACGTTGATGAATGATGTCTGTGATTAAACTTTTGTAATGTGCAGAATATTTGAAAGAGAGAGAGAGAGAGAGAGAGAGAGAGAGAGAGAGAGAGAGAGAGAGAGAGAGAGAGAGAGAGAGAGAGAGAGAGAGTTACTGACAACATAACACATTCCCATAGCATTGTATATATGAGTATGAACTTTATGATGATGGTAGTATGATGGTAAATATGATAGGGGGGAAAGGGGGGGGGGGCCCTAGGGTGATTCAAAGCCTGTTAAATATTCGTCAAGGCGACTGGGCATTAGTGACCTATATAATAATTGATTTTGATCGTCGTTAATGTGGTGCTAGATATTCAAGAGGTGTTCCCGAGTCACCTTGTCAAGCTTAAGGGGAGGTCTTCTACTTAACAAAGAAATGGGTCGAACTTCTTAACCTTTAGAATACCAGCGACGTGTGTTATATTGTATTCTAGCTATATTTAGACGACATTATGCAGCTTAGGAAGGATCTGTGGTAGTAAAAAGGGTTGGTTGAGATAGTTTGAAGCCTTATTCTTGCTATAGGTCCTTCCTAAGCTGAATAAAATCGTCTAATACTTGCCAGAATATAATGAAAAGGACGTCCCTGGTACTGCATGGGTTAAAATGTCAAAACTAATGGGGCTAATCATGAGGGAGAAGGTGGGCCAGGGACTCCCACATAATTGCTGTGTTGAAGTTGAGGATAACCCTTTCTGTTTCCACAACCACCAGGGCTCACGCGTGCATGTATGTATGTCATGTGTGCGTGTACCTACGTCTTTTAATCCCTTCACCACCATTACGTAATTTTCATCATATTCTGGTTACCAATAGCCGATTGCCTTTAGTTTGTAATATACTTATACGACTCAAATGGTCAAATTCGATCTCAATAAATCCTCTTAGTAACATAGGTCTTTCTTAAACTGCATAACATTATCTAAGTGTAGCCCGAATCAAAGGTAAAAAGGCGTCACGGTACTGAAAGGGTTAAAATGAATTATTTTTCCTAACGGAGTTTTGAGCTTCACCTCCTCTGGAGTGTGTTCCTCGCCTGGTTAACTTCAGGGCTGATCTCTTGCCTTGGACCTTGACTATAAGGGGATGACATTTGTGCTACCATATCAACCAGTATACCATATCAACCAGTATGCCATATCAACCAGTATACCATATCAACCAGTATACCATATCAACCAGTATACCATATCAACCAGTATACCATATCAACCAGTATACCATATCAACCAGTATACCATACCAATCAGTATACCATATCAACCAGTATACCATATCAATCAGTATGCCATATCAACCAGTATACCATATCAACCAGTATACCATATCAATCGTATACCATATCAACCAGTATACCATATCAATCAGTATACCATATCAATCAGTATACCATATCAATCAGTATACCATATCAACGAGTATACCATATCAATCAGTATACCATATCAATCAGTATACCATATCAACCAGTATACCATATCAACCAGTATACCATATCAACCAGTGTACCATATCAACCAGTATACCATATCAACCAGTATACCATATCAACCAGTATACCATATCAATCAGTATACCATATCAACCAGTGTACCATATCAATCAGTATACCATATCAACCAGTATACCATATCAATCAGTATACCATATCAATCAGTATACCATATCAACCAGTATACCATATCAACCAGTATACCATATCAACCAGTGTACCATATCAACCAGTATACCATATCAACCAGTATACCATATCAACCAGTATACCATATCATAAAAGAGATAGGCCTATAGTAAGAAACTAAAAAATAAAAGATCCAAAAATCTATGGACCATGAAATCCATTCATATTATCACCAAAACGGATAAATCAAGAACAAATAAAATAATAAGAAATAGCGTAATGCACTCACCAGATCCATGTGAACGAGATGAAGGGAAGTGGTGGAGGTGCCAGGCAGGAGGTCAGCGGTTGGGTCCTCCACATCAAAGGTGTCCTCGTCCTTCTCGTGCATGAGGCCTAGTCTGACCAGTGGCCGTGGTGACCTAGGGGTCGCCGAGGTCCGCTGCTGGCCTCGGGTCCGGCGGGGGCGCTGTGGCTGTGGCTGTGGCGGGGGGGAGGGAGAGTCCGCTAACACTTGAACCACCTGCCGGGGACAGACGTAAAGGGAATATACCAATGAATACATCGTTAATTAAGACACTCACACCTACTGCAGGGAAACAACAAAGAGAGAGAGAGAGAGAGAGAGAGAGAGAGAGAGAGAGAGAGAGAGAGAGAGAGAGAGAGAGAGAGAGAGAGAGAGAGAGAGAGAGAGAGAGAGAGAGAGAGAGAGAGAGTGTGTGTGTGTTAGTAGTAGCTGCAGCTAAAACTACGACTACAAAACACAGCTCAGCTGTAAAGTACCGTACGTTACTAATCAATGATACTCATTCACAGAAACTACAACCCACCAACACACCCGACTCGCCACCCATCCATCTACAGTTCTACACCTAAGAAAGCAAGCAGAAACGCAAAACTTGGATCAGACTACGAGACCGCAGAGGCGGAATCGTAAATAACATGATTCACATCATACATGTTACCCAGAAGCCTCACAAGTTCTAAACTCTGAAACTCCACGCATACAAATGAAAGTACTACAACCATAATAGGCTATTCTCATACTAACAAGTAATAACTACAATCTGCATAATGCCAACACTCATAGTAATAACAACTCTAACAACACACTAGCTTTGATTATATATATTTAAACTTCACAAAAAACACAACAAACCTGAGTCAACATAGGCTAGGCATGCAACCTTCGTCCTTCGGGAGTCTTGACTCTTGCGAGTTGCGACGGGTCGACCGCGGACTACCCGTGGATTTACAGTTTTGCACTCGAGAAAATAAAAATAACGAACAACGAACAATAGCACAATACAACTAACAAACTACACCATATAACTTTCAATTTCTTTCTCCATCTCCTAGGCTATTGATCTAATTTTCACCCTCTAGCTCTTCCCCTGGACCCAATAATTAGGCTACTAACCCCTCTTCCTTCGCCCTAACCCATTTATTAAAAGAAAAAGTAGTAGCCAAGTAAAAGGTGAGGTAATACACTCTTTAATAGTTTAGGCTAATGAACAAACCATCGAAATCAACATTTGTAAAATATAAATATAGGCCTATAATAAAGATAGCCTATACAGTACACTATAGAGGAGTGACCACCTAACGTCATAAACTATTTAAAGTTAGGCTATCCACTTTTTTATTTTTTCACCTCGCTCTTCAAAAGTTCACAACTATGATACCTATTCCCAGATTCAGTACAATATTCATACTGATTGGTTATGTTAGGTATGGCTACGTTAGGTTAGATTTTGCTTAACCTAGTTTGGCTTATTTTGGTCATGTAAGGCTAGGTGTTGGCCAAGTTCAATAATGTTTGAATAGGCTAGGCTGTCAGGTTAAACAATACAGAGTTAGACCTAGGCTATGTATGATTGGTTAGACTTAGACTAAGTTACTTTTGGTTCCTAGACTAAGCTAGTAGATAAGTTAAATTAGGTCGTTAGCTTAGCATCACTCACAGGCAATATAAAATAGAAAAGGAATACATAGGCCTACTACATACTAGCCTACTACCGGTACTACTACTACTAATAATAATGGAGACAATAACACCGACTCGGCGACTCGCCACTTACCTGACTCCTCTCCTCTACCCGTGACTCCAGCAGCACCAAAGCCTCCAGCCCCACGTCCACCTCCCCCAACATAGGGCCCGAGGTCGGCTTCAGAGCGGCCTGACCCATCCTCTCACTATCCTTGCTTGAAGGCACGGCAGAAACAAGGCTACATTGTCTTCTGTACGGGTATGTTGAGCACAGCTTAGGGGTTTGTTGGTTCCTTAATGCATGTTCTTAATATTGATGGATGATTCTTTATTTTGATTGAAAGTATTATTTGATAGGCCTAGCCTATAGGGGCCCACCACAAGCACTATTACATTATACAGTATTTGCTAGGCTATAGGCTAGCCTAATGGACACGGGTTAGCTATAGGCTAGGCCTAGGGATTTTGTCTCGTATTCTTAGTGCATAGGCCTAGCCTACTCAGTAATATACAGTAGATCGTGATTGTAAATACTATTTGATTCGGTACCGGTACTTGCAATGCAAATTTCGTATTCTACGACTACTAGGCCTAGTGTTCGATTAATCCGAAATTTTTGCCTAAGGCATGACATCACCATTACATTTGGTATAGATTTTGGCTTACGAATATTACGCTATTTAAAAGTTCGTCACGTCTTACTTGTTACTTGCTATGTTATTCACTTGTTTGTTACTTGCTATTTTATACACTTTTATCCATACTGCAGTTTGCAAAAAAACACTTTTGAAGTGCACTCCCTAAAATATTTAAGATCAATAGCCTAGCACGTGCATGAGACAATGACGCGCAAGATAAACTATATAATAATGTCCAGTACCTTCTAACCGACTATAAAGCACAAGTTTATGGAATTTAACGACTGTCAACAATATATTCACATTGTATTACTCGGTCAATATTCCGGATATCACGACGCTTGCAAACACACCTTCACCTACAGAGGTGTCTGCCTGACTGGTTTGCCAGGCAGCCGCTGCCGCAGCCCAGCTGAGCGCTCACATTGTGGTGACGTGAGCACATGGCGACTGGGAGAGGTTATTGTTCAACATCTTTGTACCTTTTCCTTCTATGCTGATAATAACGCGATTTGTGCACTGTTGTTTCCTTTAGCTAATTGATTACATATGCTGTAAACCGATGCTATTGAGATATTGGATGTAGAGCTGTGCTACGCTCCCTCACAATGTTGTTAAGATGTTTTAGGGAGCGGCGCCAGTGTCCGAAAACGTACGATAAGCTGTGGGAAAGGGTTAGTGTCACGGTCATGATCTGAAACGTTATGCAGGATACCGGCGACTTCCACACTCTCGAACAGGGACATGTGCATACGTATATACAGTACATGCACACATGATTATAATTTAACATGTATAATTGTTTTGATTTCATATAATTTTAAGAGGGAAAAATTCGGCGCATGACAACAATACACAATATTGCCAAGCAGGTAATACTATAAGCATCCAATAATATTATCTTATCATTATTTTATCTTTAAGTTAGTTAGCAAAATGAAACACTAATATGCAGTATGACATGTTTATTGCACCTATTGAACAGAGATTGGCCATTTCACATTAAGAGTGTTATATAAACTTCTGCACAGGTGATCGAGAGTTCTGTATCATGCCTGTACCTTCACGCCCACTCAGGCACACAGGTGTTTTGAGCTAGTCACTATTAAGGGGGGATGGTTAACTTTTTGGGCGATTTTTGCATGTATTCATTATTTTTTCTAGTTTCCTCCCTAGACCTCCATTAAAAAAAAAAAAAAAATCCATTAGATCCCCCTTCTAGATTAATTTGTACATTTTTCGGTAGAAAAATGTCCTGGCCGATGGCCGGTTCTTCCAACATTGCAGGCTCACTATCGTTCGCCAGGGAAATAATTGACACCTAAATAGCACGATAGGTCTAAATATTGACGAAGAAATGGGGCGAAAGGTCTTAAAATCGACTAACTAATGGGGCAAACATCTTAACATCTGAAAACTAATGGGGCTAAACATGAGGGAGAAAGTGGTCCAGAAAACCGGCCCATAAAAACGGTATCACACTAGCACCTTCTTTCCTTCATACTTCATCGTTATTAAACACGAATTAGGCAATTAAGAGTTAAACTTTTAAACTATATATGTCTGCTGAATTCATCTATCTCTATTTTCCGATACCAGTGTGAATGATCCCAGGAATGTTGCCAGAAAAGTGTTATCTATCGAAAATTGACCATGCAAGCTGTGATAGCCTTTATGTCTTCAAATTGCTGACTTTACGCTAATGTTGGCCTAGGTCAACTGAAGAATATTTCAGATTAACAAATGTAAGGGCACTTTGGCGAGGGAAATTATATAACCTAAACCATTAAACATGGTGCAAGACGTGGTGAGTCTGCAATAATCAAAAGTCGGAAATGCCAGACCCGGGGGAACAAAACACAAGAGCTAAGTTTTCGAGTCGCACTTGTGTATCTACCAAATTATACAGTATACACTATTTGGTGCGTATATACTTTGTTATCAACAGCTGACTAATAATGCTTGGCCAGCGCAGACGCAAGCATCCCTCTCTCCACCTCAAATCAATAGCCTTAGAAACTCATGACGTCGTTGATATTTTCTCGCCAGATAATGTGTTGTGCGGTAATCATTCTTAAAACATTACTGTAATGCATTATCTAATTTAGTCGTTACCTTCTACATATATAAAGAACGAAAGGCAAAGGTCATTGCTCGCACCCACCCCTATCCCCCCTCATCCGCAGGTTTTCATGTGACAGCTTGGACGGGGGGGGGGGGGGGGGGGGATTCTATCCAGTCACGTGACCCCCCCCCCCCACAATCCTTGAATCCCCCCATCACAACAAACTCCAACTCTTCCCACTCTTCCTATAACTATGTTGCTTATTATTTCAAAATTGTAGAACTTAAAAATTTAGAATTCAATAGCTACAGCTAGGCCTACTTATTAAACACACGCCTTGATATTATTAATAATATTAGTGTATAATGATGAGTTCTCCTTTAAAAAAGATAGATGTAGTGTAGGGGATATAGGTTGTAGTGAGAGATGTTCTTAGGTAGCTATAAGATAGATGTAGTGTAGGGGATATAGGTTGTAGTGAGAGATGTTCTTAGGTAGCTATAAGATAGATGTAGTGTAGGGGATATAGGTTGTAGTGAGAGATGTTCTTAGGTAGCTATAAGATAGATGTAGTGTAGGTGATATAGGTGTAAAAGAAAAAATAGGGATGTAGGGAAGAAGGGATCTGCCTCGTATGGGCCAATAGGCCTTCTGCAGGTTTCCATTTTTCTTATGTTCTTATGTTTCTTATTCACATTCTCCTAATATAGCTGTAATATGCACATTTATGTTCTCGCATTCTGTTCTGTACCGGCAACGTATCATTAATTTTATGCTAGCTATGTTTAGACGATTTTCTGCAACTTTAGAAGGATCTGTGGTAGTTAAAAGGGTTAAGTGAGATAGTCGGTAGCCTCTTAATTGCCTTACGTCCATCCTAAGCTGAATACAATCGTCTAACAGTAGCCAGAACACAATTAAAAGGACGTTACAATAGGGGTTAAACAATAAAACCTGTAGTTGAATTTCTAACTACTAAGTCTGGTTTTGTGGTTAAACATTTTATTATGCATATAGTTTTCCCTTTTCGTTATTGGTTTATCGTGTTCTTGATTAGTTATTTATTGCATAGGCCTCTCAGCTTAGCCTTCCGCTCCAAGTTTACCAGTCACATTTGCCCCTTAGTTTATTATATATTTTTTATCGTTTAAGAAGTTGTACTTATATTATTAATATCATAAATATACTGTATATGTTAGGATGCCAATAATGTTTTATTATTTACGGAAATAGTGCAGTCGATTTGCTATTGTCAACTTCAATTTGTTTGTTCTTGTATTTATAGACATGCACAATATAGTTATGTTTTGTATTTTTAATCACCTAATATTCTGTTCAATTGTCCTTTCATGTTTGTTCAATGTGTCATTAATTTCAGTAGACCACAATTTCAATACTGGCTAAAACCATTTGCTTTAGGTTTTGTTTTGTTTATACGCTAAATAATATACTGTATATTATAATCGTACAGTACTAATACATTTTATAGATGCACATATCTCTAGATTATTATTATTTATTTTGAGGTAACAAAGCCATTCCAACAGCTTCCTCTCTCTCCAACACCCCTTCTCTCTCTCTCTTCACTCTTCAGAAAATAGGAAAGTAGAAAGTAGCTATGAGGTACCGTTGTAAAGGCTTATCCCCAAATACCTTCACCTGACCTGACCTTACATGCTTAGATTTGCTTGCTCCGGGGACTTTATCTTAATTATTTTACATTTGTCGATAAAGGTGCTATATTGTAGATCCAATTAATTCATTAGCTTTATGATATAACTTTATTTATAGGATCTGTCGAGTTTACTTGGTAATGCCTATAAGTTGGTCGAAACTCTAACAAATGTAGCCTATCATGTTCCTTAGTGTTCCGTAGTGTTCCTTAGTGTTCCTTAGTGTTCCGTAGTGTTCCTTAGTGTTCCTTAGTGTTCTACTCGTTCAGAGAGAGAGAGAGTGAGAGTTTAGCACAGGTGAACGTATGGTCAGGAAGTGACATCACTGCCCACGTAATGCCTCCATCCCATGACGCTCCAGGGTGTGTGTGTGTGTGTGTGTGTGTGTGTTTGTGTGTGTATGTGTGTGTTGCCTCCATCCCATGACGCTCCAGGCTGTGTGTGGGTGTGCATGAGGGTGTGCCTATGTATGTATATGTGTGTGTATGGTTGTGTACATTTGTGTGAGTGTGTGTGTTTATGTGTGTGCGCGTTTTGAGTATGTGCGTGTGTGAATGCACGTGTACATTACGTTGCAGCTTTAGTCTTGAATGTTGTTGAATACAAAAATTAGCAAATATTTTCGTGAAATTTGGGTGGGTGGGGCGAAATTTGGGTGGGCTGAAATTTGATTCGAAATTTTGGCCGAAATTTTGGCCAAATTTGGGCCGAAATTTTGGCCACACACACACACACCACACACAGAGAAAACAGAACAAAATATGTAGCGTTGGAATTCAGCTTCTACGGATTAAATAACCCAATGAAGAATGCTTAGTATTCTAGCATGCGAAAGGAGTTATTAAAATAAATAAATTCTCTAATATGCATTCAATATAATTTAAGATACCTGTTTATAATAACAGGTACACAATTTAAACTTTTACACAGGGGATAAATATTCTTTGAAACTTCTAATGGATAGAATTAGTGCTTGTTAAATTATTATTAGTTAAATTATTACTACAGTCAATTCATTATATGTAGGCTAGAATTCGTGACCCTTAGTCTCGGTTACTCAAAAAGGGCTAGAGCAAATGGGCTGTAAATGTCCACACCTATTTCCTGGCTGACTCTTCCCAAATGGTAGACACAGTAGCTCGATTACTCTACTCGTTTCTGAGTTATAGAGGTTGTGGTCAAGATTTTGGGCCTAACTATAATGATCAGACTATAGTTAAATTATTGCTAGTTATATTATTATTAGTTACATTTAGTTTTGCTTACCTCTTCAGTATTATTCTGGCTATCAGTAGCCAATTCTATTCAGCTAAGGAAGGACCTTTACCAATTATAGTGATCAAATATATTTCCATCAATTCTTTGACTCCTATATAATTCCTATATAATATTATCGTCTAATAATAGCCAGAGTAAAATAAAAAGATGCGTCCTCAAATACTAACATTGTTAAAAACAAGGCATAGATAATACATACATAAAGTTTAAATATAGTTCCCTACATGAATGCTCGAATTTCCTCGCATGAGTGATGTGGTGTTCTCTGAAGCCTTTTCCACTCTAGGTTGTCACCCAACAAAACTAATGCATAAGTAGGATCAACTTCAGGGAGGCGAGCCATGTCCACTTATATAGTTGAAGCTGGTGCTAGCGAACTATACACTCAATATGCCTCGAATTAGTTTCAGAGAGAAGACGCTGGTTTGATATGTCTATCTATCTATGTATTCAGGCCCATTCCCCATTTTTCCTAAAAAAAAATCTGGGGGTGGCTGACTCGAGACAGAGCCCGAACAGGGATAACACAACACAACACAACAAAAAACAATGAACACACAAAAACAAAACACAAATTCACACACATTTAGGTCACCCAGGAGAAGACCCAGAGATATGTTTGATATGTGGTCATACAAATAGTATATACCCCATGAGCCTGCGAAGACATTTGGTACCAAATGAGTTGAGGTGTTTCTCCAATTCAATGTTACATGTCCATGTCTTGCAGCCTTATAACAAGACTGGGAGCACCAGTGTCTTAAAGATTTACAACTTGGTTCTTCTGCATAGGTATCGAATTTGCAATATACCCTAGTTGAGAGAGTTCATAACCCCATATGCTAGGACGAGGTAAGAAAGAACATGAGGTCAACTGCAAATTGTATAGATCACAGACATCATTTGCGTTCCTAGATTATATGTGCTAGTATTGTGCAGGATTTCATTGAGGGTTGTATTTATCTATAATGTATGGATCAGTGTGATCTTTGGCCTCTGTATGGATAGTTGTAATATACAGTATAATATATATTATTGTAAAGTTTGTGAGAAAGGTTGTATAATGAATGGAGCAATATCTGCCAAGATTCAATAAGTATTATGATTAGTGTTTGCAATGTACAGATGCAGGTAAAGTTTAATCCTGAGAGTAGCATCGATATATGAGGATGTGGCCCTATAGTCCTCCTTTATTCAGACAGTAATATGTTTCGTGATGTTAACCTTAGATAGCCTACAATGAGATCAAACTTAGATATATACTATATGGGAGTCAATCTTGTTTGTCAGTGCCAGTGTGGGAGAAGTTGCCCTTACAAATTCTAGACTCACTAACTGCTGAGCATCTTGAAACCTTGCTTGGATCCTGTATCATCTTCCTCGTCAAAGAACCTGTCGAACCCCGCAGAGAGCCTGGCTGGATTAATACTTTGAGGATTAGCTGTTTTAGGATGAGCAATTTTAGGATTGACACTTTTCTTGGCAGCTGACGGTCCCCTCACCATCGCCTTCATAGCCCCTTTGTCTCTCGTGTTAAGTTGTCCTTCGAAGTACATGTTGTTGATGTATGTCAGGAGAGCATTGACCTTCTCCGGAAACTCTTCAGTGGAGTCCTGCTCGAGGGTGGTGGGCTTTTTGGAATCCTTAGTGTATACTAACTTGGGCTTCGAATAAATGTGAGTCTCCTTCTCCTCCCTGAAGCCCAGCACTTCCATGGCTTTATTGACTACGTAGTCTACAATGTCATACTTGTTCGGGACGGACTTCATTTCTGCTTTGACTTTTGTGAAGGTAGTTATGATGATGGTGAGCATAAGGTTGATAAGGATCATGGTGGTACTTATTGAGAACACAAAGAATATGATCGGCGACAAAGAATTAGCCCGTACCATGGCCTGGAAATCAAACTTGCCGAGCATCATGGAGAAGCACATCTGTATGGCAGCCATAAAGTTACTGAATTCCTCCAGCTGAAGATTGAAAAGATAGAAGAAAATGGTAGTAAAGGCAAAGAACACTATGCCAAAGGTGACGAAGAAGACCTGCAGATCCTCCCAACAGCGAGACAGAGTAATGCCAAGTAAATTCATGCGTTTGTTGAACTGTAGAAGCTTGATGAATTTGATAGTGGAGAAGAAGACGATGCCTGCCATAGTGTACTGGACGCCTAGGTCAAGTTTGGCCGCCAGTTCCATTCTGATGTACCCGTTGCCTTTGGATTCCTCGAATACCTTTAGTACACGATTCACCTCAATTACTCTGTTGAAGGAGCAAGGGAAGTTTAGTTGGATTAGAAAGACTGACTTTCAATATGTATGTGTGTGAGAGAGAGAGAGATGTTAAATACTTGTTGATGATGGCTTATGTAAGATACTTGTGATATATATGGCATGCAAAGCAATATAATGTGCTTATCATTAACTCTGGTGTGGCAGCTTAGCAGGTCTAGTTTTTAATTAATGTTGTCGCTTAATTTCATGTAACTTCAGTCTAGTTTTCAATATTTGTGTAAATTATCCCAGAAATGTTGCAGAATAAATGTTAACCATCGGAAATTGACAATAAATGCTCTCATGTGATACTCCCTTAAGGGGGGTCACCGTTTTTTTGTTATCTTTCTCTCCTTTTCTCGCTTTCCCTGGCTTGTAACCTTTCGGCCCCATTCAGCAAAATGTGTTTTAAGACGTTTATCCCCATCCAGGTGTCGATTTCTTCCTGGCGAGCGATAGCGAGCCAGCATTGTATGGAGAAATCCGGCTTCGCCGGAGAAATTTTTCTATCGAAAAATATACAAATTTAGCTTGCTGTCAAAACAAAAATATATATATGCTGGCTCGCTACCGCTCGCCAGGAAAATATTAACACCTGGATAGGGGTAAACGTCTTAAAACAGTAGGCTGAATGGGGCAGAATGGATACAAGCCAAAGAGAGAGGGAGAAAAAGTGAAAAAAGCGAGGTGGGCTCCCTTAATAATTCACCTGTTGATCTCGAGGCCTATAGTACAGTAGGATGTGATGATGATAGCCACCTCCGCCATGTTCCAATAACTGGCCATGTACTCCCTAGGGCCGGCCTTATAACACTTCCAGATCTCCTTGACGGTGAAGAACAGTGTGGCCACCACGAACAGCAATTTGTTCAGCTGGATGAAGTACCCCGCCGCTGTGTGAACAAGGAACAGGTCAGGTCAGGTGAAGGTATTGAGGGATAAACCTTTACAACGGCACCTCGTATCTATATTATACTTTTCCATTTTATTCTGAAGAGTGTAGAGGGCTGTTGGAGAGAGGAAGCTGTTGGAGTGGCTTTGTTTTGTGTGTTATTAGTTTGTATACGTTGTCCAGGTGTCTCCCAGTCATAGGGGCCAGGATACTCAAAGATGACCTACAGTATGTTATGCCATGGTCAGAAGCATAATAAACCCATGACATATATTGCCTGCTATCCATGATTGTTTATTTTACATGATGGAGGTCTAGCGATGAAACTATAAAATCAATATATAGATAGACCAAAAAATAACTACTACCCCCTTAAGTCCCAAGAAATGCTATACTTGTACCAGTGGGATTCCTTGAACCAAATTAAATATCTTGTTATTTTAGTCACACACCCACACACACAAATAAACCGATTATTATCATGATTTATTATCACACCTACATCCACACCCACAGACGCACACCCACACACAAAAACAGCCTCTACTAACCTGTGTCCGGAGTAATGAAGCTGGTAGAATCAAACCTCCAGTAAGGCTTCAGACCTCCCCCGGGGTGGAACTCCGCCATAACCACCGCTGTCCCAAACAAGTTTACCTGGGTGATAGTTACATCATAATTAGCATCTTTAATATCACCATGGCACTACATAAATGATGTAGTTTTTACCACCATGCACTCCCTGTCCAATAGTTGGGCTAAGGCTAAGGTGGATGCCCTGATGATCAGGGACTTCAGTGAACAGTTGCCACAGATTGCTAGACCATGCCGTCCACCACAACACTGGCATCTGCCAAATAGTACTCGAGCTGGCCCGAGACTCGAACCCTCGACCTCACGGTTTGCAGGCGAGTGCTCTACCAACCGAGCTATGGATTATATTGCTGAAATATAATGAAATAAAAATAAATTGTATTACCACCCTACTGTTAATACTCCTAGAAATTGGTTCTGACAGGGACTCCTGAATCTCCATAAGATACTAGTTTGTAAACTACAGATTGGAAACCATTGCTCTATGAAACAAGCTTAAAATGGAAACGAGATCGACACTTTCTTTTTCAAAGAAACTAAGTCTGGAGGATTGGGAGTTATAATCGGCCTATGTCTATCTCATTATGAACAAGATATATGAAATTGAAATTACTATGATTTGTTTAGCTCGATATTTATGGTATATACTATGTTAGTTGATTGGTATTCAAACACTTAGCATGTTCATTTTAGTAGTGATTGCTTGCGGGTTCACTGTCCCATACATCGCGTCCCAGGCTTTTGATAAATAAGCACCCATGTTCCTGTCTATCTATTACTATTATTATTATTATCATTATTATTATTACAAAGATAACTCGGCACCCACATTAGCATTGTAGACAGCAAACTCCAGCATAACCGCCCGTGTACGCCTGTCTATCCATCCCAGCCTGTGCACGTAATCCAGCCTCTCCAGCAGCTTACTGGCCGGGCCCCGCAGCTCCAGTACGTACCCACCACCACTGTACGTGCCCAGGCGACCGCTGGACTCGAACGACTGGAGATCTGTACTTGTACGGTACCTGAAAAATACATCAATATACAAAATGGGATTATAGCTTATAGAATGCTTAGTCCGGCCACACTTCGAAAAGGCCACAACCAAAACGTTTTTTTTAATAAATATAATTGTGTACACCATGATATTAAAACCACACCTATCATTCAGCATAAAGGCAATTTCATGAACATATCAATCCTGACGCCTCTATTTCCACACAGAAAAACACAAGCTCTCCACGATTTTTGTAAGTGATTGTACAAAAGTTACCAAAAAACATGAACTTGTCACCAATTCAATGGAATTTGGCTGAATTTGACCACCATAACAAGTTAATGCACTGTATTATGCAGATAATGAATATATACACCGTGTGAGTGCTCCTCCCAAGGTGTTTATATTCACCAATGGTCTTAACCACTTCAATAAACAATATTCTAATAAATGGTTAAACTCATGAACTCTCCTTCATAATCTATACAGTACAGTATATACCTGTATAAAAACTTCTCTTGGGAATCGATCCCTGACCCAACTGGTTGCTAAGCCGAGGCCTTCCCTACCATACTACCACTGCACCCTGACTGCACCAAAGGAGAACTTAGAAATCGAATGTAGGTAAGTTTTCTCAGGTGTCTCAAAGGGGTAGCTTGTATATTTCAGCTAAAGCAATAAATTGGTGAGGTTTTCTATAATGTGTTCAAATTAATACTCTTTAACCCCTACTGTACCATAGGGTACTACCATGATAAATGTACCCCCCAGTACCAAGCAATGTGGCCAAAATGGCGTCAAAGGCAAGATATAACAACCTCCCACCTCAAAAGTTGATGAAACACTGACCCAGACAGCCTGTGGAAGCTTGCAGCCAACCTAAAAAGTGTTGCCAATTCCTTAGAACTGTGTTTAGAAGTCATGGTACCAGCCACTGCCTGATACTGGCAGTTACTAGGACCGTATATTACTGACGGCTTGCAGCCGTCGCTGGTACTGGCGAGTGATTTATCTACCGACGGCTGGCAGCCATCGGTGGGAAGGTGAACCAACTTTGTTACAGTTAACCCTATTTGGTACGAGGGGGTCTTTTTTAATCTCCCATTGTTTTCTCCATTATTTTAGAGTTGCACCCTATTAGTTTGGTGATAATTAGACACTTCATCAAATTCAGATGTCGCTTTTTTCTGTTTACCGCGAGCCCGCAACTTAGAAGATATCGGCTTTCGACTGGGACATTTTGCGATCAGAAAATGTGCAAATCTAGTTTGAAGGAGACCTGGGTGGGCAGTTTTTGTTAGTTAGCAGGAAATCTGGGAAGGGCGTTTTTGTTAGCTTAAGGGATAAACTATAATACATTGCTCACAAATGGCAAAAACAAGCAAAATCCTCAATCACAATTAAACCAAATATCATAATAACCCACAAGACGTCGGACCAGATAGTGTGTTCGACCCTGCACACCCACAACTTTGGCAGTGCCCTTACTTAAACTCCGGCACCAGACACGCTCCGGTGAAGATCTCGTAGCGGTACCAGCCGGCGCAGTAGTCTTGATCGTCCTCCAGTGTTAATCCTCGAGTCCCACTGCAGCTCTTGATCTCGCTCTTCATTGCATGTGAAGGTCTACGGGAATAATAATAATAATATTTATAATGATAATATAAAGTACTGAGAAGGCTGGTCCTATCCAGAGTGAAGTTTGGCATCCTCTACCCAACCTTAATTAGCCGTTTCTGTCTGTCTTCTTTCTGGGAACAGGAGGCTAGGAATCCTCCTCCTTTTGTAAAATTCACCTACTAGACGAGACAAAGTAAAGGGCGAGGGAACGCGAAAGTGGTTCCGGACCCTAAGAATTAGAACTTTAATGTTATTTCTGTGTAGGCTCTGTCTCTAGTCAGCCACCTCCAGCTATGGGGTATGTGCCTGAGTATATACATACATACATACATACTAAGTAAGTGATGTGACTTAGATAGTCTAGTAAGGAGCTGGAAAAAACATTGGAAGATACCTCGCCTACAAACTTTCTTTGTGTTGCGAATCTGACGACTGACTTCTGTTTGCGAGCCTCGTTTCTTCTTGTCAGTCACATGCTTCGGATACATTTTTTGCTAATATGACCTAAGCCTAAGATTGACATTAACGATAACTCTCCTATAAACTTTCTTCCTCTTGCAAATCTAACGGCATAACATAGCCCATGACTCTATACTGTTAGTGGATAAAATGCTCCCTAGTGTAACCGGATTCTTAAATTGTGATTAGCAATAACCCCACCTACAAATGTTCTGCCTGTTGCGAAGCTGGTCGAGGATAGGGTAGTTCATATCTGTTCTGTTTGTGGGCCTCTTATCTTCTTGTGAGTTACAGGTTTAGCGTAAAATGTTCACTAGTATGACCGGAGCCTTAGATTGAGATAGCCGATATCTTCCCTACGAACATTCTTCCTGTTGCAAACCTGACGGAGGATAGCATAGCCCATGATTCTGTTCTGTTAGTGGATGAAATGTTCGCTAGTATGACCTGAGCCTTATGTAAAGATTAGCGATAACTTACCTACACACATGCTTCCTGTTGCGAACCTGACGGAGGATAGCGTAGCCCATGATTCTGTTCTGCTTGTCATCTAAGAAGCCCCTGAGACCGTAGGGCGGCTCCCCGTTGTACCACCTCTGGGCCCTCAACTCCTCCAGCATCACCTTCTTCGTCCACCGCCAGAACTGGTCCTTTGTCTTTACCTGCAGTTAATGGTAGATTATACTCTGTTCATCCTAGCCGGGCGAAATGTCATCCCCTAGCTGCCGGTGAGATAGTGATCATTAACCTTTTCAAGATACAAAGACGAGTTTCTTAATTTGTTTTGGCTATTACTGTAGTTGATTTTACTTGGTTCAGAAAGGATTTAGGGGAGTTCGAGGGCTAATTGAGATACATTTTACCAATTTGATACCTAACGGGGCTTCCATACCGGATTAGATTTATTAGCTAAAATCAAGTGAAAAGGCGTCCTCGAAGGCTGAAAGGGTTAACTATGGGAATACACTGTCTTGGTCGACTCTACAGTATGTGGCTCAAGGAACGGGTTCAAAGTATAACTTCAGCGTGTCGGATGTATTCAGTAAAATTAATCAAACTTACCACTGCAGGCAATTTTACCTTGTTTTTGAAGTCCCAAGTGCGGTCTCCTTGCTTGATGAAGGCACTCCTGAAATTGGTGACCATCTGGTAGGTGGAAAAGTTCTTGCTGCCATAAGCTATTACGCCCAGCATAGCCAGGAACACCAGGTAGGCCGCCACGTCTCGCAAGACCAACAGCATCTCTCTTTCTTTCATCAATTTCTGGCGTACGTCCTCCAATAGTGTTGTATCTTGGTTGCCCGGGACAGCACGCACCTTTCGACTGTATGATGGATCCAGTGGTTCTATTCCAAGGTGGAAGAAATCGGTCTGTGTTATACGGCACAGACAAATTACAAATGACAAAAAGACACGTGATGCTTATCAAGGGCATCAAATGTCAAACCTATATTTTGTAAATGCAGTTGTATAGTGTGTTCGTCAGTTTATGTCCCTTTAGCCTCCAAACCCTTGGGACTATGGGGAAGAGACTTGAGATGTATACTCAAGGGGTCCGATGAAGATAATATCATAACGCTGTCTCAGGTTTGGGATACAGTTGGGATGGAGACATGATCGGGACTACACTTAAACCCGCACAGGGTGTGGGTACCTTGGATAATATAGTTAATCAATATTTCTAAGTATCACAAGTCAGAGCTATTATGTTCTATCTGGTTTCATAGTCAACTCAAAACTGTACCTATCCACAGGTAAATCTCATAGAAATTATTTTACAGTACCGTAATTTATGTACAGTTACCCACATAACTTCTGTTCCTCTCCGTGCTCTTTATACATGGAAATATAGTGCGCATGATTGAATTACGAGCGTAGTTTCTTATACATTGATTGAATTACGAGCGTAGTTTCTTATACATTGATTGAATTACGAGCGTAGTTTCTTATACATTGGTTGACTTATCTGACAAGTCAACTGATAATTTAAATAAACCACACTCGCAATCAAGTCATACTAATTTTACTTTTATACATAATATCCCAAAGAGCAACAGAACTAATGTATAACTATTAGCTAACTTGTATGCTGCCACTCCTCATCCCTCCCCAGGTCCGGCAGCACCTCATCATAGTCCACATCGTCCACATCCACCTGGGGGGCCGTGGATCTCTTGCAGCACGCGGCTTTAATGGCCGCTCCTAACAACACCTGCAAACACATCAAAGGCATAAAAAAGGGAAATTTAAAGGCGTAAACAAGGTAAATCAGAGGTATAAACAAGGTAAATCTAAGGTGTAAACAAGGTAAATCAAAGGCATAAGGTAAATCAGAGGCATAAACAAGGTAAATTAAAGGCATGCACAAGGTAAATCAAAGGCATGAACAAAGTAAATCAAAGGCATGAGCAAGGTAAATCAAAGGCATGAGCAAGGTAAATCAAAGGCATAAGGTAAATCAGAGGCATAAACAAGGTAAATCAAAGGCATAAGGTAAATCAGAGGCATAAACAATGTAAATCAAAGGCATAAGGTAAATCAGAGGCATAAACAAGGTAAATAAAAGGGTTAAGGTAAATCAAAGGCATAAACAAGGTAAATCAGAGGCATAAACAAGATCAATCAAAGGCGTACACAAGGTAAATCAAAGGCATAAGGTCAATCAAAAGTATAAACAAGGTAAATCAGAGGCATAAGGTAAATCAGAGACATAAACAAGGTAAATCAAAGGCATAAACAAGGTAAGTCAAAGGCATAAACAAGGTAAATTAAAGGCATAAGGTAAATCAGAGGCATAAACAAGGTAAATCAAAGGCATAAACAAGGTAAGTCAAAGGCATAAACAAGGTAAATCAGAGGCATAAGGTAAATCAGAGGCATAAACAAGGTAAATTAAAGGCATAAGGTAAATCAAAAGTATAAACGAGGTAAATCAAAGGCATTGACATCGACCCTACCACACCAGAGATTGACCTACATCAGGGGATCCCAACTCCACCTACTTCACACTTTGAGGATGATGGCATCTAACTGGCCAATATTTCTCCATATACACACAGACGCCGCGACAGGGCCATTACTTCACTGTTACCTATGATGTGTTTATCATTACCCATAATAAATACTGTATATATATATAAACTATCTAATAAGGAGTTCCTTTACCAGTTAAAATAAACTTATATGACCTACCATGATGGGTTCCACCAGCAGGAGGGAGGCGAAGAAGGAGAGGATGTAGGAGGATAGCCAGCGAGTGGTCTTCTGTTCACCAAACATGATGGCAAAGGACCATGTGAAGAACAGTGATACACCGATGGCTACCAACACCAACAACCAGGCCACAACACGGCACCACCAGGGGAGTCTTAGCGGACGAACTTCACTGCACGGAAACCATGTAACAGATAAAATAGATCGGTTTTGCCAGTTTTCTAATTTGTACATGTTTGCCTTGCTAGGAATTACATGACCAACCAATCAGAATGACACCACTCTTATATTATACTGTTCTATGATCTCATAGGCTTTGTAAATACAATGGATGGTAATCACAATCTGGAAGTGTGTAGTGTGATGTCTGAGAATCCGGCTCATAGGTCTACAGTATGCCTTAAATTATCTGTGATTGTATACATAAAGGGAATAGTTGACCCCGTCAGCATTCTGTTTGGATTCTGGCCGACATCTGGTGATTTTATGAAGCTGAGGAAGGACCTTTGGAAATTAATGAGATATAAATAATCTCCATTAACCCTTTGATTCCCACAAGTCTTTACTAAACAGGAACATTGTCTAGTGACATCTAAATCATATGGAGAAAGGCATAATTGAATATTGAAAGGGTTAAGCATATCAACATTAGTAATAGTTGTTGTAGATCCCCAGACTATCTGTCCGAACAGTCCCGAGTCCGGTAGACAGTAACGGCTCCAGATACTTGGGGCCCCTTTTGTGGTGAGATGAGATCTGTCTCTGAGAGGGTAGTGGGGGAGGGGACCATCAGTCCACGGGCTTGCACCCCCGGGTCAATGCCCCCCACCGTCCGCAGCCCCTTGCAGTGCCACCCAATCGGGCGATCTTGCCAGCACTTAGAAGGAATAGTTGTACAGGAAAAAAAAGACAGACAGAAACGGCTAAGGTTGGGCAGAGGATGCCAAAGCTCTCTCTGGATAGAACCAGCCCTCACCCACGGTTTACTTAACCTATGTTAACCAATGTTAAGTAATAAATAGAAATGAATGGTGAATGACAGTGAATAGATGAGTGAAAACGTGGTCGTTTGGGAGAGCGGGTCGGGCGCTAGTTGGACTAGATAATAGTTTGTCAGGCGCCTGGCCCGGGGAGCCGGTATATATGAAGGGTACGCCTGGATGCGTGGTGGGCGGGCACTGTGGTGTGCTCCGCTGCATGTCTGCCTGCAGAGACCAGAATTCCTCCGGGAGGTCGGGGGCCGGGGGAGTGCTGGAGTGCCCATAGTGATCCCTGGTCTCTGGTTCTTCTCCTGGGCGACCTAGATGTGTGTGAATTTGTATTTTTGTTTTGTTTTGTGTTGTGTTGTGTTGCCCCTGTTCAGGCTCTGTCTCGAGTCGGCCACCCCCAGCTATGGGGTATGTGCCTGAGTATATACATACATACTGTACATACATGTCAGTTTCTATGCAAATACATCGATCGACATTGTTTGATGTGTGTATTTTAGGGTTTTGATAAATTATAGAACTAGATTATTAGTATTATTATTAATAATATATATATATATATATATATAGGACAACTTTCTTGCATATGCTTGCATCATGAAAGCATAAGATATCCACTAATCTTTATTAGTGACTGTACACAATTTTATGAATACCTACGTATGGATGGTCGTCATGTTTTTGCTTCCTTTGTTAGACGTGGCATCGAATGGTAGTCCTTCTGCCTCCACTGTTAGGTAGAAGAAACACAAAATACATGTGATTTCTGAATGTACAGTGACACAGGTTAGTCCATAACCAGACGGTAGACAAATGAGGCAAAAGGTCTTAAAATCGCTAAACTAATGGGGCAAACGTCTTAAAATGTCAAAACTAATGTGGTCAAACATAAGGGAGAAGGGGGTCCAGAACAACCAAATACGGAAGGCTTTAAATTAACTTACACTGAGCCTTCTGTTGGGCCCGCCAGGCAGTGAGAGCCCCCAATATCCTCTCAACCCGGGGCCCAGAGCGGCGGAAGAGGAAGATGGCCCCTTGAACTACCGGGTATACCACCACCAGGAACAACAAACCTGCCATGATCTGTGGAGTAGGTTTGATTAGTAACACCACCACCACCATGTACACTACACCAGCCATGATCTGTGGAGTATGTTTGATTAGTAACACCACCACCACCATGTACACTACACCAGCCATGATCTGTGGAGTAAGTTTGATTAGTAACACCACCACCACCATGTACACTACACCAGCCATGATCTGTGGAGTAGGCTTGATTAGTAACACCACCACCACCATGTACACTACACCAGCCATGATCTGTGGAGTAGGCTTGAATAGTAACACCACCACCAAGAACAACACACCAGCCACGATCTGTGGTGTGCTGTTTAATTTTATTAACGCCGTTCACTCCCTTGATTGACAGGGCTAGGACATGCCCTTGTTACAGGCACTCTACTGGACATTTGACACGAATCATCGCTGGAGCGAGCTGCCCAAACTCTTGCCATCTACCAATGGCACGGCGTGAGATCGAACTGCCGACCCTTCGATCAGCAGCCATACGCACTTTTGACTATGCCATGTGGGCTGTGAGAGTGAGACATGGGGGATATAGGACACACTTTTATGGCCACATTGCCGTCACCACCCTCGGTAATATGAAAGAAACAAGAATGATGAAAAGAAAATGTCAGAATTGGCTATGGAAAGTAGAGAACACCAACCCTCACTGACAGATCCAGCCCACCATAACATTGAGTATTTATTAAATATATCAAAAGTAGATAATAAAGGTAAGCTGTTGGAGGTAAGACAGGAATACTGAGTGGGGCTGTACCTTTTGTAGTGTGAAAGAGAATGACCCTAACGATAATATGACCTCCTAACTGGGCCACTCCCGGCAGTAATCATACCATACAACACTGAACCAAAACATGTTAATAAAGGTTTACAAACTATTATAAGTAACTATACCTGCTGTAATGTGAGAGAGAAGGGCCCTAGCGTCAATATGGCCTCCTGACTGAGCCCCTCCTGACAATAATCATACCATGCAGCACTGGTCACCATACTCAGGTACAGGAAGGCAGCACACACTCCCACACGCTCCACACGGCTGAACCGGGACCTGCACGGATCGAGGGAGACTTAGATATATTTTACTGATTAGATCCGAGTAACATCATATACTGTATAGTCTATTTTGTATTCTAAGTTAAAGATGCCCATGATGGGTTTAGGGTGCTACCACAATAACTTTGTGAGTTTGCCTTTTATATAAATACAAGTGTGTAATAACAAGAGCTGAGATATGAACCATGAGGGCTTGCAGCCTAGAACGGTGGCGGAGGTATGTGCTCTACCGATCACCTCTTAAATTGAATCACTTCTTCCTTGCGCACATCCTATCTGCTCACCAAATTTCGTGAAAGTCGGTTTGTAACCTTTTGAGATATGAAATTAATAAATTAGATTATATCTTATTTAGACAGACAAATGGAGGCAAACACATAAACTCCTCCAACTTCGTTGGCAGAGGTAAATCGGCAGAGCTGATTCCGAACTATTGGATTTTACGGATTGTCATGTGCCGGATTACGCGTCTTTTAACCCGGAGCGTGTAATTGAGGTGTTTAAGAGTGCCGCGTATGTGAAAACAATCGTTCGATTCTGACAGAGTTTGTTTTATATACCATATAAAGCATTAGTTCTTCTCCATATGCATTTTGTTTACTTATATGATGAAAATTGAAGAGTGATAAAAGAAGTGGGAACAGCAAATGCCTGGTGGAAAACGTGTTTTCGCCGGGCAGTCGCATTGTGGGGCGGCTGGTTTGAGAGACATACATCTCAGCGTCTCGCAAGCTACTGAGCAGCCCGCCCGAGATCTCAGACTGCTATAGGGTCGGAATATGACTCCCCCCTGTCTCCGAGCCCGCCTGACGATAATTGGCGCGGAAAATAACCGATAAATGAGGGAAGTAAGATAAATAATAGCGATAAATGAGGAGGGGGTGCAAAAGAGGGGAAGTGGGAGGTGGATTAGGGCATATGTGGAGGAATAGTAAGAGGTACTGGAGGGCATATCTCACCTAATCACATATTGCTTTGTTTTGAGTGCATGTGGGGCATTTTGGAAGTTTTTTTCATGGATTTGCTTCCGTGAGGCCTATTGCATATGCTATATAGACACTTCTGTGAGGCTTATCGCGCTTGCCAGGTTAATTAAACATATATAAGTGATAACTTGTTTTGAAGCACAATGTGGCCTATATTGTACCTGGGTGGTCTGCAGAACACCGAGAGCCAGATGTGGGAGTCCTTCATGCCTCTCTGTTTCTGGGACTCATACAGGTGAGAGAAGTCCTTCAGTCCTTCCAGGTCGCTGGCAGTCAAGGTTACATCGAGCTAGAGGGCAGAAACAAATATATAAGAGCAGACAATGGTAGTAACCCCTTCAATCAGACGACGATTACTTTGCTCTTTCATTCCTAATGCCAGATAATTATAATCAGCTTAAGGAGCTTTATGTATCAAAGGGTTAAAGGGGTCAAGAGGATCAAAGGGTCAGTTGCCCTCTCAATTGAATGATTTTTTTTCTTCTGATGATATAAAACGCAAGCATTATGTCACACTGGAAATACTAACTTGTCATAGAGACCAGATAGCACAAGTATTTAGAAACACAATTTTTAGCTTGTCAGGTTAACAAGATTTTACATCAATTTAATTTAACAGGACATGATAAAATATAGTGTTGATTAAAGTCTCATCTAAATGATCGAATAACTAATCATACTTACAAACTAATTCTGCTCATAACTAGAGGGGCACTAAGGAGAGCGCATATCTCCGCCTACGCTGGAGTACGTATGCGCTCTAATGATCGCCTCTTAAATGGAATCACTTCTTCCTTGGTATATATCCTATCTGTCCACCAAATTTCATGAACACCGTTTAATAACTTTGTGAGCTGTGTACGCTGGAGGAGGTATGCGCTCTACTAATCACCTCTTAAACTGAATCACTTCTTCCTTGGCGCATATCTTATCTGCCCACTAACTTTCGTGAAAATCGGTAAATAACTTTGAGATATCTTGCTTACAGACAAACGGAGGCAAAAACATAAACTCCGTCCAATTTCCTTGGCAGATATTTTAACATGTGAGAACAATATTAGTTTGGTTAGTTGTTACTGACTGCATTCACAGTGCATTTATGATTCTGTAATTAATTTAGCGTCAAAGAGGGCGTTCTGGTGTTCTGGTCTCACCTTTCCATCATCCCTGTCTATAGCGAGCCATCTGTTAGCGAGGAACACTGTCTTGTCTCTGGTCTGTAGGTCCCTCACACTGATAAAGGCCAGCTGCCATGACGCCCAGTCCGCCTTCTGTAATCGACCCATCCTATCACTGGCGGAGGTCTTCTTCTTCTCTCCTCCGTCAGGCACGTCCTCCTGATACAGTGTTTACAGTTAGATGGGTTTACACAACCGCTTTTTTACACATTTATTTACCCAAGCGCTTTTTACCACAACTTTATACCCAAGCACTCAAATTTTATCTGGCAGTTATTGAAATTTACTTCTATAAGAATTCTGTCCCTTGGTAACAATGTAGTTGCCAATACCAGTGCTCAAATGTTTGAAAATTTTGCCAGAAAATAGTTGCAGGAAACAGAGTTAGCATAAATCTATAATAATAAACCCATTTAAAGGTATTAATGGTGGTAATAAGCCAATATTATACAAGGATATACAGTAAAGGAAAATCCACCATCAATATACCCAATGATTTCATATACCTTTATCATTATAGCCTTCCATTTCTAATATACCTATATTATCATTACCTTCCTATTTTAGAACATAGAGCATTGTCAATTGAGCCTGACCTGCCATGTCCGTCCCACCCCCTGGTCCTGCTCCACCCCTCCAGAGTTATCATGCCACACCCTCAGGTACTCCAGTTCTCCCAGGGGCCTGCAAGAGGAACCAGGGCCAGTGTTATTATTAGTGTAATGATATTTATATAATAATTATAGTAATAAATAATAATTATATTAAAATTATATATATACTGTATATACATATATAAATAAACGGACAAAGTATCCTAACCTGTCAATGTAACTTAAATAACCTTGATTTAGTGTGATCAAACCAAATCTATGCCACTCTTAATTTAACTTAACCTAATCTAAACTGTTTAGTACTGTGGCCGTTTAGGTTTTGTCCATTTGGTATGCGGCTGTTTGGGTTTTGTCCATTTAGTTTGTAGCCGTCTGGGTTCTGTCCATTTCGGTTGTGTCCGATTGGTGGTTTGTGGCCGTTTAGGATTGTGGCCGTTTACGACTGTGGCCATTTTGGTCTGCTTCCATTGCCAAAATAACCAGAACCTTACCTAGGAACGGCCAGAACGAAGGAGTCAATGCCGTTCCTGGTGAAGATGGTTCGTTCCTTGTCCTCCAGAGTCCTTACCTCACTCTCACCACATTCACCGGATAGCATGATCTGCGGGGGATATTAGGCGATGAGGAGATACATGTTGAAAGAATGAAAGAGGAGCGATATTATGCTTTATTAATTTCACATTATGCAAAAATAAACACGCAAACACAGATGTTGGAAAATTGTAACTGGTCAACTGAGCTGATACAATGTCCTGCAAAGATGCATTCTCTGACCAAAACAGAATGTGGATAATGGAAGTCCCAATCCCATTAAACTATAGCATAACCTAACAATACTTGATAAAACCAAATCTAGCTTAATTTTGAATAGATTAAGAGTTAAGCTAGCCGATGCTTGTATCCTTAGATCGATTTGAAGAAAGGGATAGGTGTTTGGTCCTTGGCTTAGCTGCTCTTAGAAGAAAGTAATGGAGGAAAGTGATGAGTATTCGTTCATTCGCTTACTTGGATCATTTTGCATGTTTGTATGTCTTCAAGTTTAAAGGTCAATAAGAAGGAAGTCATGATGATGTGGTTCTGATCTTACCTGGACCTTGGATCTTGTGGACGCTGTGTTGGCTCCCCCGGTGTAAACAACAAGGTGGTAGAGGTAGCGGTCTTGGGAGTCATTGTCGGCCAGGGGCGTTACACCAACCTAGAGACGGAACACACAAGCGAGGCATTAATTCTTTCAAGTGTTATGATGAATCTTATATTTTATTCTTATGATAGGAGTTGCTTTTTGCTGACGAATTAGTGCTGATTTCAGATAGCTTGGAGGACAATGTAGACATTTTTGTAAGGGAAGGGAATAACACCAGTGGTTATAGGGTTAAAGTGGATACAACGAAGGAGATGGTGAATGGAGTAACGTTGGCACTGTAGTGAAGAGCATGTTCTGTATTTAGGAAGGGTGTGGGTAGCCAATCTATACAGTGTATTGTGTGTGAGTGTTATGTATATTATAAGTGTAGTAGTGAGGAAGATAAACTGAGTGCTGTGGTTAATTTTACTTGTGTTACATGTCTTGGAAAGTTGGGAACTGCCGAGGCAGGTATAGGATGGCGAGAGTTGACACTGAGGATGTGTCTCAGCAGTGTGTTGATTAATTCCATTACCTTGGAGGTATAATCCATAATCACCACTGAGGGTGGTGCAGAGGCTTACTCTGTTTCAAGAGATGATTATGGGTGGAGTAAGTTCATAAACTAAATACCACTATTGACAATGAGGGGTATCTTCCTCTATACAAAGGGGAAGTTGTATGCTGCATGTGAGAAATGTTCTATTATATGGCAATAAGACGAAGGCAGTTAAAGAGTATTACATCCAAATATTTAAGCGTACTAACATTAGTATGGTGAGATGGATGTGTAATGCCCCACAGTGAGGAAACTAGGACAAGTGAGAGAATGACTTGAAAAAGAATGTATGACTTGGCTCTGCGTTGGTATATGTGGCAGGATGACGCTCCAGGCAATGACACAGACAAAGCTCTTGTGAAGGGGTCGGGGTAAACCGTCGTTGTGGCCTGTCCTTGGTTCACATCTTGGTAATTCTACCTTGTATTATTTATTAACAGTGCAGGTCTCTCACCTTCTCCAAATCATTCCGATCCATGAACCTGGCCCACAGCCCCAGCACCAGCATCACTACCGCCGTTATTATTAGCGTCACATAGATGGATAAGTTGTCCGTGAAGCCGGCGTTAACAAAGATGTAGTGGAAGCTCAGGACGTTGGGCGTCGGCAGGAACCCAGAGGCGAAGGCGGTCAGGTGGGTCGACTTGCAGGTAGTTAGCAGGTAGGAGGACGAGATCACCTGGTGGATATAAGTGCATTCATAGAGGAGAATATTGTGTTCAGTCATGTAATATATGGCTTGAAATGAGGTACAGGTGCATATCGATTCCATCCAAAAGCTTCCAAATACTCAACAAGGCCATCCAAGATTAACAAATAAAAACAGTAAGGATTTTAGATAGCATTGATGGGCTCTGCCAAGGCACTGGTTGGTCACTATGGCCCGTATCTAGTCATCGAACAAATTGAATTAGTTACTCTTTTCCATAATATAAGGTAGACAATCATTGGTATATTGAAAGAGTTATAAAATTCACCAAACTGGTAAATGAAGTGCCTCACCTCCATGCCAAGACTGGACCACCTGTCATGTTTATCATCAAAGTAGTAACAGCCAGAGGTGAAGATACGCACAGAGTAGTTGGCGTCATACTTCCAACTGGGGGAAAGGAAAGAACTTATATAACACATGCTCCATTTGAGTCTCTGAACATTTAATATTAAACTCTGTAGTATGTGGGGTATTATTGTATATATGATTGCATTTTCTCCTTTGGGTTTAATACAGATTCACTAAATGTTTACATATTATGGCTCGTGAGTGTACAACGTATGTGCACTTCAGCATAGGCTCTTCACAAGAAAATACTATAGCTAAACATAATGCAATCCAATGCAATATTATATTGAAATCATACCGGTACCATATAAGTAGGCTACCCCCTAGGAGGAAGATGCTAAGTGCCACCTCTGCCATAGCAACATAAACAGGATATCCAAAAGCTGACATCTAACCTTTACTCCATTACCCGAAAAGATCAGAGATTTAAGCGAGCCGTGCTTACCAAATAGGTAATTAAGTGTTTGACAGGTTACTCCTATACCATGTTCCAAATTAGTAGTCCAGATATCGTGAACCCTAGCCAATGTAACTAAAAAAGGGCCAGAGCGAAATGCGAATGGGCTGTAAATTTACGCACCTATTTCCTGGATGACCTTTTCCAAATACTACAAATATTAGCTTGATTACTCTAGTACATATATTAGCTTGATTACTCTAGTACATTATATTAGCTTGATTACTCTAGTATATAGATTAGCTTGATTACTCTAGTACATATATTAGCTTGATTACTCTAGTATATAGATTAGCTTGATTACTCTAGTACATATATTAGCTTGATTACTCCAGTACATATATTAGCTTGATTACTCTAGTACATATATTAGCTTGATTACTCTAGTACATATATTAGCTTGATTACTCTAGTATATAGATTAGCTTGATTACTCTAGTACATATATTAGCTTGATTACTCTAGTATATAGATTAGCTTGATTACTCTAGTACATATATTAGCTTGATTACTCCAGTACATATATTAGCTTGATTACTCTAGTACATATATTAGCTTGATTACTCTAGTACAACTAGTAATCTTAGCTTGATTACTCTAGTTAGCTTGATTACTCTAGTATATAGATTAGCTTGATTACTCTAGTACATATATTAGCTTGATTACTCCAGTACATATATTAGCTTGATTACTCTAGTACATATATTAGCTTGATTACTCTAGTACATTATATTAGCTTGATTACTCTAGTACATTATATTAGCTTGATTACTCTAGTACATATATTAGCTTGATTACTCTAGTACAAATATTAGCTTGATTACTCTAGTACATTATATTAGCTTGATTACTCTAGTACAAATATTAGCTTGATTACTCTAGTACATATTATATTAGCTTGATTACTCTAGTACAAATATTAGCTTGATTACTCTAGTACATATTATATTAGCTTGATTACTCTAGTCGTTTGTGAGTTATAGAGGTTATTGTTCAAGAGTTTTGGCCTACATACATGGAATAGGGTATACTACCCATATACTGTATACACTATAATGTGACCTCACTCAAATATATCGTTGTTGAGGGTGGGTCTGGTGCCGTTGGTGAGGTTGGTGTTGGTGAGGAGGGCTTGGTCATCAACAGTGAAGGTGTTGGTGAAGGTGTCGGTGAGGGCCCCCACTGCCAGGAAGAACCGACCTGTCCGGTTCTGGATCACATCACTACCCAGGAACATGTCCGACAGTTCAACTGGAGGATCAAAGTGCACCAGTTTGTGATATCATTTTTTTAAGCAAGGAAAATAAGGAAATATGAGACAGTTTAATGTTTCTACAGTATTATATTATTTATCTAACACCCTGGTTAGGAGTATTTGGTATAATCTCACTAGTATCAGAAAGTTGTATGACTAGAGTGCACGCAGCGGGCCGATTTTAGTAGTCGGTAGTTTTATTTAATTTATACTAAACTAGTGGATAGATTCTCATCAATCGTGACAAAGATCCGATATGCCAATACAATGGTAAATAGAATACTCATTTAAATATTACTCGAAGGTCAAGGTCCCAGTTGTGGGTTAGATATTAAGGTGTAATGCATTAACATAGTTACTATATATTCAAGTTTCACACATTTTCAAAAAATTAGTTGCTCTTTATATATGGAGAGGAAAATAGCAAATATCCAGATATATTCACTGAAAGTCAAGATGAATATCAGAAAGTCAAGCTCATCTACTGTAATAATATTTCCTAAGCTAACCAAATTAACCTTAACTTAGCCGTGTGTGATGCTGCGGTTGATGTGTTTGTTTATCACCATTCACTGCCTGCTCAAAAACTGGGCTAGGGTGGGTGCCCTGATGAATCAGGGACTTCAGTGGACAGTTGTCACAGATTGCTAGACCATGCCGTCCACCACAGCACTGGTGTCTGCCAAATAGCACACTGGCTGGCTCAAGACTCTAACCCTCGACCTCACAGTTTGCAAGCGAGTGCTCTACCAACTGCGCTACAGCCTGTATTGTGTTCTACCCTCTCTGTTTCACCCTATTAGTTTGGCGATTCTATGCTGTTTCGTCCCATTTGTTTGGCAATTATGAAAACGAGTAAAATACAATGTTTGCCTCATTCAGGCGTCGGTACTCTCCGGGTGAGTTATGGCGAGCCTGCAATTAAGAAGAGACCGAAATATTTTTGACTGAAAAATGCACACATTTAGCTTGAAGGTGGATCAGGGGAGCATTTTTTTTTTCTTAGCATGAGAGGGGGTCTTGGGAAGCGCTTTTTTAGTTTAGGGGACACACTACATATAAATTCCTTGACAATAACAGAATCAATCAAAACCAATAATACTATCTATCTCTCAACTGTATCTATATATGTATATATGACGCCCCATAATGTCGGATGAGCTAGTATTAGGCGTATTTGATTGGTCCGGTCCCCTGTAAACCCTAACCACCTTACCGTGGGCGTTTTCCGGGTGTAGGAGTATCTCATAGTGGTCAGGTGTTGGCAGGTGCTCGTGTGATAACAACAGTACCATCTTGTCCGCTGAGGCCCCCGTGGCATTAAACTGTTGGTAATAAGGACACTCAATGTTAACCCAATATAGAAAAACTAAACCTATAAATTGATATTTTTTATTGCAATGACAACTAATTGGTAGAACAAGGGATAACCAATAAGATCACCCTCAGATAGATAGGATCAATTACAATTCCTGTGTCTAACCTCAATGTTGACAGCTGATCCATGAGAGTTAAGAAGGAACTGGTGGTAGACGAAGGGTACGTGCATCATTCTGTTCTGGGCCTCTTCAACTGTCACAAGAACCGGGTCTGTAACGTAGGGTGAACATAAGGAAGCTGTAGTAGTGGTAGTGGTAGTAGTAGTATTAGTAGTAGTAGTAGAAATAGTAGAAGTAGTAGTAGTGGTGGTGGTGGTAGTAGTGCCTGATCCTGAACGAAGACTGTAGGAATGAGTGTTGTTTTCAAAGAGAACACAGATTAAAATTCCCATTTCTATAGGTAACAACATTTTTCAAGTTGTGACGGTGCTGCGAAGGAAGAGAAATGTTTCAGAATACAAGTGTAAAATACCTACCCGGGAGGTCCTCTGGTGCCCTGGGGACTTGAACAATGATTCCGTCGGTGAGTCCCGCGATGTTGACCAGCTTGCCCTCCAGGAACACGTCCAGGCTGATCACACGGGTCTTCTTTGATAGTTTCTCGCTTGTAGGGGCGTACGACTGGGGAGACGAGGTGGAATAAGGGACATTGACTAATAACTAATTATAATAGAACTGACATACCTGACTAAAATTATAACTAACTACATACATACATACTGTACACACGTGTTTAAAGACCGCAACCGTCCACAGTGAATGTGGCTTCCATGGTACAATCACAGTACTGCACACAGTGCACAGCTATCATAACACGGTGGCTACAGTCTTTACTGCAGCACAGTACAAAAAGTAACTGATGAAGCTGATTGACTTATTTGATAACTAACTGTGAGAAGATAGAAATTACAATTTCAAGTTATTTCTAACTTTGATGAGACAGACTAATTTTATAACCAATTATAATAAGAGTGGCATTACAGGTATATGACTAAAATAATAACTAACTGTGGGAAGAGAGACATGACAGACTAGAACTTATACAGTTTCTCTTTTGATTTTACATACAACTGGGAGAACCAGGAAGATCAGCATCAGAAATATTAAAGAAAAACGTCTGATTCCTACGAACAAATATGAATTAAGGGACAAACTATAAACTACTAACATGTGTGATCCCCGGCCACTCCACAGCAGCGAGGGAGAAGGAGTCATTACAGTGGCTCCCTCCCAGGTAACTGGAGGGACAGAACCTCCGGGGCAGCTGTATATGACCATTATCAGTCACCTGCACGTCCAGCCCGTTCTCCAATGACTGCTCTGATAGCCTGAGGGGGGAATATAACAATTTCAGTGCAATGACATTCATTATATTCTGGTAATTATTGTTAGGTGACGACGCCTATCATCCATATTCTGTGGCCAATATGTTGGTCAGAGAATGTATCTATGCTGGGAAGTGCATCGGATAATTGACGAATTACACTTTCTAGCATCACATCAAGGTGTTTGACAATATAGCCCGGGGCGCTAGTAAGGATGTACTGAACTGTAGATGGGAGCAGTGTGCTGCTCCCAACTGTCTTAGGTGGCCCTGTGGTGGTAAAGGGGTTTTGGAGACTAGGACTCATACATAACTACCGTGGTAGAGTTGGGTATTACCTTTTCTGCTTCAACAACTGCCTTTGAGTAATTACGGCTCATACGTGCATACAGTAGATGTCTGTCTAGATCTTTTGAAATATAGTATTGATTTTTCCTAATGGATTTTGAGCAGATCTTCTGCTGGAGTGGATTCCGAGTTAAATAATTGCAGCATTTAATAACTTATGTATGTATATATGTATTCTTAGTCGATTTTATACAGTTTAACTCAATGACTGCGGGAATACTATATATAAACTAAAGACATAACTGCGGAAATTGTCGAAATTGTCGCACTCAACCTCAGTCCACCTCACTCAACCTCAGTCCACCTCACTCAACCTCAGCCCACCTTACTCAACCTCAGTCCACCTCACTACCTCAGTCTACCTCACTCTACCTCAGTCCACCTCACTCTACCTCACTACCTCAATCCATCTCACTCTACATCAGTCCATCTCACTCTACTCCAGTCCACCTTACTCTACCTCAGTCCACCCCACTCTACCTCAGTCCACCTCACTCTACCTCAGTCCACCTCACTCTACCTCAGTCCACCTCACTCTACCTCAGTCCACCTCACTCTACCTCAGTCCACCTCACTCTACCTCAGTCCACCTCACTCTACCTCAGTCCACCTCACTCTACCTCAGTCCACCTCAGTCCACCTCACTCTACCTCAGTCCACCTCAGTCCACCTCACTCTACCTCAGTCCACCTCACTCTACCTCAGTCCACCTCACTCTACCTCAGTCCACCTCACTCTACCTCAGTCCACCTCACTCTACCTCAGTCCACCTCACTCTACCTCAGTCCACCTCACTCTACCTCAGTCCACCTCACTCTACCTCAGTCCACCTCACTCTACCTCAGTCCACCTCACTCTACCTCAGTCCACCTCACTCTATCTCAGTCCACCTCTCTATCTCAGTCCACCTCACTCTATCTCAGTCCACCTCACTCTACCTCATTCCACCTCATTTTACCTCAGTCCACCTCACTCTACCTTAGTACACCTCACTACCTCACTCAACCTCCCTACCTCACTCTAGCCCAACGTGAATTACTCTACCTCACTACATCAGTCCAACTCAATCCACCTCACTAAACCTTACTCTTGCCCAACGTGACTTACTCTACCTCAATCAACCTCACTACCTTACTCTAGCCCAATGTTACTTACTGTACCTCACTCTACCTCAGTCAATCTCACAACCTCAATCCACCTCACTCCAACTTACTTGGAGACCCTCATGGTGGCTCCCTTGGGGGCATAGGCTTGAACGGTCTCACCCTCCACACACTTCTTCTCCATCTCCACCCCTATCTTCCGCTGTATCTCCATCATGTTCGATACCTGGAGGAGAAAGGCGAAAAGTGGGAGCTAAAACTGAAGGAGGGAAGGAAATTTAGTGCACAGAGCGAGAGCGAGAGCGAGAGAGAGAGAGAGAGAGAGAGAGAGAGAGAGAGAGAGAGAGAGAGAGAGAGAGAGAGAGAGAGAGAGAGAGAGAGAGAGAGAGATCTGAATCCTCCAAACACTTCTCCGCCATGGTCAAAATCTAGAATTCTAGATGGAGGAGAGAGATGGTTATCTAATGACAGCCAGAATATAAGACAGAAACACGGCATGGTATTCTGAAAGAGTTAGGATTCTTGATATGTTGAGCTATAGGTAAATACAAACTAATAAAACACACATACACACACACACACACACACACACAAATCTAGTCTGAAAAGAGCAATGCTAAGCGTAAGACATAATACACATAATACAAATTTACGTTTTTCTCTTACACACTTTTCCTAACCTAACCTAACAAATCTTTCACACTGTGTTCGTGTGTGCGTTGCCTGTCTCGTGCTGAATTGAATCTCCATATTAATGCTTGACTACATATTTGCCTTTCGGAGGTTCTTTTAAATTTTTCGAGGCTTAATATTGTATCCGAATTAATGACTGCAACTGTACATAATTGTGCGTCCCACCTGTTCCTTGGCCTTGAGTCGGGTGGTCTCCAAAACGTTCCGCTCAAGCATTTCCTTACGACTGGTGGGGATCTGAAGGTCCACTGTAAATATAAAAACACAGGTTATTATAATTTAATAATGAAAAACATAAAATAAAAAACATTGGGTAAAATTGCCATATGAGGGCTAAACTCCTAATTGCCATACGAGGGCTAAACTCCTAATTGCCATATGAGGGCTAAACTCCTAATTGCCATATGAGGGCTAAACTCCTAATTGCCATATGAGGGCTAAACTCCTAATTGCCATATGAGGGCTAAACTCCTAATTGCCATATGAGGGCTAAACTCCTAATTGCCATATGAGGGCTAAACTCCTAATTGCCATATGAGGGCTAAACTCCTAATTGACCACTTGCGATTTTCGGGCTATAAGGAAGTTGGAGCTACAGTATAATGATCAACATTTAGCAGAATTTAATACAATATCGTAAGTTTTTGATGGATAGAAAGATTGATTAATATAATAGTACGTGTTTATGTATGTACTACTGTTACTACAACTGTTTTAGCTGGTAATTCTGCTACAGTAAATATTAATGTCTACAGCTCCAACTACATTATAGCCCGAAACTCGCCAATGCTAAATTAAAACGTCGTCATCGAACTAATAGACCACTTGCGAGTTTCAGGCTATAAGGAAGTTGGAGCCGTAAACATCGTAAACATCGTAAATATCGATATTAAACAGAAATTAAATGATAATGTAGATTTCTAATGGATAGAAAGCATGGTAAATTTGGTTGTATGTATTTACATAATATGTACTAGGACCATATTTTAGTGGTTAATTCTGCTAAATATCGATGTCTACAGCTCCAACTTCCAAATAGACAGATACTAACAAGTGGTCAATAATTATCCATTGACAACATAGGATGGAAGGTTTATTATATTACAATCATGAAGGTGTTTCTTGTGTGAGTGTGTGTGTGACTGTGTGTGTAGCTGTGCGACCTAGTGTTTGTGTGTATATAATATGACTGAGTATGTGTGTGTGAGTATAGGTGTGTGTGTGTGTGCGTGTGTGTGTGTGTGTGTGTGTGTGTGTGTGTGTGTGTGTGTGTGTGTGTGTAGGCTATAACTATGTATGTGTGTTTTACGTACTGTCGTCGCCTATGTCCGTCTCGTAGTCCCAGTCCTTGGCGGCGTCCGCGTCCGTGGGAGGTACACTGTCGGCGTTCTTATCGTCCAAAATCTCGTTCACGCCCTGTACGTGATAAAGGGGGGGACGTAGTGTTATTAACCCCTTCTGTCTAACTATATGTACGTGATAATGGTGTACGTGACAAGATTGTACGTACCAAGGATATAGTCGAGACAAGGGTGAACGTGAAATGCTGTACATGGTAAGGGTATGAAAAGGATGTACGTAATAGGAGTGTATACAATAATGGTATACATGATAAGTGTGTACGTAAAATAGTAACAAAATATGCTCGGAAATTTTGCCTATCAAACGAGTATTTATTTATATATACTGTATATATATTTCTTCTTTCGTTTTTTAGTAGCGAGAGATCTTGATACCTACTTGGACCGGAAAGGGGTATGGGTATTAGGTCATCTCGCTACCTGGCCACCTCGTTAACAAAAAACGGGTTGCTTGGCGCCTTTGTGTCACGGCGTTTCCTGTTTATTAAATGCTGATGGTAAATTGCTATTTCCTTACTAGAACACCTTGAGGATCAAACAACCAATATGTTTCTATATTTCTGGCGATTATTAGACGATTTTATTCAGATTAGGTAGGGTATATGGAAGTCAGGTTCAATTGAGATAGCCTTTACCCTTATATTTCCTACAGATCCTTGTAGAGCTGTATACAATTGTCTAATAATAGCCAAAATAAACTCAAAACGCGTCATGATCCGCAAGGGGTTAAGTAGAAGACAAAAACGTTTCGCCTCACACTCTTTAAAACGTCTATCTTGTGTTTTTCTAGCTGTCTGGACATACAGCCATCGTATGCCCTTTAACATATTTATGTTATACATACTGTATACACCACTATTACTATTACTACTTTTATTATCAGGTCTACTAATATCCTCTTCACCACCATTACGTCATTTTGATCATATTCTGGTTACCATTAGACGATTTTCTTTAGTTTATAATCTACCTCTAGGACTCAAATGGGTAAATACGATCTCAATAACCCCTCTTAATATCACCAGTCCTTCTTAAACTGCATAATACTATATTTTGTTGCCAGAATCAAAGCTAAAAAGGCGTCATGTTGCTGAAGGGGTTATGCCCTTGACGATTATGACGCGTTTAAACCCCTTATGTACCGGCGACGTCTTTTTAATTCTATTCTAGCGATATTTGGACGGTTGTATGAAGCTTAAAACAAATATGTGGTTGTATGAAGCTTAAAACAAATATGTGGTTGTAAAAAGGGTTAAATGAAACCGTTCAAAGCCTGTTAGTTGCTGGAGGTAATTTTTAAACTGAATTCAATTGCCTAATAGTAGCCATAATAAAGTTAAAAGGACGTCGCCGGTACAGAAAGGGTTAACAGTTTATTCTGGCTATCAATAGACGATTTTATTCAGTGTAGACTATTTCATCACCACTATTATTTCTATGCACCACATACCGTCGTAATAGAGCTAATGGGAGAGAGAGAGAGAGAGAGAGAGAGAGAGAGAGAGAGAGAGAGAGAGAGAGAGAGAGAGAGAGAGAGAGAAAGAGAAAGAGAGAGAGAGAGAGAGAGAGCGCGGAGGATAGGAAGGGCACCATATCCCCAGGTGACGTGTTACACTATTACTATTATTAGCCTTACTATTACTACCCCTATTATTATACTACCACTATTATCACACTACTACCACCACCTACCGTCATTATCGAACCCATGGTGGATAGAACGGAGGACAGAAAGGGCACCATATCCGCCGGTAACGTAAAGGCTAACACTACTACTAATATACTGTACTACCACTACTACTACTACCACCACCACTACTACTACTACTACTACTACTACTACTACTACTATTACATCACCACTACCACCACCTACGGTCATTATAGAACCCATGGCGGATAGAGCGGAGGACAGGAAGGGCACCATATCCTCCGGTGATGATATTGATATATGGGCCAGGTTGTTCGTCATCGTCTGGAAGAAACGGAACAACAGTAACGTTTAGATATTACAACTATTATATTCATTCAGTCAACTTTTTATATTCATTCTGTCAACTTTTCATATGCTGTCAACTCTTATATTCATTGTGTCAACTATATATTAATTCAGTCAACTTTTCAGCGTCTATTTGTATCCAACTTAATCATCTCACCTCCAATAATCCCAGCGCTGTCTCCCTCGCCTCCAGGTCCACAGTCTTGGCAGCAGCTGACGTGGTGCTGATGCCTGCAGGGAACATTGAATGGATGCTTAAGGGGAGATGCTCGATTTGTCTGGCCCCCTCCCCTTTCTCCCTCACGTTTAGCCCCATTTGTTTTCCCTATTCGGGCTCTGTCTTGAGTCGGCCAACCCCAGAACAAAAAGAGGAAAAGTGTGGAATGGGCCTGAGTAAATACATACATACATACATACATACATACATACATACATACATACATACTATGCCCAATGATATTGTTTACCTCTTTCATATCCTTCTTATATCCTAGATATTTAGAGTGTAGTTAACTCATTCAGTATACCACGACGCTTTATTCTCCTTTAATTTGGCTAACATTAGATGATATTATTCAGTTTAGGAAGGAATTTTGAATCCTGAGGGTTAATTGACACAGTATTTACCTCTTTGATTACTAGAGATCCTTCCTAAATTGCATACAATCGTCTGCTAATAGCCCAGATTATATTGAAGAAACACATCCTTTCTTCCTGAAGGGCTTAAGTTGGATCTTATAGTTAGTCTAATTAATATCAATTACAACATACCAAGTAGAAGCATCTGTAACTAATTAATATCAATTACAACATACCAAGTAGAAGCATCTGTAACTAATTAATATCAATTACAACATACTAAGCAGAAGCATCTGTAACTAATTATGTAACAAAATGCAATACGAATAGCGTAATGGATAATGCTCATAATATTTGTGTAAGACCATTTCCGATAATAGGTAAACATGTGTGTGTGTGTGTGTGTGTGTGTGTGTGTGTGTGTTTGCAGTGTGTGTGTGTGTGTTTGCAGTGTGTGTGTGTTTGCAGTGTGTGTGTGTGTGTGTGTGTGTGTTTGCAGTGTGTGTGTGTGTTTGCAGCGTGTGTGTGTGTGTGTTTGCAGTGTGTGTGTGTGTTTGCAGTGTGTTTGCAGTGTGTGTGTTTGCAGTGTGTGTGTTTGCAGCGTGTGTGTGTGTATGTGTAGTGTATGTGTGTGTGTATGTGTAGTGTATGTGTGTGCAGTGTGTGTGTGTAGTGTATGCGTGTGACCTGACTTGACCTACCTTCCGTGGCAGCCCTGAGCACCCCTGCCCCCACGTTAAGCTGACCCAGGGTACCGAAGCTCATGGTCTGGGTGGCTATCTTGAGGGCCTCGGTGTTCATCTGGACCAAGGGGTAAACACAGGTCAAACTATACACAGGGTAGGATGGATGGCTCTACGCTATATATGGCCAACAAGTATTGAACAGTATTTATAGACTATTTGATACAATTCTAATATATATATGTATATATATATATATATACTGTATATCTTAATAATACATAATTAATTAATAACCTCTACTGTCTTGTCAACCATATCAATAACCTACACAATGTCTATCCTTAACCATTGCCAAACCAATATAAAGTTAAAGAGTTAATAAAGTTCTTGATCTTAACCTTAGCCACGTCCCTGAGCCTGGCATCTATCTTCTCAGCGGTGAGGTTTCCGAGAGCATCCGTGTCCAGGGCCAGCCAGGGGGCCTTCTCTCGGATGGAAGCCTGGGCAGTCAGCAGCATCCCAATCTTGAATTGGTCCCCTATAGCTGACAGGTATTCCAGTTTCTCGCCCGCATTGTACTCTTCTACTTCTGTTTGGTTTGGCATTATGGCCTGAACGAAAATTGCAAATATAGTGGATAGTAGTAGTGGTAATAAAATAGTTTAACCAGACCACTGAGTGCGAAGACACTCTCACAGGGCTGGGAAACATATATAGTTAGAATGAGAATGTGAACTTGTCCAACTTGAGTAATATTCAGTCAGGATGGATAATGGTCGCAATGTACCGTGGCCGTCTTTCTTTGTAGCACTTAGGTTGGTGGCCGGAGTGACTGTACACTGTGGTTTTAATTTAGAATTGGACAAAGATAGATTGGCAAACAGATATAGACTGGTACATACAAATAGGAAGATAGATACATGGATGCTTTATTAAAAGCCTTGAATTTTCTTTGGTACTATAAGCGCTTACTTCTGTCTGGGTTGTCATCACCTAAACATTTAAGTATACATTGAAAATAATGGAATGGTCAAAGTAGTGTTAGTGTACAGTATATTTGAGGAATATAATAACATATTTTAATTTATATAATATAATAATATATACTATAAATACTATATATATATTATTAGTTTAACATAGGACACTCTGATAATACAAACACAAACATTATGAAAGTTATAATTGAAACATAACAGTAATTATTACGGGTGGTGTAGAAAATGTGACGAGGAATTTTAGGAAATTAGTGTTGCAAGAAGAAATATTGATTATATGTCACATATTCAGCTTAGCCAGGATTTTTTTTAAAGTTTGGGGCGAACATCACACATCCAGAAAATTATAATAAACTTATAAAGGCCGTTTTTGAGATAAGACTTAATCTAATTGATAAATTTAACTCCCAACACCAATCACTCCCTAATGAAACTAATGAAAGCAGGTGATCCTTCCGGGATTCGAACCTGGAATACCACATACAGATTACACTTCTTGAAAGTTCTCATAACCACATTTAACATAAAGGTTAATTGGGTCAAGGGTCAAACCAGACAATCTATTCAGCTTAAAAGGAAAGAATTAAGTCTGCAGTTTGAGATACTGTACTTCAACCAGTTTGAAGGGTATCACGGAGATTATTGTTAAGGGGAGACAGACCGTTTTTTCTTCTCTTAATTAATTTATTCCTTTATTCCTTAGTTTCTTCCCTAGACCTCCATCAAGCTTAGAAAAACACCCCTAGACCCCCCTTCAAGATAAATGTGTACATTTTTCGGTAGACAAATGTCCCGGCCGAAGGCTGGTTGTTCTTAACATTTATTATGTTCCTTCCAACAACCAACCATACTCCTAAAATCGATTAATGAAATTTACAAACACATGTGGCAGTCCGTGGATTCGAACCCAGGATGCTCACACCGAAAATCAACACCTTATACATCGCACCACGAAGACAGTTAAAGGTTGGTGGACACTGCCTACGATTTATTTTTCAGGCTCGCTATCGCTCGCCAGAAAATAATCGATACCTAAATGGCACGAAAGGTCTTCAACTTGACAACGAAATGGGGCGAAATGTGTTAACATCGCCAAACTAATGAGTCAATCTCAAAACAAATGGGGCTTAACATGAGGGAGGAGGAAGACTCGAAAAACGGTCTGCCTCCCCTTAATGTCATCATGATAATTTAGCTAATATCAGACAGTCTATTCAACTTAGGAGCATATCTTGAATAACTCCTTCGGCATAAAAATATCTTGATTGAATCTCTTCTGACTAACACTAAACTATTAACCCCTTATGTACCGGCGACGCCTTTCTCCTTTTATTGTAGCTATATTTAGACGATTTTGTGCAGCTTAGGAAGGATCTGTGGTAGACAAAAGGGTTAATTGAGATAGTCTCTATCCTCTTAAATGCTACACGTCCGTCCTAAGCTGAATAAAATCATCTAATTATAATGTAACACTTGCAAAATAAACAAACCAAAACTTATACGAACACAGTAAAAAGAGAAAACAACTTATCACAATTGCTATGTGGAAACAACGCTTTAGCTAAATAATATTGTAAATAAAAGAACACAATTGCCAGAATATAATGAAAAGGACGTCACCGGTACAGAAAGGGTTAAGTTGAGACATACCTCGACCGTGCTGACATTGGCGACGGTGTAGGTGCCGAATTGGTCCCAGACTTCGCAATAGATGGCGAGGGAGCCGATGGGAAGGATCAGCTCGGTGTTGGGCTTGTTGCTGGCGATGATCGTCCGCTTCAACCGCTTACCCTCCGTAAACTCGTACTCTGATGCCATGGATATATATTAAATTTCGAAACTCATTAACGGCATCAGACGGTACACTACATAAATCAACTACATTGATAGAGTCAGAAGTGGCTGGGAAAAGTTTAGAGAGCTGTTGCCACTCCTGACCATGAGAGGGCTCCCACCCTCGTGTGTTAGGAGCGCGATGACCTATGCCTCAGAGACGTGGCCAGTTAAAGCGGAGGATATCAATAGAATGGAACGGAATGAGAAGAAAATGGCGAGATGCATGTGTGGGGTTTATCTTATGGACAGGGTATCGAGCGAGGAATTGAGAAGGCGTCTGAGCATTAGGAATGTCAGTGAAGTGATGCGCACGAGCCGACTTGGTTGGTTTGGACATGTGGAGAGAATGGATGATCAGAACTGGGTGAACGTGCAGGACTGTAAACGTAGGGGGAGCTGCGCGCAGGGGTGGACCTAGAATGACGTGGGCTCGTGTCGGTCCGATCTCAAAATAAAGAACTTGACAACAGAGGCAGCCCTTGATAGGGCCGCCTGGAATGCTGCCATTTAGGACGTGAGGCTGTAACCACATTCTCTGTGAACAAAACGGTCTTTAAACTTGTATGTATGTACTAGGACCATACGGCTTATTATAGAAGGATCTTTAAAATAATGTAAAGGATGCAACATCTCTTTCAACTCTTTGTATATGATAGAGGGAAATGCTTTTAGATTTATAAGGTTCATGAGCTCGAATGGGCTTATTTTGATTTTATTCCAACTATTTCCGTGTAACTTCTCCACAACCGCTCCACAAAGACGAGCAATACCACAACTGAGAACGCACGTGAGTTCTACATATTATGGGTAGCTGGATGGATGAACTAAGCTGTGTGAAAAGATGCAAGTTTGTGAATATGGAGAGAGCTGCACCAAGGGGTAGACCAAGAAAGACGTGGGATCAAAGCATTTGGTCTGATCTGGACTATAAAAACCTGACAAGTGAGGCAGCTCTGAACAGGGCTGCCTGGAGCGTCGCCACTAGGACAAAGAACTGGAGTACTCGGTCTTTAAATTTGTCTATGTATGTACACTCGGATGCCATAGTCTCTAGTCCAGTCATGAGGATTCGTGGACCCCCTATGTTTTTCTTTATGCGATTATAACTATCTGGGCTAGGCTTTAGATGGAACTTGCTTTTCAATAAATAGTATATAATGTTTTGTAGTTGATTTGTAAATTTTGTTATCATAAATTCGTTTCCATATAATTATGTACTTGCATAATTAGAAATAGTTGCAGTCCACGAATATATATGAGTGGGCTAGAGATTATGGCATCTGAGTGTACAGTATGTATATATATGCTCGTCAGTGAATAATTCATGAACTGAAAAGCTCCAGTATATTTCAGATATTTTTTAACAATATATCTGTACTAAAGAACCCCTTTACTTACGGAAATATGTGTAATGGTCGACCCCAGCGTCCTCCGGGTCCTCCCAGTCCTGGCACCAGACCTTGAAGATGTCCACCATGGCCCTCCCACTCTGGGGCGACACCGAACACCGACCTCCCGTGGGCGGCTTGTTCAACACCAGGGTCATCACGTATGAGCCTGGGGGAGGCGAGAGAACAGTCATTAACAAGTGTCTGTTTGTATTACTGCTTGTGTTTTTTCCACTGCACTATCTATTCCACCATCTATCCAATATCTTAGTCTTTAAAGGCAGTATATGCTTCCCTCTGGAATAACTTCTCTGCCGTAGCAAAGATTGTTGAGCACATTAGGTTATTTAGGTGATCCTATTGGGCAGGAAAACATCCATTCAATATAATGTTAAATCCTAAATTTTCCTTTTCTTGCTCTTGCTGGCATCTAGTCAATCACCTTTCCAAGAATTATGCTGTTTTCCCTCCTCTCTCACATTCAGATGGCATCACTTTCACATCATCTGCTAAAAAACCTGAACTTTCCACTCAAACTCTTTGCTTATAACAGTTGTGGTAACTAAAGTTTGCACTGACCTTTGCCCCCACCCGGGACAGCCACGTTGAGTGTAAGCTTGTACTTTTCCAGGAGAGGGTTGAGTTTGAAGAGGTCACTGTCGATGGCAATGTCACGGGACGTCTTGCCAGTGGGAATCACTGTAAGGAGCAAATATCACACTTCAGATACAACTACCGAAAGTATTTAGCTGTTAAGAGTATAGTAATATAGTAGTGACATGTCACTTAGAAACATATTTCAACTTCCTCGATCTTTACAAAACACAAAACAGACACATGATAAATGTCTAAATACATATTTTGTATTAGTATTATTGAGATGTGAACATTTTCGAATCTCTCTCTCTCTTTATATATATATAACAATAAATATGGTAGTGTATGTACAAAATGTCCCTCACCACTGCTGTCCTCCACCACCGGCTGTCCTGTGAGTGATGTGATGGCCCAGCTGTAGGCCATGTCGTCGTGGCAGTAGTCGGTGCACACACTGGACAGGGCTATGCGGGAGGAAGGGTTTACCAGGAGCCCGGAGAATGACGGACGGCACAGGTTCGGGTCTGCGCACCTGGGAATATTAACCCCTTCAGCATGAGGACATATTTTTCATCATAATCTGGTTACCATTCGACTGCAGTCTTTAGCTTATGATCTACCTTTAGGGCTCATAGGGGTGAATATGATCTTAATAAACCCTCTTAAATAACATTGGTCCTTCCTAACCCTGCTCAGGTAATGTTCCAGACCAGTCGTGGACTTGGAAATGTGGACTCAATATGGTTTCCGGCACTTTAAATGGCTCTCACTCGAAAACTACTGGTTGGATTTTAAATGTCTTGTTACCAATAGAAACTACAATCAATGCTTGATATTATGTTAGGAGCAAATTAAACTACTGTAAATATTAGTCTTTAATCTAAGTGTGAATAACAAAAAACTAGTGGTAAAAAAGGGTCAACAAAAGTGAGGCATATCTCGTACATTACATAAGCTGGAATAAATTTGGTTGCAGTGCTGTGGAGGGCATGGATGAGGGTCTTGGGTGACCACAAGGCAGAATTCCAGGGCTAAATTTTGTATCTCTATTAGCACAATATTAAAGCTCTCTCTAGACGCATCATACTCAAATGTTCTCTCTTTCTCTTTCGACTCACAGGATAGTAAAGCTCTCAACTTACAAAATAAAGCTCTTTCTACACGCACAACACTCAAATTTTCTCTCTTTCGCTTTTGACTCACAGGATAGTAAAGCTCTCTACTTACAAAATATAGCTCTTTCTACACACACAACACTCAAATTTTCTCTCTTTCGCTTTTGACTCACAGGATAGTAAAGCTCTCTACTCACACAATTGATGCTCTTTCTAAACTCTGTACACGGACAACACACACACTTTCTCTCCTCCTCTTTCGACTCACAAGCTCTCTACTCACACAATACTGATGGCAGGTGGGGCAATACTCAAAACCTCCACCAAGACTTTAGCGAGGGCGAAGCGGGTGTCCCTCTCGACCATGACTGTTAGCTCGTAGGTCTGGTCCGCCTCGGTGAAGCTACCGGTGTTCAGTACTAGGCGGCCGGCAGAGTGTTCCAGAGTGCCTGTCGGGGGATACAATGATTAGCCAGAACAGACAGACAGACAAACAGATGGACATACAGAGATACAGACAGAAACACAGGCAGAGAGACAGACAGACAGATACAATTATTATACCCTATTCCAAATAAGTAGTCCAAAGTTCTTGAACATTAACCTCTGTAACTCACAAATGACTAAATTGATCAAGCTAAATTTTCTTGAGTCGGCCACCCCCCCCAAAAAAAAAAGGAATAAAGAGGAACAAAATAGATAGACAGATAGAAAATTTCTAACAGTTGGGAAGGTTCAGCCTGGGAATAGGTGTGGAAAATTTACAGCCCATTTTCTCTAGTCCTTATGGAGTTACAGAGGTTAGGGTTCAGGAATTCTGGCCTACCTACTTATACCAGGGTATAGCCAGGGTTTTGTTTGGTATTGCCATTGTCCAGCATTTATATTTTACTTTGACCCTCATAGACATACTTGAAATAAAAGCTCCTAACCGATCCCTCACTCACTTTAATAGCTAAATATCTGCATTTTCCTATATTGATGGCTCGCTTTTGCTCGCCAGGAAAAAAATATACATGAATAGGGCAAAACATCTTATAATTGCGAAACTAGTGGGATAAAACGTCTTAAAATCGCCAAACTAATGGAGCGAATCAAATCCCGATGAAGCGGATTGTGTTCAGGACCAGGCGACCTAAAGTTTGATCCAGAGTATCTGGGGGTGGTGAAGGAGTTAAGGGGGGGATGGTTGGTTTTTGTAATCCCCCTTCTCCCTCATGCTTAGCCCCAGTAGTTTTCAAATGTTAAGACGTTCGGCCCATTAGTTTGGCAATTTTAAAACTTTACACCCTACAGTATTTCTGTCAATATCAAGACCTTTCGTGCTATTTTGGTGTCATTTTTTTCCTGGCCAGCGATAGCGAGCCTGTAATTTAGGAGGAACCGGCCTTTGGCCGGGAAATTTTTCTGCCGAATAATGTACAAATTTATCTAGAAAGGGGATCTTTGAGATGTTTTTTAAAGCTTGATGGAGGCCTATGGAGGAAACTGCCTCCTGGGGGTGAATGGTAGTACATCAGCAGTACAGTTCGGGGTGTATGGGTAATCATGGACTAAAATTTAGCTCTGCCAATATGGAGAATTGAACATTTTATCATAGACATTTTATGCTTAGAATATCCGAAACGAATATACAGTATCCTGAAGTTTGGCACACCTCTTTTGTGGTACCCGGTATATGAGTTGAGTTTACAGACCACTCGGTAGACTTTCTCCCTCCCTTGCTTACCTGGTCCCCGAGCAAAGCATCCCTTGGTGCCAGTGGGGAGTTCTATTTCAGGAAGGGGTATGGCTTGTGTGTTGTAGGGAGTGAGGCGACCGTCAGGATCCATTGGGTGTTCCTTGTCCATATCCATTCGTCGGCAGAACCACGTGAAGTTGAGATCCTAGTAGGGAAGGATAGATGCGTGTTTATTAAATTTGATCCTGGTAAGTTATTTATTTGATTGCTTATTTTTTACTTCACACCACACATAGATAGGCCTACATAGTAACAGGAAAGACCGACAAGTTATTATATTTGATCACACAAGGTCTCGAAACAAGGATTATAAACCAATATTGTCCATTTTCCCCTGGCCTGTCCTCCCCAGCACTTTTATTAGCTACCTTTGAAATAGTCAGGGGTACAGGACCCAGCACGGTCCTGTACCCCTGACTGACTTTATTCATACCTGGGCTGACCTTACTCATACCACCCCTACCCATCTATCACCATCCTCCATCCCCCTACCCCTCCTTACCGTAGCTTCAGGCCAGTCTGGATCCATTGAGTAGTTGGCCGCATCAAGGTCCAGCAAGGTCCCGTACCCCCGGCTGACCTTACTCATACTCCCCTTGATGATCACAGCCTGCAGGGGGCTCTTGTCGATCTGAAGGGAAGGAAGGCTTGAGTCCTGAGTTAAATATTATTGTTCATAAAGTTATATGGCAGTAGACAGTATAGCCGGAGATTATTTTACGAAGGAAGAAGGGCAGAAGGCTTTGACGAAACATAGCATGCATACAGTTATCTCCTCTTGCTCATTTTATCTTGATCATCTTTTCATCATGTCCATCCTCCATAACCTACCTGAACGTAAGTAAAAGCCGTTCTAAAGAGTGGGAATATCTTGGAGGCTAGTAGCTGGAGTTTGTATGTGAAGCAGTAAGTGCCGTAGTCCAGGAACCTCGGCGGCACTGAGAGCTGGGAGTAGTTCCAGGAAGTGACCACCCCTTCCACCTCCACGTCTGCCACCGATGTACCTTCCTCACCCTCCACCTTCTGGATAGTCCATGATTTTCTGTGAGAAAGATGACACATATTAGGAATCATTGAAGTTAAGCATTTCTTAATATTTTCTTGCTATCATTTAACGACTTTCTTAATTTTAAGCGTTAAATTATCTAGTGTTTACCACTTAAATTCCTAGAGACCCGGAATAAATTGGGTTTTGATAAGTTCCACGAAGTTATACCACGAACTCCACCTCCACGTCTCCCACCGCTGTCCCTTCCTCACCTTTTATCTTTTCTTATCTTCTGAAAAGTGCACAATGTTTTGTTTAGAATAACTACTCATTCGTCTCTCCACCTATCACACTCATTACAAACAACCTGTCTTTTGTCTCTTTCATACACAGAAAAAGAAAGTCCCATTGTACAACTCGGCCCCCTCCACACATCCACCTGCCATCAAGTCTCATTGTAATGTACAACTCGGCCCCTCCTCACACCCACCCGCTATCAAGTCCCATTGTACATCTCGGCCCCGCCACAACCACCTGCAGTCAAGTCCCATAGTACAACTTGGCCCCCTCCACACACCCATCTTCTGTAAAGTCCCATTGTACAACTTTGCCCCCTCCACACAACCATCTTCTATCAAGTCCCATTGTACAACTCGGCCCCCTCCACACAACCATCTGCTATCAACAGTCCCATTGTATATCTCAGCCCCTTACCTCACCCACCTGCTCATTGCAGTCTCATTGTACAACTCCGCTCCCTCCGAACACCGATCTGTTTGGAGACTATACACACAGTTGGCCAATTCAAGCTCCGGCTCTGTGCTACTCTGATTGGTCTGTCGCCTCCCCGCAACTTTGATTTTTTCATCTAAGTTTATACTTTATTATTTCACTAGATTAACCTAACAGACCTACGGGTTGCGAGACTTAGACACTACCTACGAGGTGACATGCTGATGATGTTTTGAAAGATGTATTAACAATTGGTCGGGTGAGGTGACGGACCAATCACGGACGCAGGGAGATGCAGTGGCTCGAGCCAATCAGAGACGTTGGGTCATGGAATCAGCCAGTGGCGTGTTATGCCTCCCCACCTATTCACTACAGTCCCATTCTACATCTTGGCGCCCATCCCACACCCATCTTAGTTCAATAGTCTCATTATACATCTCAGCCCCCTCCTCACACCCACCTGTTTACCAGTCCCATTGTGAATCTCGGCCCAATCCCCACACACACCCACTTACTTGTAACGGCTTCATTAAACTCCTCTGCTTTCTGTAAACCCCAATAACCTCTCATACAACTTTAACAGTGTAGGGATATTCGATGGATTCCGAACAATAAACCACTTGACCACTTCAACCAGTAGATCTTAAGTAATGCTAAATGAACCAGGGACAATTAAACCATTGCTTACACATAATATTAACCTAACTTACCCAAACAGATAGATTGAGAGCCACTGTTTGAAATTATTAAAGTGGTTGAGTGGTTCGGTCACTCCTCTCTCTCAATATTAGAGACCCTATAATAACAGAGACTGGCCAACCTCCGCCTTATTGGTGCCACTGGTATCATACACTACACCCTTCTCATTTAGATAATTATGGTATCAAAGTGGTGTCCCAAGAAAAAGAAGGCCACTCTCTTACTACAGGACCTCTATTCCAGACCACCCACTTGCTAGCCACGGTTCCATTGCACACGACGATAGCCTCCGTCTCGATGGCGAAGGTCCTGGAGCGCCAGACCTTAGGGGCCTTGAGGGGCAGGGTGGTGTTGTCAGAGATCCACACCGTGGGCGCCTGGCACGGTAGATGGGCCACCACCACCGGCAGGAGGGTCCTCAGGCTCGTCAGCAGGTCCACGGCCAGTATTGACACGTTGTACAGGTTCTCCGTCCTGGTGGGGGTGGAGGAGGGGATGAGAGTGGACCTTGATCGTCACGGTGGCAAACAAAATTTAGCTTGAAGTGGGTCTGGATGGGAATTATTTTTAGTTTAAAGGACAATTGGGAAGGCGTTTGTTAGCCTAAGGGGCAAACTAAAATACATTGCTCGAAAATAACAAGAGTAATCAAAACCCTCAATGGTAACTCGATAAAATCGTAATAATCCCCAAAGTGTCGCAGCAAATAAGGTTCCATTAGCTTACATATAGACATGCGTGAGGTTGTAGGGGTTGGTGATGGGCCCTCCACCGTAAGTCGCCTCGGGGAAGTTGGCGTTACAGATGGTTTCGGCCCCGTACGTCTCCACCGCGGACCCGTCATTGAAGTCGATCAGCAGGCACGAGACGGGATGCACGATCTTGAAACTGGCACTGAACACTTTGGTCTGGTTCTGATTGGGTAAAGAACAAGGGTATAGCTAAACACAGCATAACATAATGGTATAAAATATGCTAATATAACATACTATGCTATATATAGAGACGCAATTGATAGTATTTCCCTTTTATACTTTTAAAGTGTACACCTTATCAAAAACCTTACCCGTCATGAATAGTATTAAATACACCATAGCTAATATCAGATGTTGCATTTATAAACCCAACATTGCAAATATCAAGTGTTCAAATATAACCACTATGATACACATACAAAGTGTTGCTATCGTTAATGTGTGCAATTTTGAACACTTAAATGATGGAAACACTTCTTTTGTGTATCATTTTGGCTACATTTGAACACTAACTTATCAATATGTAATGGAATATTATGAAACTACTATGTCTCTGCATCATATGAATACCAAGTTTTCATAATTAAAAACATATTTCGCTCAAAAATCGCCATTATAGCCGAGTAAACAAGATGGGGAGATGACAATTTACCGTCAGCTGGGAAAAAAATCAAATAAATACAAAACTGAGACTACGTACTGTGGGTGTGATGAGATTGAAGTCAGTAACCTGGAGTCCCTGGATCTTGTTGAGAACCTTGAAGGACAGGGGTTGGTCAGCGGGCACCCACCCCTCAGCTTCCGAGTACGCCTTAATCATCAGGTTCCTCTGGCCCTCCTTGGAAACATAAGAGTCAATGTTAATATGTGTTAATGTTTTAGTTTGGATCAATGACTCAGAGGTCAATCACAGAGGTCGCTTAATTCACGCTAATTATAATGTAAAATTTGCAATATAAACAAACCAAAACAAGGACGACATAATATTAAGGCAAATGAACTTATCAAAATCGCTATGTGGAAATAAAGCTTTAGTTAAATAACATTTGAAATAAAAGAACACAAAATATTAGATTAATAACTGCACTTGATTTCACTACCTCGTCTTTCTCTCTACTCTTCCACTCTGATGGCACCACCTTCAATTCTTCCTCTGACGAAGCTGAACTGCTCGCTCAAACTTTTCCTAAAATATCTACCTGGATGGTTCCGGTGCTCTTCCTCCCTCTCTACTCCCCTCTGTTTTAATATCTTCTAAGGATGTACTTTCTGTTCTCTCTAATAATACTAAGAAGGCTGATGGACCAGATGGTGTATAATATTTTACTGTGTGTGTATATAATGTACAGTGGCGAGGGATTGATCAGAGGTGTATGGTATAATGATATGGTGTTAGTGTTGTGGTGTTACTGTGTCCTGGTGCTATGGTGTTAGGGATGTGGTGTTACAGTGGTGAAGGTGTAGACTAAGGATTGATCAGAGGTGTATGGTATAAGGTTATGGTGTTAGGGTTGTGGTGTTACAGTGTCCTGGTACTATGGTGTTAGGGATGTGGTGTTACAGTGGTGAAGGTGTAGACTAAGGATTGATCAGAGGTGTAGGGTATAATGTCAAGGTGTAAGGGTTGTGGTGTTAAAGTGTTATAACAATACTTACAGTGGTGAAGGTGTAGACTAGGGATTGATCTGAGGTGTTTGTGGAGGCCAGCTGTTGGTCACTCTCATCAAACAGACCCCAGTACTCGGGAACACCTGTATAATAATACATGCAAGAAAATATACTACAAACATGAGAGATATATATACAGGTATAAATAACTACATATAATAAATACAGATAATATATGAATCAATAACTAAATACATCAATATATAAATACATAAAACTAAGATAATTAACTAACTACCGGTAAATGTATTTATAAAATACACCGATGCTAGGCACTTAGTCCCAGAGTCTATGATCCCTTGGCTTCTTTATCGAAACCAGCTCCTCATCATTGTTCAAATCTTGAAAGTTCTTCTGAATAACTACTTTGCCTTAGCATTATTGCAACTTTTAGAATAAACCCTAGATATGTGGTCTCAATGTAAATATTTAAAGAAAACTTGCCACTTACCCATGCCGGCGGTGGGAGTGAAGACAACGGGGATGGTGGACGGGAAGATGAAGACCCCATCCAACTCACCAGGAGGCATTAGATCAGCCCCGGGGGATACCTGGAGGCCCCAGGTACTACTGATCTCCGATATGGCCTCACTGATGACCACCTGGGGCAAATATATTTCAATCATTTTAGGTACAGTTTGTAGTATTTACCCTGGTAATTGTTCGACTTTGCTGGGTGGTTACTATATTAGATGCAAGTGGCCTCACAGAGGTTCATTGTCAACCAAACTTTCCAATCTTATCAAGAGGTGTTAGAGACGGGGGTTCCCAAACAACTGCATGGATTTAAGCCTTTTAGATAAATTATTTATTACTTTTCGTATTTTTTAGGTAGATCTTCTGCCAACACGTACATGGTTAATAGGGTCATCTTCGGAGGTAGACTACTGCCTGCAAATTGACCCTGTGAGAATTGCGAATGTGGCTGGAAATGTAATATAACTGTCAAAGAGATAAGAGTATATTTAAGTAAACGTTTTATTAATAATGTTATATGATAATTAAATACTACCCATCTGATGACATTGTATTAGTTTAAGAAGGGTATGTGGCAGTCAGAGGGTTAATGGAGACAGTCTTTACCCTTCCAAATTCCTACAGATCCACTGTATTAAATCATCAAATGAGAGCCAGAATATACTGTAAAAATGCGTCACCATCTTCAAAGCTTAACCCCTTCTGTACCGGCGACGGCCGAAGGCCTGTTCCTATTAAATTACAGGCTCGCTGTCACGTGCCAGGTAAATATCAACATCTAAATGACACAACAGGTCTTAATATTGACAAAGAAATAGGGCGAAAGGTCCTAAAATTGGTAAACTAATGGGGTGAACATAAACAAATCTCATAACAAATGGTGCTAAACATGAGGGAAAAGGGGGTCCCAAAACCACACCTACACCCTCCTTAACTATGACTGACCTCGACAGTGAAGGCAGCGGAAGACACCTCATTGGAGAAGTTGAGGGCCAGAGTGTGAATACCGACAGGGAGGCTGGGGAGGCTGAAGGTGAAGCTGTTACTGTAGGTGAAGGAAGCGGGGGCTGTGTTGTTGGGGTCTATGTCCACGTTCAGTTCTTCAGCTGGAGGGGGGCAACAGACATCCTTTTCATTATACTCTGGCAACTATTAGACGATTTTACTTAGTTTAGGAAGGACATCTACCAATACAATAGTTACAGACTATCTCCATTAGCCTAATCCTTTTAGCTACCATATATCCTTCCTAAGCTTCATATCATCGTTTAATATAGCTGAAATCAATTACAAAAAGTCATAGGTACTGAAAGGATTAACTTTATACATATATTTTTTGGTTTTGTAATACTGAACCATTCGACACTGACCCAAGAACTGATCATCCTGCGTGATAGTGATGTTGGTGGTCCAGGGAGGGTCATCGGAGCCAAGGCAGGTCAGGTCAAGGGTCACGTCTCCTGGGGGGGTGGCCTGGAGGAGGAGAGAAGGGAGGAGTGCGAAATTAGTCACGAAAATATAGTTCTCATGGGTATAGCATGATATTTTAAAATTTTGTTTTATCAACTCTGCGTAAGCAGAGTTTGGTATCCCCCCCACCCCCCCGTATAGTGGGTACCACCTGGAAAAAAATGTCTGTCGTCGTCGTCGATGTAGTCCGTCTGGCCCGCAATACCTCCTAGACCGTTGGACGGATTTTCACCAAATTTCACACAAACATTTGTTGGGTGAATGCGAAGGTCAGTCAAAAAAGATTTTTTGAATTTGTGCAATAGTTATGATTTTAGATCCAAAATATGGTGACCTCGCCCATTGCAATGCCACGAGCAACTAAACCCCTTTGAGGATTATGATACATTTTGACAGTTAATTCTGGCTATTATTAGAAGATTTTGTTTCGATTAGGAAGGGTATGTGGAAGTCAGAGGGTTAATTGAGACATTGTTTACCCTTTTAATTCCTACAGATCCTTCCAAGCTGTATAAAATCATCTAATATGAGCCAGAATGAACTGTCCCCAAAACGCGTCATAATCCTCAAGGGGGTTAAAATAAGAGCCCAACTTTACTTTAACCCCCCTACTGACCCATGGCTTGGCGCTGATGACCTGCCACTGTTGCTGCAGGATGATGGGGACAGCCTGCACACTAAGGGTGAAGGTGGTAGGGCTACTGAGGAGTTGGTTGCTGGCCTCCCCTACTACCTGGTACCGACCGGACTGTGGGGGCGTGTAGATCAGGGCGTGGCTCAGTCCTCCAACAGGTACCTCTGGGGGATAGGGGTGGTAGATTAAAACAATTCTATCACAACCTGTACAAATATATCTTGAGGTTTTTGTTTTGTTTTTGTTTTGTTAAGGTTAATTGAGGCCTAGGAAAAAAAATAATAATATATATATAATAAAATAATAAAATAAATACGCCCCTCTTCCCTTTACTCACCGTCAACGTATCCCAATATCTGAGTGGATGACCCATCATCCACTGTCAGCTTGATGGCGATGGGTGCTCCCTATAGAGGACAGTATAGTGTTAGGCCTTCAATAGTAGTTTTATAGTACTTTTAACCCTATTTGGTCCGAGGAGGGGGGGGGGGGGGGGAACCTCCCCTGTTTTGTTCCATTAGATGTTTCACCCCATTAGTTTGGTGATATTTAGACTATTTACCCCATTCAGGCGTAGATATTTGTTTGAGCAATGTAACTTAATAGAAATCGACCTATGGCTGGAACATATTTCTATCGAAAAATTTAAACATTTAGCTTAAAAGGAGTCTTGGTGGGCAGTTTTTAGTGAAGGAAGTCTGGGAAGGCGTTTTTGTTAGCCTAGGGGACAAACTAAAATATTTTGCAAGCATTATCTTCAATAATAATTAAACAAAATATCATAACTCACAAGAGGTCGAACCAGATCGTGTTTAATTGTATATTATATGGTGTCAAACAAGGACAATTTAATTTTAAAATGGATTTCATCAAAGTAAAATACCGATATCAATTTAAGTGATACACATGGAATTGGTCCTATGTGAGCTAATGGTGCTTAAATCGACTTGGAGACTAAGACTAGAACAGAGTGCACGAACTAGGTACATAAGGTTTTGATGACTAAGTTGCAGAGTAAACATTATATACTGTATATATGCAGGAGTGAAGCTTACTGATTGACTGATTAACATAACTAGAGAACAAAAGATGAACAATAATATTGGAAAGGGCACAAGTAAATATATACAATAGGTACACTCGGATACCATAGTCTCTAACCCACTCATAAGAATTCGTGGACCCCCTATGTTTTTCTTTATGCAATTATAACTATCTGGATTGATTTGTGGATAGAAATTGCTTTTCAATAAACAGTATATATAGTTTTGTAGTTCATGTATAGAATATTATATTCATGAATTTGTTTCTAGAAATCTACTTCCATAATAAGAAATATGTAAAGTTCACAAATATTCATGAGTAGGCTAGAGACTGTGGGGTCCGAGTGTACAATACAATAGATGGCTAGAACCTATGGAATACAATAGATGGCCAGAACCTATGGAATACAATAGATGGCTAGAACCTATGGAATACAATAAGATAGTATGGTGTGGGGAAGGGAATATAACTAAGTCTGGAATGTTGGTAGCGTGGTGCTTTTTGGAGGCTAATGGAGACGCTTGTTAAAGCTCAATTGACTGTCTTGATAGCGTAATGCATAGTGCGCGGAATTTCGATGTGAATATCCTGGGGTCGAGTCCTCGGAGTGCCACATGTATTTGTCGATTTCATTAATTGAGTTTAGATGTGAAGTTGGTTGGTGTAAAAAACATAATAATAGATATATTTGGTCTAGGGTATCAAGGGAAATATGTGGACTGTATGATTTGACGTGAACATAATAATAGACATAATAATAGACATAATAATAGACATAATAATAGATATATTTGGTCTAGGGTATCAAGGGAAATATGTGGACTGTATGATTTGACGTGAACATAATAATAGACATAATAATAGACATAATAATAGATATATTTGGTCTAGGGTATCAAGGGAAATATGTGGACTGTATGATTTGACGTAAACATAATAATAGACATAATAATAGACATAATAAGAGACATAATAATAGACATAATAATAGATATATTTGGTCTAGGGTATCAAGGGAAATATGTGGACTGTATGATTTGACGTGAACATAATAATAGACATAATAATAGACATAATAATAGACATAATAATAGACATAATAATAGATATATTTGGTCTAGGGTATCAAGGGAAATATGTGGACTGTATGATTTGACGTGAACATAATAATAGACATAATAATAGACATAATAATAGACATAATAATAGACATAATAATAGACATAATAATAGACATAATAATAGATATATTTGGTCTAGGGTATCAAGGGAAATATGTGGACTGTATGATTTTACGTGAATTAAGAAGGGTACCTGAAAGCCAAGACCGAAACTTAGTACTTTGCACTACATCTAATATTCTTCCCGGGGGTCACAGGTATAGGGAAAGTTGGGACTGAAGACTTCTCGCTGCTGGGGTGGGGGAACGCTAGGTACTGATCCTCTGTTTCTCGCCCACTGAGGGTGCAGAGGCTTTCGTCTTCTTGCTCCCTCGAGGTACTCAGTGGGCTCCTCGAGGTGCTCAGACGAGACCGTGCCGAGGTACTACTCGGATATGGGTCTGTTAAGTATGTGTTCTTGTGTGTGTGTAAGCCTATGTGTGTGTGTGTGTGTGTGTGTGTGTGTGTGTTTTTTTTTTTTTTGTTTTTTTTTTAAAGGGGTCCAAGGAAAAACTGCCAGAAATGCTCGAAAATTGAAAAGAAAAGCAAAAGAAAACCCCTACCCCTGGCGGTACTGATATAACCCACCGTGAGGAAAGGCACATTGATGACGACTCTCTGTGAGGACCCTAGTGCAGGCGGGATGACCTCGGGCAGGGTGATGTTCGTCTGGCACGTCACTGTTAGGGTCGTCTCTTCGCTGTGGCTCCCGTCAGGTTGATGAAGCTGCGGGGAGAGGACAGGGTTAACAGTAGCTCATCCCACGTCTTGTGGGATATTATGACATGTCCCGGCTAAAGGCCGGTTTCTTCTAAAATTACAGGCTCGCTCTCGCTCGCCAGGAAGAAAATTGACACCTAAATGTTACGAAATGGCTTAATATTGGCAAAGAAATGAGGCGAAAGGTCTCCAAATCGCCAAACTAACAGAACGAACGTCTTAAAATCTCAAAACTATTATGCTAAACATGAGGAAGAAGGGGGACTAGAACAAGCGACTACCTCCCCCTTAATCTCTTAGCATCTGATTTCTTGATTCTTGATGGAGAAATATGATACTGCTATGTCTCTGTGTCATAATATGATACTGCTATGTCTCTGTGTCATAATATGATACTGCTATGTCTCTGTGTCATAATATGATACTGCTATGTCTCTGTGTCATAATATGATACTGCTATGTCTCTGTGTCATAATATGATACTGCTATGTCTCTGTGTCATAATATGATACTGCTATGTCTCTGTGTCATAATATGATACTGCTATGTCTCTGTGTCATAATATGATACTGCTATGTCTCTGTGTCATAATATGATACTGCTATGTCTCTGTGTCATAATATGATACTGCTATGTCTCTGTGTCATAATATGATACTGCTATGTCTCTGTGTCATAATATGATACTGCTATGTCTCTGTGTCATAATATGATACTGCTATGTCTCTGTGTCATAATATGATACTGCTATGTCTCTGTGTCATAATATGATACTGCTATGTCTCTGTGTCATAATATGATACTGCTATGTCTCTGTGTCATAATATGATACTGCTATGTCTCTGTGTCATAATATGATACTGCTATGTCTCTGTGTCATAATATGATACTGCTATGTCTCTGTGTCATAATATGATACTGCTATGTCTCTGTGTCATAATATGATACTGCTATGTCTCTGTGTCATAATATGATACTGCTATGTCTCTGTGTCATAATATTGCCATGTTTTCATAATTAGCAATATATTTCGCTACATAATCTTGGTAATAGCCGAGTAATCAGGATGGCAATATAGAAATTTACCATCAGCTGGACAACAATAGACTATAGAATTTAATGTACCTCGCGAAAAGCTATGCCATTAGGATCTTTGTGCATCAAGTGGGTACGATTATTTTTCTATTCAAAATATTCCCGGCTCTGTCTATTCCACGTATTACTATGTCTGTGTGTTCGCGGCCTTTTCTGTGAAGCGTTTGAGACAATAAAAGTTCCTAGTCTTCTTCTCACTCTATCTATCTTGGTCTTCATATCTCTCTTTATATCGTTATATTCATCTCTCTCCCTCCCCCCCCTCTCTCTCTCTCTCTCTCTCCCCCCCCCCCTCTCTCTCTCTCTCTCTCTCTCTCTCCTCACCATCATAGTAAGATTCCACGAGCCCTGCCTGGATAGATACAAGGCATTATCACCGTCAAAGTTGGAGGCGGCCGCCATAACACTGGGTTTACTGCAGGTGTACTCTGGACCCAGTTTCGTCAGCTGGAAGTTAAAATAGTTAAAATAGACGTATAGATAGTAGTATACATAGATAACCCCATGCTTAGATAAATATATAAAAATAAAATAAAAATAAAAATAAAAATAATATATATACAGTATATATATATATATATATATATATACAGTATACTGTATATATTATGTATATACAGTATATATATATATATATATAATCTGGTTCGAAAAACTCACACTGAGACAATATGTCTTATTAGAGTAAATGACAGATATTCCGCTGATCAGAAATGTTCTTTGAGAGCCCCAGGATTTGAGGAGCGAGGCTGGATCGACCCCATTTCGGCTTCATCGCTTGTGGGGTGACGGAGGTTTAAGGGAGATAGTTCGAAGCCTATTAAATGCTGGAGGCCCTTTTTAAGCTGTATACAATTTTCTAACTCACACACATCTAGGTCGCCCAGGAGAAGACCCAGAGACAAGGGATCACTAAGGGCACTCCAGCACTCCCCTGGCCCCCAACCTCCCGGAGAAGTTCCGGTCCCAGCAGGCAGACATGAAACTGAACACATAATATACAAAATAGGTCACCGGCACAGAAGGGGTTAAATGTTACTGGTGACACTGATGATAACAAAGACTGACCTGCCCCACATAAGTCCTGATCCTGAGTAACGCCACCTTGTCTGACCTGCCGTTGACCGTGTAGCCTTCGTCTGACCTGGATGCTGTCAGGTCACCGGGCACGCCGTGGGTCGCCGCTAACTGGGTTTCGACCTGGGAGAAGGGGAATCAAAAGAATAATAAAGGTGTACATTAATAATCTACCCATTAAGGGGAGATGGTTCACTTTTTGGACGAGTTTTGCATGTATTCGTTATTTTTCTAGTTTTCTAGCTGAATTGATGCCATCAAAAGTTTTTGTTCGTGAAACCTGTAAGAATGGTGTTTGTGGAGTGTAGTGGCCTAAAGTCGTGTTATGATGTAGCTAGGGAAATGTGAAGTTTGGTTATTTATAATATGAGGCGCTCTGTAACTTTTGAGGGGGTGCAAAGGAGAGTGATGGGGCGGTGTGAGAAGGGTAGTATGGGTTTTTTGTTTGGTTTGGGGTTTGTGGTGATGACACCATGCTTCCAGATGTTGGGTATTGTGTTGTGTGAATAGCTGTAGTTTGATATGTTGGCGAGTGCTTGAATGCCTTGTGGTCCCTGGTGTCTAAGGTGTATGTTACTTATTTCATCTGGGCCACAGGCGGACGAGTGTTTGAGGTCAATGATGTGCTTGGTCTGACTGTTAATGAAGGGTTCATAGTCTGGGTCAGTAGGGAACACCGGAACAGTCGTTTTCGTTGGATGACTCGTCGTTTGTCACGGTGGTGGTTTAGATGGCGGACTCGTGTAAAATGATTGATGAGAATGTTTGCTTGTTGTTTGTTTGAAAGTATGGTGTCTGTTGTTGTGATGGCAGCATGTGATTGTGTTGTGTTGCTGTTGGAGAGTGTTATGCTGTTTAGTGTTTTGTAGAGTTGGCTGGTTTTTGTTTGGTGATCAAGTGTTCGGAGGTAACTATTCCAGTTTAGTGTTTGTTGTTCTAGTATTTTGTTGTTAATTTGAGTGTTTAGGGCTTGTATTTGTGTGTATTTGTATTTGTCCTGTGTGTGGGGCTTTGGGAGTGTTTTAGTGTGTCGCGTTGTCTGATGGTGTCTTTAATTTCTAGTGTATAATTGTGGTCGTGTTGCTTTCTGTTACCTCTTGGGATGTGTTTTTTGTCTGCGTTTTGAATAATTGTATTGAAAGAGTGTACAGCTTCATTGATGTTTGTGATAGGTATATTGTTAAGAGTTTCAAGCTGTTGTTCTGTTTCAGTTGTGAAAGCTTCCCAGTTGGCTCTTTTATAATTAGTGTATGTGTATCTGAGGCTTGCTGGGGTGATTCTGGTTTTGGTGGTGATGATGATCGGGAGGTGGTCAGAACTTAGGTTTTGACCGCCCTCCAGGATGTGGAGGGGGCGAGGTTGGGGGAACAAAAGGTGATATCTGGTGATGAGGGGTGGTAGAGGGCTTGGTGGGGGATATGGGTATGTTGATGAATTTTATTTACTGTACCTGTAGTTGATTGTACCTACAGTTGCCTGTACTTGAATTAGACTATACCTGAAGTTGTATGGTCGGGGAATCTGAGGTCACACCAAAGTAGGAATTAGGTTTCAGTTCCACAAGGCCGATATACTTGTTGACGTAGCTGATAGTGGTCGCTTTGACCAACGGCGTGGTGAAAGCGTAGCTGCCCACGCCCAGCAACACGTTTTGGGGGGCTGTGTGAGAGAGAGTTACACAGAGTTACACATATACTCAGACCACACAGACCTTGCGGTCCCTACTAGGTTGTCCGGCCTTGATACTACTAGACAAGGATAGTTTTTGCAGTAGAAGAATAGGACAGCAAAGTAGAAGCCTCTCTCTCCCCTCCCTTCAGCTAAACAGAGCGAGAGAGAGGCCATGGAATTTATTTTATCTTTTCATAAAAATACACCTTTAACGATGAAGTCTAAACTATATAATAAATACAAATAACTTCAGAATATAAATCACTATAGCATTACGGAAGGAGAGATTTTGTTAACCCATACGGCATCAACTACGTAGGAGTTACGAAGTAGCAAAATTCTGCATCAGGCATCCACTGCATAGTGTATATGCAGTAGATTTTGCGCTCAATTTTGTACGTTTGGTGCTCAACCAGGCGGCGGGGATGGTGTGGTGGCTGCTGCCATATATGTACTGTATATGGATGATACCCCAAGCTTGTCTAGAGCAGACAATAGCTCTACAGGCCTATGTCGCAAAACTGCGATCCCGTGCTCACAAGCACAAGCGGGAATACAATTTCCTAGTGTATCCGTAGCTACAAGAGCGTGAACATGTCGCGTCGATGAGATTATCGACTTAGAAGGAGGAAGGAAGAATGGAGAGGAAAATAATGAGGAGAAAGAGTGACAGGGAAGACTAAATTTAGATGAGGGAAGAAGTAAAGGAGGGAGATACATAACGGGGATGATGGATAGAGATGAATAAATAGAAAGACGAAGATTGATATGAAAGAAAGAAGGAAAGAGTGTAGGGAGAGAGTCCTGTTCCAGAAGATGGAATAAGGACAAATGATGAGACAGAACGAAGGATAGATTGAGAAGAAAAAATGAAAGTGAGAGAATGCGCAGGAGTAAAGAGGAAATGAAAGGAAAAGGTGGGGGCAAACATAGATGGACGAGAAAAGAAAGAGGGTAGAGAAGGAGAGAGGATAGAGATGGAAGAGAAAGAAAAGGGAGTGAGGGTCATCTCCTAGAAGGTGGAGAGTGGGAAAAAAAGGATTGATCCAGTTTTTTTTATTCACTATCAGGCACTCCATGCTCAATAGCTGGGCTAATAAAGTATATACTGTATATAAGGTGGGTGGGACTTCAGTGAACAGTTGCCACAAATTGCTAGACCACACCGTCCACCACAGCACTGGCGTCTGCCAAATAGCACACTGGCTGGCCCGAGACTCGAACCCCCGACCTCATGGCCTGGGGTCATAGGATATAACAAAATAGAGAAAGAAGAGAAATGGGGACGGAGGATAAATACAATGAGGGGATATCAATAGAATGGAACGGAATGAGAAGAGAATGGAGAGATGTATATGTGGGGTTAACCTCAGGGACGGGGTATGTAGCGTGGAATTAAGAAGACGTCTGGGTATTAGGAGTTAAAGGGTTATTTCATACCTGGACATGTGCCGGTGTCAGTATTGGAGTCAGTGCAGGTATCCCCACAGAGGTATTGGGATGTCTGGCAGGCCCGCACACCACCCTCAGGACACGAAGATGCACAACTCTTGTACAGTGTCTGAAACGGTTATGGCAGACTCTCTTATTTACACGCCAACACGAGTGTATGTAATGTATATATTTTTGCTTATCCATTAAAGGTGTAGCCTATAAAGTAACTTTCCAACAGTTGGATAAAGTTAAATTGCACCAAGTTCCACAAACTTCCTCCTACAAGTTAGGGCACTGTTAGGTAGGATGCCCATGCTCGATTTTCATTACTATTTTGAGTGTATTCATCATAAACTTAGCTCTCTCCTATAACATTACACATTATGTAACTCTCAGAAACATCATCTCTAGAGAAAATTAGCTAATTCACATATAACTAGTACACTATAATATGATAACCAGAGAGTGAATATTGATTGAAAGGAAACACTGATGCAGGGCAATGAGGGCATATGTGGCTAAAGGGAAAATATTTCATCACTGTGTCAGGAATGCTGAATAAAATTTGCACCATCTTTCACTGCAGGCGATTGTGCATAATAATTTTCTACAGTTACTCAAAATGAGGCTTAAGGATTAACCCAAGAATGACGAGCATCCTCCATTGAGTCTGAACCCTACGAGGGCGAGCGTCCTCATATGAGCCAAGACCTAAAAAAAGACTTTCAAAACATCCCACTGGCAATCAAAACAAAGGAATGTGTGATTAAGTGAGATAATGCCCCTCCATACCTTCTATCACTACTCCACATGTGTCCAAACCCCCCCTTCCCCCCCCCCTCAATGATCACCTATTTTTCTTCTTATTCCCCTGTTTATCGGGTCAATTTTCATGCCAATATATCTCAGCCGGTTTCAAGGTTGAAAGGGAGGTGTGTAAGGATCATAGCGAGAGAGAGACTTCACTAGCGAGACATCATTCTGGCTTCAGGCCTCGAGAGGGGAGGGTGTATGTCTCGCGCGCCTCTCACTTCATGACTGGAAGGTCGGCAATAATTCGTCTTTTTCATTCCCCCAAATACTATTCCCACTTGTTTTATTATTGTTACATGTTAATATCTTCATATTAAACGTAAAATAGGCACATATGAATAAGTAATAACGTTATCGCAAAAGGACGAAATTGGTCAAGATTTACCCACAATACCTTCGCCCAGCGGGACGTTTTAAATACCATAGGCTCGCCGTTCCTAGGTTAATGAAGGTACAGCCGTGAACAGGAACCTCTAGGGCGGTATGTATAAAAATGTCCCACGATTTTGCTAAGAATTTGCCCAAATTCAACTTACTCAGCAAAATCCTTAAGATAATATTACAAATGAGTCACTCAAGGAATAGATGTGGAAATTTACAGCCAATTTGCTCTAGCCCTTTTTGAGATACAGAGGATAGAGATCATGATTTATTGCCTACTTACAGCGAATAGACTATAATTTGGCGATTTTAAGATACGCCCCATTTCTTTGTCAATTTGTAGACTTGTCGTGTCATTTAGCTGTCAACTTATACCTGGCGAGCGATAGCGAACCTGTATTTTAAGAGGAACCGGCCTTTGGCAGGGAATTCTTTTTAAATATTGATGGAAGTCTAGGGAGGAAATTATAACAAATAATAAAGAAATTCATAAATGAGGAAATAAATACGCCCATCCCCCCTTAACATAAATAAATACGCCCATCCCCCCTTAACATAAAAAGAGAACCCTTAGTTATTACTCACCCGATAATATCCGACCCCTTCGTTGGCATATCCCCCTGTTTCCCAGAGTGCCAAGGTTTCCGCCTCGCCCAGCCGAGTGTCGAGGAAGTAGCCGGAGCCGTGGTTGAGGGTGGTATAGATTGGCTTGTTGTCATCTACGTCATAGGCCTTCCCATGTCCGTACGTCCGGCTCTCAAATTCTGCAGGGGGGGGGGGGGGTCAGATGAAATGTAGAAATAATGGCAATCTATCGAATAATGCACTGTGAAAGTGAAAATCAAGATGGAATATTTTGATAGTTGGACGAACACTATGTAGCTACTGTAGAGTACCTGTGTACCGTTAGGGCCGCTATCATTAAGAGGTGTGAGTGTTGCCTTATGGATAGAGCTGCCAATACGTATTTATTTATGATTAACGACACCAAACTACAGTATGAATAATTGTATTGATAGATACTGAAGGATAGACACATTTTACACTCGTGTGATATAAATATCAAATACGGCCTTCACATTACTTCATCACATAATTATGAAATACAGTACATCAGGATAAGCTATATCAAGGCAATATCAAAAAATATTCGAATTTCCAGGTCTACCATGCCCACGAGAGAGAGGCAACATCAACTTTCTAAGCTTAAAATATCTTACATGGCTTTGTTTACTATTTTAGATCAAAATTTATGGTAAACCAAGACAACTGTGCAGTATCAATCATTGTTTAACATGCTTTAGACAGTGATACAATGGAATGGGATATTGCATGAGCTATGCCCTTTAATTGCAAACTCGTTGTCCAACACCAAGAACAAATGGACACCTGAATTGGGTTAAAAGTATTCTGCCAAGGCTTTCACATTGTCTTGGTGGTGTAATGGTTAAGGTGTGTAAAAATCTGTGTGTGATAACCCAGGTTCGAATCCTGGTGGATCACATATATGTTTTCATTAATTTCATTGGAGGTGTTTGGTGTTGTGGTGAAATTAATAAAAAATAGATTACCTGGGACAGTGTAGTTGACCTGGTTCCCGTGCTCTGTGGAAGATATGGTGAGGGTGGTGGAGGCCCCGTAGTAGGTGGTGAAGGTGCAGGTGAAGGGCTCCCCCGTGACGGCCAGGCTGGGACAGACCGCTTGTATGGCCACACGGGACGAGGTCACTACCACCAACAGCTGAACGGCCACACCAGATACCGGCTCCTCCGCTAGGGGAAAAAGTTATATTAAGGGGGGATGGTTCACTTTTTGGGCGATTTTTGCATGCATTCATTATTTTTCTAGTTTCCTCCCTAGACCTCCATAATTTTTGCATGCATTCATTATTTTTCTAGTTTCCTCTCTAGACCTCCATCAAATTAAAAAATAAATAAAAATCCATTAGATCCCCCTTCTAGATTAATTTTAACATCGTCCCGGCCGAAGGCCGATTCTTCCAACATTACAGGTTCACTATCGTTCGCCAGGGAAAAAATCTACACCTAAATAGCAGGAAAGGTCTAAATATTGACGAAGAAATGGGGCGAAAGGTCTTAAAATCAACTAACTAATGGGGCAAACATCTCAACATCTGAAAACTAATGGTGCTAAACATGAGGGAGAAAGTGGTCCAGAAAACCGGCCCATGTCCCCTTAACTTCTTCAGGAAACGAGGATGCAGTTCTTCATTATGTTGTGACTATTATTAGACGATTTTATGTAGTTTATGAAGGACCTTTAGTAATAAAAGATGTAAAAGCTATGTCCATTACTCCTTGACTCCCTCTAAGCTTATTAAAATCGTCTGGTAATATCCAGAATAAGAGCATGCATCATTCATTACGGAGAGGGTTAAAAGTTAGTATTCAAAGACTCATTTCTCGCTTTATTTTGGCTATGATGAGACAATCTTATGCAGTTCTACAATAACATTGGAATCAAAGGGGTAAGGACTATCTTAATTAACCCTTTGCCCGCTATATATCTTTCCTAAACTGAAACAAATCACCTAATAATAGACAAAATATAATGAAAAAATGCGTCTTCAAATTCTCAAAGCAACTACCGTACACAAATGGTGGCAGGTATACAGAAGAGCGGGGAGGGGGATATTCGGAGCCCATGGTTTAAATAAAACACCTTTCAAACATACGCAAATTTGGTCGGGACGGACCCGACTTAGCACATGTGTTGCAATTTGCGGCGTGGTCGTGTACAGGCGGCCCGAGGTCTGAGACGTCCTTCATAACTCCCCGCGTTTTGGCTTTACTTGAAAATGTTTTGGTCTTGTTAAACATATTTCAATTTTGTCATGGCCCATAAATTTGTCATATGTCGTTATGGCATCGTTGTTTTACCGTTCTAACATTGTTCTCCCACGGTCCTCCCACCCCACGCTAAAATCCTTGACAATGTCCCCCAATTAACGCTGAAATTAATTATTGTGACAAAAATCACGTAGGTGTGAGAGAGGCTGTAAGCCTCTTTTACAGGTCCAAATTTTTTTCGAGCCAAGCCGACACGTGGGAAGGCACGGAGGATGGCTCAGACTGTGGGTCGACTGTACACGCCTACGCCACAGATTGCAACATACTGTATGTGCCAAGCCGAGGCCCATCCAGACCGATTTTGCTCACACATAGGGGCACATTCCCAGTCAACACACAACCCAACTGATCGACAACTCTGTCATTATGTGCTCCTCTTTATCTTTTATCTATGTTACCATTTAGTATAACGAGGTACGACAACAGCTATAATGTGCAGTTTTGTAAGAGTATGTCGATATTCATTAATTTATTAACTTTTAGAGCTATGTTTTTCTTTTACTTCGTAAGTTCTCATTTAATTAATATAATTAGATTTTTTTGTATAATGTATGTTTATGTAATGTACATGCTGTTAGTAAGTGTATTGAGAAATTATGAAGATTGATTGATTGACTACTACTACTACTGCTACTACTATAGGTAGCGCCACCGAACTTGAAAATAATCTTGATCCCTGACTTCTCTGTAACTCTAAAGGGTCTAGATCAAACTGGCGGTAAATATCCACACCTATTTCCTATTGGAATTTTCCCAAATGATAAAAATGCAACCCGATTGCCTTCATTATTTTCGAGTTTTAAGAAGTTAATGGGTCAAGATTACTGTCAAGTTCGCTGGCGCTACCTATACTACTACTACTACTACTACTACTGTACCTGTAATGTAGTACTCTCCTTCCAGATAGTATGTGTGTGAGGTGGTGTTGCAGCCCGGAACCATCTGATAACGGCTGGTCTTGTCACCAAACTCCAGGTAGTAGGTGTGTGTGGAGGTGACTGCCACACTCACGGCATTGCCCCGAGTCACCTTCAACTGCACGAGGGGTTTGTTGATTGTATAAAGCATTCTTGGGGGTGGCCGACTCAAGACAGAGCCAGAATAGGAACAACACAACAGAAAACATTGAATACACAAAAACAAAATACAAATTCACACACATTGGGCCTGAGTATATAGATAGATAAAGCATTCAAAAGAAGGGTTAAAGACCATGGTGATTTCGGGTCAATGCACCTGCTCGGCCATCTCCGCCACCAGGTAGACACTCAGCATCTCAAAAAAAAAAAAAAAAAAAAAACACACACACACACACACACACACACACACACACACACACACACACACACACACACACACACACACACACACACACACACACACCCACACACACACACACACACACACACAGCCCGTAGCCTAGTAGGTAGAGCTCACGTCTCACACACGAGGGGTCGGGGGTTCAATCCCCGGCCGGGCGGAGACAAATTGGGCTTGTCTCCTTTCATGTGTTAGCCTCAGTTCACCTAGCTGTAAATAGGTACCTGGAATAATTGGACGACGTTGTGACGTCCCATCTGGGGTTGGCAAAAATGGTACAAGGCGAGATGGGTATCATATGGTTCACCTAAGCTGATGGCTACCTAAGCCTTCGGGCGAGACGGTACCGTCTATAGTGAGAATGGTACCATACAGATCCACCCTAAGCCTTCGTTTCCGATGTCGCCAATTGGCTAAATACAGACTACACACATCCACAGCCATTCCAACAGTACATAAAACACTTAACATGCATTTCACGCAATACATTCCCAGTTAAGGAGGCGCGATAATAATGAGCTTAGCTCGCATTGCGTGGATTCCCCTTGACGAACAAGTAACCGAGTAACACACACACACACACACACACACACACACACACACACACACACACACACACACACACACACACACCACACACACACACACACACACACCACACACACACACACACACACAAACACACACACACACACACACACATACATACAAACAACACACACACACCCACACACACACACACACACACACACACACACACACACACACACACACACACACACACACACACACACACACACACACACACACACACACACACACAACACACACACAACACACACACACACATACACCACACACACACATACACACACACACACACACACACCACACACCACACACACACACGACACACACCCACACAAACACGACACACACACATCCACCCACACACCCCCCCACACACACACACATTCACACACACACACACACACACAACACCCACACACACACACATACACACCCACACACCACACACACACACACACACACACACACACACACACACACACACACACACACACACTCTTTCTTACACTCACATAATACACTCACATAATGCACACACACACACACAATTTTTTTTTCGTATACACACTTGGTCTTTCTCTCTCTTACCTTGGTCTCCGTTGTAGTGTCAAAGACCATGGTGATCTCGGGTCGCTGCACCTGTCCGGCCACCTCCGCCACCAGGTAGATGGTCAACACCCCGGCATCACCACCGCAAGGCTCGCCCGCACCGCAAGACTTGGAGCACATACCAGCATTCAGTGAAATCAGGTCTGGAACAACATATATAGACATAGACAGATACGTCACAGCTTGAATAAGATAGATAAATAGATAGAAAATTATAAATAGATACATCACAGCTTGAATAAGATAGATAAATAGACAGACAAGTATAAATAGATAGTTATTGATAGATATAGTTATAGATATAGTTTGTACTAGCTGAGGTACTTGCAACCTACACGGGTTCAGTTTAGTCCCGAGATACCAAGAGGGCTGCACTATGATAGCAAACTCAACGGGAATACCCCCCCACCTTTATTATTTTTCCCTAACATCCCTCATGAGTATCTAAAACCCCGTGACTTGTAGTACTGTATTTGTTTCACATCATGCAAGAGCCGAGTTAATGTCTGCTTCTCTACATTTCGCGCAAATGATCAAGGTTTTCAAAGAAATATTGAATTTATTTGTGCAATTTGGGAAATTTATTATGGTATTAAGTTTTTGAAGTTATCTCGCAGTGAAACAAATCTTGTTAATTATTTATTGATAATTTGCATGGTAATTTTCAAGAAGACATTCATGGCATTATAACTGATGATTTTCAGCCCTAACTTATGGTATACACTTATATATCAATATGATACTCTCGTTTTTGTCAAGGCCACAGACCCGCTGAGAACGAGATTTTGGTGTGTCCGTACAGATCAGAGCACAAACCTTCTTCCACACATTATATTTCTTCCTTAATCTTTTGCTTCACAGAGCTAGAACGAGTTGAAGAACGCGAAATACCGTGAAAATGCCCGTTTAAAGGGTCACTTGAAAACACTCAAATGCATCCCCAATTCTTATCATCACTGTCAAGGCCTCAGATCAGCTGGGAACGAGATTTTGGTGTCTCTGTACAGGCCAGGACAGGTACTTTCTCCCATACAGTGTTTCCTCTTTTCCAACCCTTTGCTTCACAGAGTTTGAGTTAATAAGCCATAAAATCGTGAAAATCACCTGCTCATGGTGCATGTGAAATTCTACAAATGTCTGGGCGTAGAGGTTAATCAGTTCAAAAACTCAGAAACGGACAACATGTGTGTCCTTGAGTGCATGCTAGAAGTACAAATGCTTATATTCTTACTTTCCAGGGTGGAGGAGCAGTAACAGTTGAGAGCCTCATCGATGCCAAGATAGAGGAAGTCAAAGAAGCCACACTGGAAGGCGCAGGTCTTGATGATGGGGGGTCCTAAGGCTGGAGAAAACCCCCCTGAGGTGGTAGTGAAGGTGGGGCTGGTGATGTTGTCTTGGGCACAGAAGGGGCCCGAACCATCAAAGGCAGCCGTCACAGACAGAGGGGCCAAGAGGACCAACAAGCCCACGACACAGGCCGAATTCAACATATTCTGGGGGATTATGGAGACATTGGATATACAGTATATATATATATTATATTCTACAACACTTATAATGATATACTAGATTATGGACACTTATATTCTACACTAGAATACTTACCCAATGTTATTACTGGATTAGCTCTTTAAGTGCAGGCATAATTGCCCAAATTGCCTTCATTCCATGTTTTTTTTCATGCATAAGCAAGAGCCAGAGCGTAATACAATTATATATCCATGAAAGTACAATGATAGAGTTTTCCAATGACATCTGAATCATCCCTGTACAACATCTGGTTATCTTGCAACGATCATGCCTGGCTCCCAGGCCACATAATAGCCGGAAAAACCCTCCTGTCAGGTGACGGGCCCTGTGAGTAATGGGTAACAGATTATGGAGACGCTGGTTATATTTTACAACACTTACCACTATTATTAATGGATTATAAGACGTTGGTCATATTGTACAACACGGTCAAGATGATCTATTGGACCGATATTAATTTTGGCATTAATATTTATTCATGTGTTGTTTTTGGATACACAGTGTTCTTTTATACGAAGGAGCCTTGCATTTTAGTATCTACCCATTATCCAACGATTTTAAGACACGATTCCTGCTAGTGTCGTGGGATACACAATGGGTTAAGCGGGCATTCTCTCTCTTCCCCCCCAATTATCGACGTAAGTACGGAATGGTGGTGACCCCGCCGTCTGTAGGGTTAATTTGATTTGTACAGTGATTTATATAATGTCCATATAAGCACATTTCCACCTGTCTAGACCAATACAGCAACAAAGTATGGGGTATAACAAACCTATAAAACACTCAAAACGCAAACAGATATTGGTCCAGATCACCTGGTCACACAGTTGTTACATGTGTACATTGACCAAACACTCTTATCTTTTCAGTAACCGATGGCACCACTGTAGTCACATATTCAGTTATAGTAAATTATCATAAAACATCGCACTGCATTGTATTTGTATAATTAAATATTAGTGTATAAAAACAGGTGCAGTATATATTGTAGTAACCACATGCCGTTTGCGCTATAATTTGCGGATCAAATATTAGAGGCTCTGTTTGCGACGTATTCCCTTTACTATTTGTGGCGTTCGAATCTCCAAGTCATTGTACACTTGGATACCATAGTCTCTAGCACAATCATAAGAATTTGTGGACCCCTATGTTTTTCTTTATGCAATTATAACTATCTGGATTGATTTTGAGATACAACTTGATTTTTAATAAATAATATATATAGTTTTGTAGTTGATGTATAGACAAATATAATCATAAGTTCGTTTCCAGAGAAATATTTCCATAATTAGAAATAGGTGAAGTCCACGAATAATTATGAGTGAGCTAGAGACTATATATGGTATCTGAGCGTACACTCTCAGAGAAAATGAGGCCTTACAGTAAGTTTTAGAAGCTATCCCAAATTATATCTAATCTTCTCATTAATTCCTTACCTAATACTTACATTTCGAACGTTCGTTTATACTGTTTTAGGGTTCATATTGGCCCACTGTTTTTGTCTTAAGCCCCGTCCACACGATCGAGCACTGCCCGTCGGGCACAAGGGAAATGTTCGATATGGGACAAATTCAGCGGGCAAACCAGGGATATGCCCGTGCACGCAGTTGAGCGAAATCACCAGGCACTGTCCGGCAGTTTGCCGGCGGTCATTTGGTCATTTGGGCCCTCCAGGAAGGCAAAGTCGAACTGCCCGGCAATTTGCCGGGGGGAATGGGGATAAAGGGGCCCGTGGAAGGAGGGAAATAAATTTGTAGCTTGATCTTTAACCCATTCAATACCGGTAACATCTATTTTATTATATTCTGGCAATTATAATAAGTCTTTACACGGCTTAGGAAGGACGTCTACCCATTAAAAGGCTACAGACGATCTCAATTAATCCCTTTAGCTATCATATATCCTTTTAATCTTAATGCAATCGTCTAAATGTAGCTAAACAAATACAAAAATACTTCGCTGGTACCAAATATATATAATATATATAAATATATTTATATATTTGGTGGAAGGTAAAGAGGATGTAATGCGTTCAATCACTTATTAAATGTCACTGATGGGATGACTTTAATGTTAGCTTCAGAATAAAGTATGGGGAGCGTCCCCATTTATATTGATAAGTTATTATTGACAATATTATGAATATTTTATTAAGATTATTCCTATAAGTATGATGAAATATATTTATCTTAAAAAAAACTTTGGAATCACAACGACGAGACGATTCCAAATATACCATAATCTTGAATAGTCAAAATCAGACCAAAATCATCGATTTTCCTGGGCTTAATTAAACCCAGGCTTTTTTGACAAATTGTTTCGATTATGGGAGAATGGCTTGTCGAAAATGAAATCTACGACCATGTATAGAAGCAGCTCGTCGAGAAAAATCGAATTGCACCAAGTAGAATTCCCTAGGACTTATAGTTTGGGCTACAGAGGACTTTTAAAGTCCAAAAAACTGTCCCCTGGGCCTTCCAGGAAGGCAAAGTCAAAATCGAAATCCTAAACTAATAGTCCGATTTCAATTCTGTTTGCGCCATTCGATTCAGCGTGTCAAAGTGAACTTAAGGTAAAAAATTGAACAAAATCCATCCATAGATAACTCGTCTATGGAGTTTTTAAATTTTAAAATAGGCCTATTGGGCCTAAAAATTGGTCAAAATTAAAAAAATCATATACCGTTGGAATCCTAATGACGAGACGAATCCATATATACCCATGAAAACTCGAAATTCGAAAGTCACACGCCAAGTGCGAAAATGTTTCTGGGCTCTCGATGAGGAATGGAAAACAAGGAGGTGCTATGTCTGCATCAAATTAATGTCAAGTTTACATTAACAACATATTTGTCTAGGAAAACTTTGTACTAGCTGAGCAATTAAGATAGTGACAAAAAAAAAATATTTATAGCATGAACTGACTCCCAATAAAAATAAGAAAAACAGTAATATGTATTTATATAATCCTCCATAGCAGAAAAGGTGTACATTCCTTCCTTGTATATACAGTATATATTTTTTTGACTAATTAAAGGGTAGCATGATGGCCTACGTGTCTGTGGTGATCATGGTGTGTTGTGCATAAATTATGACCCCCCACACCGTCCATCACTACCCCATGACCGATTGACCCTATACATGGTCGGTCACGGCACTCATAATGAGAGAGAGAGAGAGAGAGAGAGAGAGAGAGAGAGAGAGAGAGAGAGAGAGAGAGAGAGAGAGAGAGAGAGAGAGAGAGAGAGAGAGAGAGAGAGAGAGAGAAGAGAGGAGAAGAGAGAGAGAGAGAGAGAGAGAGAGAACGCAATAACCAGGTGGAGCTCTATAGTTACAGAGGTCACGACTTCTGGCCTACCTATAATGAACGGACTATAATATTGAAAGAATAATTATTTACTTTATTCACCTTCAACACCGCATTCATCAGGATACAATCAAAATCATGGGCAATACAAAACACAAAAATGTAACGATAATAAAATAGCGTGTAGTAATATTCTTTGTATTATAATTTGGACACTATTTTCAGACAGTTAGAACTCTTAATTTTTGAAAGCTACTAATGTGTTTTATAATTAATGCCAAAATAATGATACTTCCTAAAATATCCTCAAAATATAACACTTACTATGTGTACCAATTTTGTTACAGTTTCATGTATTGAGAGGAGGGAGAGATGTGGGTGGTTAGGTAGATAGATAAATAGACAGACAGGCAGATAGATAGATTAATAGATACATAGATAGATAGATAAATATATATAGGATAGCACACAATTCGTTTATCCAGTCTAGGTCTCCATTAAGGGGAAGTTTTGAGTTTGTCTGGACCCCCATCTCCCTCATGCTTAGCCCCATTACTTTGGAGATTTTGAATCGTTCGCCCCTTTAGTTTGGCGATTTTATAAGCTTTCGCTCCATCTAGGTGCCGAGTTTCTTCCTGGCAAGCGATAGCGAGCCTGGAATATAGAAGGAACCGGCCTTTGGGGCCAGGATTTTTTTTTTACCTTAAAAATTTACATACTTATCTCGAAGAGGGATCATCTCTCCTTTACCCCTTCACCACCATTACGTAATCTCTATCATATTCTGGTTACCATTGGACTTTATTTTTCTTTATATATATATATATATATATAATCTACCTCTACGACTCATATGGGTAAATACGGTCAGTCAGTCAGTCAGTCGCCTACCCTTACTCCCATAAGGGGTAGGGAGGATCAGCAAGAGACACAAGAAAGGATATAGAGGTGACAGGAGAAGAACACACACAACAGTTCGCCCACAAAAAGCAAGCACACAAGCATTCAGAAACGCCAATCACTCATCAGCCCCCGAAATCGATGGCTTCACCTCAGATGTTATACTTCCGGACAATACAATCTCCATTAAATACAACCTCAATAAACCCTCTTAATAACATACGTCCTTCTTAAACAGCATAAACTCATCTAATTTTAGCCAGAATCAAAGGTAAAAAGGCGTCATGGTGCTGAAGGGGTTAATAATTTATATGGGAGGCATGTGTGAGTATGTGTGTTAACCCCTTCTATACCGGTGCTGTCCTATTAACTTTATTCTGGCTACTATTCGACGATTGTATTCAGTTTAAAGAGGCCCTCCAGCAATTAACAAGCTTAACCCTTTTTACTACCACAGATCCGTGTTAAGCTGCACAAAATCGTGTAAATATAGCTAGACTATAATGATAAAAAGGGGTTAACCCTATCTGGTGCGTGGCGGGTCTTTTTGGTCCCTCTCCATTTTACTCCATTATTTTTGGAGATTTTAAGAAGCTTCACTTAATTAGATTGGCAATTAGAAAATGTTTCACCTTATTCAGATGTCGATGCATCCTATTCAGATGCATAGATCCAGCTACATTTCATACTTAAACTTAAGGATTCTAAAATTTGTACGCATTATTATAAATGTAAAGTGAATAAAATATTGGTGCAAACTCATATTGAAAACTAGAAATAATAATGGAAATCATCAATTACCTAGTCAAAGTTAAATTAATTCAATTTATCGTTTAATTTATGCCGATACACTCCGATAATTGAGATTATGAAATTAGACATAATAAAATGTACACTTTTTGACGACTATGACGCTTTTTAACAGCTTATTCTGGCTATCACTAAACAATTTTGATATGTATAAAATTGAGCGCTAAGTATCAAAGAGGTAAAATATATCTCAATTAAATTTCATATTTCTAAATTCCCTTCCTCAACTGAATATAATCGTCTACTAATAGCCGGAATATAATGAAGACATGAATCACCGAATACTGAAAGCGTTAACTCCTTGAGGATTTAATGACGCGTTTCTTAATTATACTTTGGCGATCATTAAGCTATTTTGTCAGCTTACCAAGGACATATAAATATCAGAGGGTTAATTATGATAATATTTACCCCTTTGATTCCCACAAGTTCTAAAATTGCATAAAAGCTTCTACTGAAAGCCAGATTAAAAGAAAAAAAGTGCATCACCGAACACTGAAAATATATACTGGCTAAAAACCTTCCAGATAATAGGGCGCACTCCATTATATTCTGGCTATTACTAAACGATATTATGCGGAATAAAAAGGAGCTCTAGGGATTAGAGGGGTAAAAGCTATCCTAATTAACCCTCTGACTTCCAATATTCCTTCCAAAATCGCCGAATGATAGCCAAAGTCAAAGGAAGAAACGCGTCCTAAAAATGTGAAATAAAGGCGCTTTACCTTACGTGTGTGACCCCAGTGGGCCCCGGGCGACCTGGCTTCTGTTGACCTGCCGTGTGACCTGGGTGACCTCTTGTTGACCAATGACTCTCTTTTGATGTGTATACTTCCATGTCTACCCTCCCTCCCTCCCTGTCTTCCTCTCTGCCCCCTCCCTCCCTGTCTATTCTCTCTACCCCTCCCTCCCTACCTGTGTATCCTCTCTACCCCCTCCCTCTCTCCCTCACTGCCTCTCTTCTCTACCCCCTCCCTCCCTCCCTGTCTATCCTCTCTACCCCCTCCCTCACTGTCTCTCTCTTCTCTACCCCCTCCCTCCCTCACTGTCTATCCTCTCTACCCCCTCCCTCCCTCCCTCACTGTCTCTTCTCTACCCCCTCCCTGTCTATCCTCTCTACCCCCTCCCTCTCTCCCTCACTGCCTCTCTTCTCTACCCCCTCCCTTCCTCCCTCACTCTCTTCCTCTCTCTTATCTCCCTCGTACACTGTCTCTCCTCTCTACCCCTCCTTTCCTCCCTCCCTGTCTTGTAGCTTTCCTTGTAGCTTGCAAGTGGCCAACTGGAATAGTATGGATCCATTTGATCCCTAGGGCTAGCTGTCTATATCTTATTAAAATATCATCTATGGATAAACCATAAGTAAGGGTAGTGAGTTAGATTGAGCTATTCACAGACCACTTGGTTCCAACGAGTGGGCCCGGCCCTAAAAAATGAATGGTAAACGATTTTTTCCCACATACCAATACGTATGGATGCCAACGTTAAGTATTAAGGAGGATCGCCGTGTGTGCGTGATCATTGTCAGTACCGGACTCGGGGAGGGCTATTTATTGCTTATTGGTTTATCATCATCATCATTACCATCTACCTTGCTGCTATTATATAACATCAAAAATACCATGATTACAAGTATTTGTTTGAAATGGAATATACTGTATATATATATATATATATATATACATACATATACATATATACAGTATATATATATATATATATATATATACAGTATATATATATATTCTGACACAGTAATGGACGCAGTAATGAACACAGTATTTCCGACACAGTAATGGACACAGTAATTCAGACACAGTAATGAACACAGCAATTCCGACACAGTTATGGACACAGCAATTCCGACACGGTTATAGACACAGTAATGGATGTCGGGCACGAATATATCCTAATAATAATAATAGGAAGAACAAAATAACACAAACATAGCTTCTTGTGCTTAACGTCTAATAGAAAACCATAGCCAAACCTAACTTACCTTTTATATATATCTTATTACCTTTTATTATTTTATTATTACATTTTATTAACCGATATTTTGACCTTTTATCATTACCTATTATTTAGCGTTATTTTTAACATTTTATTGCCTTTTGTTTACCTAAATTATTAACATTAATTATTACCAGTTTTCCTATTTGGCTGTCATTCTTTCAGCTTTGGGGAGACACTTGTTACCGACAGCTTTGCCTTTTGTCTCCTGCATTCACATGGAAAAAAACAAAAAATACAAAAAATATTACACCATATAAAGTAGTACCACCATTTCTACCGTCATAGTGTATAGTACCAACATTCCTCGCATTCCATAAAAAGAACCAGCGCTCCTACCATCTCCTAATATGGCATTGACTCCGTGCCAAGCTATCTTTCCTGTGCATAAAGTTGAATGTTGCGAATCCAAGACTTATCTCAGCTCGTGATCACATGGTTTGCAACTTGTAGAAAATCCCGAGATAATGCCCAGGTGTTCATCAAGTACTACTGGCCACGCAATCAGATGTACTATAACATTCCTGTATGCATAATAAATCCCATAAAAACTGGTAATCTGAGCAGTTTAGAAATGTTCATCGATTTGATATTTAATATTATTACTATCATCTTTATCACAGATGTTGATGTGAAGAGACCTTGTCCAGAAGTTTTGTGGGCGAAGTGTTAGGTGTTCTTTTCCTGTCACCTCTTTTACCTTTCTTGTGTCTCTTGCTGATCCTCCCTACCCCTTGTGAGAGTAAGGGCTAGCTACTGACTGACTATCATCTTCATCACTTTAACATCATAATTTCTATTATCATCGCCATCATCATTTGTATCGCTACCATCATACCATCATAAAGTTTATCAATACTATGAACGCTAACACGATCCCCATCATCATTACTACTGTGATCACTAACACTATCAACATCATTATTACCATCCTAATCATAATATAATTACGAAATTTATGATCACAAAGAAGAATGCGCCATGGAATCCAAAAGAGAAAAATATTGTTTGGAGTGAAGTTTTCCGGAGTTTAATTTACCAGGGCTGAGTTGACTGGGGTTGAGTTGACTGGGATTGAATTCACCAGGGGTTAAAAGTTGATTTGACTGGTGTTGAGTTGACTGGGATTGAGTTCACCAGGGGTTGAGTTGACTGAGGTTGAGTTGACTGAGGTTGAGTAGACTAAGGGATGAATTGACTGGGATTGACTTCACGAGGGGTTGAATTGCCATGGAACCAATTATCTTATATAACTTTTTCTTACCCTTGATTTTTAGTGTAGCTTAACCATTTCGATTCTTACACTGTAATAATCCCGAGTGCAATATACAACACAAAACTGCAAAACAAAATAAAAAGGCACGCTATATGCCTACCCTGTTCCAAGTAGGTAGTCCAAAATTTGTTAACCTTGCCCTCTGTAACTCAAAAAGGGCTGGGGCAAATGGGCTTTAAATATCCACACCTATTCAGTGTTTAACTCTTCCCTAACGGTAGAAATATTAGCTCGATTATTCCAGTCGTTTGTGAGTTATAGAGGTTTACTGTTCAAGAGTTTTGGCCTACTTACTTGGAATATGGTATAGTATACTAGGTGTGTAATGATAGATATAACAGAAACACAGACTAGTATGTTATTCGTTGGCTATGGCGCAAACAAGTACTAATGGGTATAATAAGGTTAATTCCATAATTCCCAATAATCTACCCATTTAAAGGAATATTGATGGTAGAAAACCCCTACCCAAGTAACACAATCTTTTATCTTATTCTTCTCTCAGGACAGCCCGCTTTTTCTACAATAGTTAGCACTATATATTAATTTTCTATGATATATCAAATAAAAGAAACTTATTTTTATATGGGTAACTAGTATATTATTCGTTGACCAGTAAGGTGTTCTCCCAGGTCGTACATACAAACATTATTGTTATGAAAAGGGTACTGAAAATTATATTCAGTGTCAATAATAGTAGGCCCTATCTGTTACAAGTAGTGAAATACAAACCTTACTAAAGTATTTGACCTGAACGAACTTAGCTGTATTCACAAGCACACAGCACGATTACACGTGAAACCCGTCTATCAATGACTTTGGTCTTTAATTTGTGTTAGCCCTTTGATAACTTTGACACAGATGCAAATTCAAAATATTAAAACAAATTTTGTTTTCGCCAAATAGTGGAAAATACAGATAATCACAAGAAAATATGCACATACTGTATATAGTCCATAGCTTAAAATAATTCAAAATTTCAGAATATAGTAAGAATTTATGAAGTTAGATGTCAGTAATTGCCGCTACACCGTAGTATTTCTAGATCTAGCGATAAAGTAGCTAAATTTACAACATTGTCGCTTAAGATAGCTTCACTATAATCAGACGATTTTATTCGGCTTAGGATGGATCTGTAGAAATTAAAGGGTAAAATTATCTCCAATAAGCTAACTCCCTCAAGTGATTTGTGGTGACCCTGTAGGTTCTCTATAAATTATAGTCCCTAATTCAATGGCCTAAATTCATTAAACACAATTTAAATGTTTTGGTTTTAATTATAATTGATGCTGTTTAAATTTACATTTCTTTGTTTTAATTATAGGTATTGCAATCGAATTCATGAGTAGCGTAGAATCTAGCGGATTTTCACTGAAAACAGGGAACTTGAAGGCTGTCGAAGCGACTTTCCACTATTCACTGTTGCCAACACTGTTTAGAGAGACCTTTTAAAAGGGCGGGTAGTTCAAGAAATTTTAGTACACACACACACACCTTCAGCAACAAGCTCCCAGGCTGTTAGTGCTTTTACTGAGCTTATAATTATAAAAGTTACCGAGACTGTTGGAGCTTGTACTGAGCTCCCCAGACTATATTATGCAGCTTAGGAAGAATCTGTGGGAATCATGAGGGTAAAGACTATCTCAATTAACCCTCTGACGTTCATATACCCTTCCTAATCAGAAGAAAATAGTCTAATAGCAAGAAAGCAGAAAAAGAAATGAGTCATCGAATTTTCCAAAGAAAGAAAGGTCAAACCTTATTTACCCTTATAAGATACAATGGTGCATTTCGTTTCTGTTTTCTGGCTATTATTGAATTATTGTATTCAGATTAGGAATGGTATATAGAAGTCAGAGGGTGAATTGAGATAGTCTTTACCGTTATCATTCCCACAGATCCTACCTAAATTGCATAACATCATCTAATGATAGCCAGAATAAACTATCAAAATGCGTCATAATCTTCTAAGGCTTAATATACCCAATGCTTTTACTTTCCTTTCTACTGTCCTGATGGTGTAATGGGTAGAGCGTGTAAGTTCTGTATGTGATAGTCTGGGTTCAAATCCTGAGAGAATCACATGCTTTCATTAATTTCACTTGTGGTGTTATTGGTTTAAGAACGATGTTAAAAATAATACCTATGATATTTTACAGTGCATCTTGAAGCACCTGGGCAGCATAAAGCAGCAGCAGTTCTCTTTAGCTCACCATCTCACCAGCTCCCCTCAAGGTACCAGCATGTCTTACTTCAGCTTAAAGTTTAGCCAGTTCGAAACCTTGTGAAAAAAGTAAGCCGGAACAAGGGGAGTGACCCTCGCCATTGGTCTCGGGGGAGCACGGGAGGCAGGACGGCTTGCAACAGTTTTTTTCCTGATCGGTTGGTGCATTTTTTACATCACCTAACCTAGTCTAACTTATATTATTTCTATCTATCTATTTATCTATCTACCTGGTTATCTATCTATCTGTTTATCTATCAAAATATCTATTTATATACGGCATATAATATATACACCAGCCATGTACCACTTGCAGGGCTAACCAAGCGAGAAAAGTATCGCTCTGCTCACCACTAAACGTCTTTGGAGGCCGACAGGACCTGGCTTATATCACTCTCCGAATCGAAGTACCACCTACCACGCATGGCTAACACTTGCGTCGCTAGGCTACCTGTGCGTTCAAAGCCAAGCAGATTTTTGTTTTTCTATGTGAATGAGGGAGACAAAAGGCATAACTGCCTGCAGCGAGTGCCTCCCCCAGATTTGAAAGAGTGACAGGGCCAAAATCAAGGAACATTCCAGCTAAAATGCCTGGACACACGAAGTTTGAAGCAATTTAAGTCATAGGAAGAGGGAAAGACTGATTCTGGGAGAAAGTTCCAGAGCTCAGCAGTTGAATAGAAGAAAATCTGAGAATAACGTTTCACTCTTGGGTTGGAGAGTTTTACAGAGTAGGGGTGAGATTATGTTGCAAGGCGGGTACTACGTACCCTACGTAGAGGAGGTGGTATACAATGGGAAAGCTCCGAGGAACACTGATTATTGTTGTAGCGATAGAATAGCGAGAGAGATACAACATTGCGGCGAAGATGGAGAGATTGCAGAGAGTTCGTGAGTGGACGGGAGTTAATGATACGAAAGGCTTTCCTTTCTACTTTGTCTAGGAGTTGGTAGGCCAGATATCGTGAACCCTAACCTCTGTAACTCAAAAAAGGCTAGAGGAAATGGGCTGTAAATTTCCATTCCTATTCCCTGACTGACCCTTCCTAAGCGGTAGACATATTAGCTCGATTACTCTAGTCGTTTATGAATTATAGAGGTTATACCCTATTCTAAGTAAGTAGGCCAAAACTCTTGAACAATAACATCTATAACTCACAAACGATTAGAGTAATCGAGCTATATTTCTACCATTAGGGAAGGGTCAGCCAGGGAATGGGTGTGGACATTTACAGCCCTTTTTTTGTAGCCTTTCTTAATATTTCTACCATTTGGAAAGGGTCAGCCAGGGAATGGGTGTGGAAATTTACAGCCCGTTTTCTCTATCCTTTCTTAATATATCTACCATTTGGGAAGGGGCAGCCAGGGAATAGGTGTGGAAATTTACATCCCATTTGCTCTAGCCTTTTTTGAGTTACAGAGGAATTAGGGTTCACGATATCTGGCCTACCAGCTTGGAACAGAGTATAGTAGTGACAATTTTTTTCCTACCTATAAAGAACGGACTATACTGTAGATATCACCGTATGGCTAGATATAAATACGGTCAAAGTTACATTCATATCTACCTCGCTCACTCGTACAAAATAAAAGATGAAAAAAATATTGATTTCCCAGTAGGGCTTCGTTTTATTCAAGCCAAAGCGTTGTCAATATGAAACCCGTGTGAATCTCTCATTGCTCACGCTTTTCTCAGTTTTAGGGCAGACTTTTAGCTGGCGTGCAATTTTTTTTTTATAGATTAATTCTATGGTTGGACGCATTTTTAGCGTAATCTTTAGTGTGATTGTAGTCTACGTTATACACAAAAATGGTCTAAAAGAAAGTATGAACAGGGCAATTAAAGGGTCCACACTACTTCATTCTTAAAAGTTACATTATACTTTACCCATATCGGCCATGAACCAAAACGATCACTGGAGTCAATACCAACACCAATTCCGTGGCTTTGAGAGGGGGATTTTTTAAGCTTGGTGGAGGTCTGGGGAGGAAAGAAGAACAAAACACAAATTAATTAATAAATAAATAAATAAATAAATAAATACATATAAAAATAAATAAATACAAATATAATAAATACAAAATATATAAATAATATATACAAATGAATAAGTCACTAAATACACAAACAAATTTCCAAAAATCTCTCCTTCAGATGACACTAGCTCTGCCATGCACGTATGGTGGAGGAATGTACTCTACTATACATGCTTGTTTCCATTGCCATAGTTATCAGCAAGCGGTCCTAGGTTACAAAATAGTTATTATAATTTACAGCTTATAGACATATTTATTAAGAAAAAAAACAAAAACACCCAAGATAAATTTGTAAAAAAAAAAATCGGTAGAAAAATAACCCGGACGAATGCTGTTATCTACTAAATTTCAGACTCGCTATCGATCGCCAGCAAAATATCGACACCTAAATTGCACGAAAGTTCTTCAAGGTGGTGGTGCATGGGTTGAGATAAACATGGAATAATAATCGCCAACCTGCACATAATTATCTTGCAAAATGCAATGACACTGAAATAATGATTAACAATGGTATAATGGATTTTGTGGATCGTCTACACCGGACCTGTGACGTCCACCATCCAGTCCAGGATAAGGATACCCCTATTACGTCACTATGACGTCACAGGTCCGGTGTAGACGATCCACAACAGCATTTTGCACACTCTATAATGAGTGTAGGCTAGTGCACTAAAACAGTTTCTCTCCTTCCACTTCGAGTATCTCCCCGGAATGGACCGCAAGGTCTCTGAGATACTAACTATTCCTTGTAACTCCCTGGAACTTTCTCTCTCTCGCTCCTTTCTTTCCTGTTCTCTTTCTACATTCATTCTTGTCTGTCATCCGGTGGTCGCTTCCTCTTCATTTGGCCTCTCTTCCTGCTGTATTTATCTATCTTCCTTTTCTCTCTCTTTACTTTTATCTTCACTCAGGTATTTCGTAAGGTATTAACTAATATCGTTCTTAAAACCAATATAAAAATAGTATAATATTAGACAGAATATTTTCCCTTTGATGTGATTTTCCTGGTCGATTCAAATATCCTATAAACAAAATAGTTAATACAATGTTCCTGGTATTCACAATTTGTTGTAGATACAATATCCCTGGTTGTCATCATTTTCCGGTTATCATACATTTCCTGTAGGCACAATATCAGTGGTTGTCATAAATTTCCCTGGTCATAATTGTCTTGGTTGTCACAATTTTCCTGGTTATCACAATTTTCCTGGTTGTCCCAATTTTCCTGGTTATCACAATTTTCCTGGTTATCACAATTTTCCTGGTTGTCCCAATTTTCCTGGTCACGATTTTCTTGGTTGTGACAATATTTCTGCTTGTCACAATTTTCCTGGTTATCACAATTTTCCTGGTTATCATAATATTCTTGTAGACACAATATAATTGGTTGTCACAATTTTCCTGGTCACAAGTTTCCTGGTTGTCACAAATGTTCTGGTTGTCACAATTTCCCTGGTCATGATTTTCTTGGTTGTCACAATTTTCCTAGTTGTCATAATATTTCTGATTGTCACAACTTTCCAGGTTGCCAGAAATGTCCAGGCGGTCACAAATTTCCAGGTTGTCACAAATTTCCAGGTTGTCAGAAATGTCCAGGTTTTCACAAATGTCCAGGTTGTCACAAATGTCCAGGTTGTCACAAATGTCCAGGTGGTCACAAATGTCCAGGTTGTCACAAATGTCCAGGTTATCACAAATGTCCAGGTTGTCATAATTTTACAGGTTGTCACAATTTTCCAGGTTGTCACAATTTTCCTGATTGTCACAATATTTCTGATTGTCACAATATTTCTGATTGTCGCATTTTTCTTGCTTGTAGCGATTTTTCGCAAACAAGATTTGCCAAACTAACGAGATTTTCCCGTGATTCACAGAACCACACTTTATACCGTTTAAAGTATGCAGAGAGAGAGAGAGAGAGAGAGAGTTGGCTCTAACGTACCTTGAATTTAGCTCTCTGCCGCTCTTTCAACTTTGGGGGGACACTTGTTACAGGTAGCTTTGCCTTTAGTTTCCTTCACACACCCACACACATATATATATATATGCAGTATATATACTGTATAATTTATACAGTATAATGCTATTCTACACTTGTTTTTCATTCCAGGTATTGCAAATTATAGTCTGTTTTTTTTTCTCCATTCCTCGTTCTCCATTACCACACTTCCATTATTATCCTCATCTGTTTCTTCCCATTCCTCTTTCATTTATCTGTTTTCCTCCGTCCTCCAGTCCTACTACTCCAATATATTGCCATTCTTCCCTTTCATGTTTAATTTATATATCTTCCTCCGTCCTCCATTTCTACTATATAATTATTCCTTTTCCTACCTCTTTCATTTATCTGTCATCCACCGTTCTCCAATCCTCCTCTTCCATTACTCTTCTCTTCCTTTGTCTTTCCTGTAGGCTGCCCCAATCACCCCCCCCCCCACCCCCCCCCCCCCACACACACACACACTCTTCCTTCATCCCGCATGGCTCCCCTATCTGGCTTTAACGTCCAATCTATCCTTTCTACCCATAGACCTCAAAATATTTCCCTAGAGATCACACACACTAACTCTCTATCTCGTTTGATATATATATACAGTATATATATATATATATATATATATATATATATATATGTATATCAATTTATGATGCCATGCTTCATAATACACTTCCTGTCATCATCCAATTGAAAAAAAACGGGGTTAAGAATTACAAACGCCAAACCCCGACTTAAATGGACCATAACTGCATAATAATGCCCCCAAATCCCATATGCATGGAACATTGTTTCACCCAGAATTACTTAATCTTTCATTTCAGGAAGTATATAAAATAAACGATCGGGACACCCTGTAAACACAACCCACATATATCTGCTGTGCTGCAGTTGGGGATTACCTTCTCTGTTTCCACAACCACCTTTGGGTTACCAGGGCTTAAACTTGCATTCATGTCTATCATGCAGGCACCAATATAAATTTTGTATAATAAATATTATATATTTTTTGTGGAATTTAAGCAGATTCTTTACCAACCTGTGTTCCCTCCAAGCCTGGTTACCTTCGGAAGTAGTGCCCTGCCTTGGAACTTAACCATGTGAGGATTGTATTTAAAGACTGACTGTATAAAAGCTGTTGGAGAGTTGATGACTTACTGTAAGAGACAAAAAAAAAATATATATATATATATATATATATATATATATATATACTGTATATATCACTGACTCTCAATATCCATAATTTTACTTATACAATTGTTCCTTGTACTTCCCTTCCTCTAATTCCCTCTCCTTCCCCCTCGTCTCTGTTGCTTCCGTTCATCCGACCCTTCCCACTCTGTAGCTCTCCCTAAACAGTAGTGCATGGTAAGAGTGAGCTGGGTTGGTGGGAGAGACTCTCTTCAATCAGAGGAGGTAAATATTGCATTAGTGATATTGCGTAGACAAATAAGATTGTCTGTAGATAGCTAAACAAAATGTTGGCGTTTGAAAGGATCAATACTTGTGTTTATAATAATATTTGAGTTATATATTGTACTTGCTTTGACCACTAATTCCTAATATCGTTATTTCTATATACAGTATAGTATCGACCACCAGGTGCCACTTAAAATCATTGTTTTTGTATGGCCTATATAAACTATAATGATTATGCATTGTATACCATTATATGGTATTTTGAGGGAGCCAAGGGGGGGGGGGGGGAGGGAATCTTATTCGCCCAAAAGTTAACCGTTTATATTCCGATACAAAATTACATTTATTCAAAATTTTCATGAGAAATCCTGCTTACAATGAGACATAGTTGCAAACAAACAGACAGACAGCGACGATAACAAATAAGATTTGCAAACTCCGTATGTGCAAAACTATTTGGGTACAAATATTACATAGACACATATTAGTAAAGTTGGTATTACATGAAAGAAAGAGCTCGGAGATATTTGTATATGTGTTGGACTTTTGACATTTGCACAAAACTTTAATTACGAGTTATTGGCAATATATTATGCAAATGAGCAGCATACCACACACTGCTTCCAATATTGTCATACACACACACACATACAGGCGCACATACAGACACAAACACACACACACACACAGGCACACACACGCATATACACAGTCACACACACAGTCAGACACGAGAACATACACATACTTACACACGGGCTCATACACATGCTCACAAACGAGCACACATACACACACATAATCACACACGGACACACACTCAGTCAGAAACGGACACATACACACACACACACACATAATCACACACGGGCACACATACATAATCACACACGGGCACACACACATACGGGCACACACACATACTCACACACGGGCACACATAAACATACGCACACCAGGGCACATACAAACAAACGGGCACACACAAACGTACTCACATACGGACACACAAACGGGCACACAAACATACTCACAAACGGACACACAAAAGCATACTCACAAACGGACACACAAAAGCATACTCACATACGGACACACAAAAGCATACTCACACACATGGGCACACACACACACACACACACACATGGGCACACATACTCACACACCTGGGCACACACACACATTACCTCCTATCCTTCTTCAATCTAATGTTCCTGCCACCACTCTACCTTTGGCTTTTCACATATTTATTAACCTATTCTTAATTCCTTCCAACCTCCTCTCCTTTCCCTCTCTCTTCTTCCTTTAATTCCTTCCATCCAACTCTACTTTCTTTCATTCATTCCATCCTCCTCTCCCTTTCCTCTCTCTCTAATTACTTTCATTCCTTCTATGCTCCTTTCTTCTTCATGTCATTCCTTCCACCCTCCTCTCCTTCCCTCCCTCTTCATCCTTTCATCCTCCCCCCATTTCCTTTCATTCCTTCCATCCACCCTTCTCTTCTTCCTTCCATTCGTGCCATCCTCTTTTCCTTTCCTCCCTTTCATTTTCCTTTAATTCCTTTCCCCCTCCTCTCCCTTCCCATCCTCCATCCATCCTCCCCCCTCTCCCTCCCCCATCCCTTCCTCACCAAAGCGTCCATCAACACACAGACTGGACAGGAACACTTAACCCCATCAAAAATGCTAATGGTTGTTAAATACAGCGTGCAGTGGATGCCTCAGCCTCTCTCACTTCTCGCTCCATTAACCATTTCAACATACGATGGACGCGTTTCGAGTCTTGTTTTCTGGCCGTTAATAGACGATTTTACTCATTTTTGGGAAGGGTATGTGGAATTCAGAGGGTTAATTGACCACTTGCGAGTTTCAGGCTATAAGGAAGTTTGAGCCGTGAACAACGATATTAAACAGAAATGCAATAATAATGAACATTTCTGATGGACAAATAGTATGTTGAATTGAGTTTTATATAGTTATGTATGTACTACGACCGTATTTTAGCTGTAAATTCTGATAAATATCATTGTCTACAGCTCCAAGTTCCTTATAGCTTGAAACTCACAAGTCGGCAATTGAGCTAGTCTTTACCTCTATTAACTCTTTCAAGATGCAATGACGCATTTCGAGTCTGTTCTCTGGCTATTATTAGACGATTTTATTCATTATTAGGAGGGGTATGTGCTATGTGGAAGTCAGAGGGTTAATTGAGATAGTCTTTACCCTAATAGTTCCCACACATCCTTTCTAAACTGTATAAAATCGCCTAACAACAGCCAGAATGAACTGCCAAAATGAGTCATAATCTTCGCTCTCCATTAATATCTCCTTTATACTCTTCCCGCACTGTCTACCTCTCTATCTTAGAACAGTGCACAATCTTCTTTTTCTTATATGCTTTCATTTGGTCTCAGCCCTCTCACCCAATGTTCTCAGTTCAAGGTCTATTTACTCTATTAGTATTTCCTTAATGTTTTCCATCACTTACATCAAGGTGTCTTACAAAACTGCTCATTGTTCTTTTCTTACCTGCTTCCGCTTCACCTAGCGTTATCATCTTACGTTCCCATTTCGCTAACTCACACTCAATAGTTACCGTAAGATCTTGAATTCCGCGTGTTTTGTCCCGCGGCATACCCCAATATCTACCCATTTATAATGTCCTGCAGCCAAATTAACCTATCCCATGAATGTAGATAGGTGAAATTAACCTATCCCATGAATGTAGATAGGTGAAATTAACCTATCCCATGAATGTAGATAGGTGAAATTAACCTATCCCATGAATGTAGATAGGTGAAATTAACCTATCCCATGAATGTAGATAGGTGAAATTAACCTATCCCATGAATGTAGATAGGTGAAATTAACCTATCCCATGAAATGTAGATAGGTGGAAAATTAACCCCTATCCCCCATTGAAATGTAGATAGGTGAAATTAACCTATCCCATGAATGTAGGTAGGTGAAATGTATATATCCACCTGTATTTGTAACCCTCGGAAGGAAGGAAGGATACTCGGGACTTGGAGGCGTGCCAAAGAGAATCCGGAGGTATTCATTGTAAGGGATGCTTCTTTGTTGTTGCTGTTGGTACAGAGGCTTAAAGGATAGGTGTGTGAGACCTGGCATGAGCATAATGATCGGTGAAATCCCTCATTCGGTATGTTCTCAAAATATTTGTATTTTTCACAAAGATTATTTGGGATTGCGCTGAAATTTGTAAACTGAATATTATCATGAATATTGAAATGTCCATGTTAGTTATCTCGAGTAACATAAATCCAGTATTTACCTGCGCCAATGAAGTTGGATGGAGGTTAAGATTTTGTCTCTGTATGCTTGTCTGCAAACAAGATATCTAAAAAAGGTATGAACCGATGTTCACGAAATTTGGTGGGAAGATTAGATATGCGATAAGTAAGAAGTTATTCCATTTAGGAGGCGCTCTCCCGAGTTCCCTTCTAGTTATATATACGTAAGTCTTCTGCTTAAGCAAATTAGCTTTAAATTGGCTCTATAATTTGCTCGGATATGTTGAAATGTATAGTAATATATATACTGTATGTGCAGCATATTTTACCACAAGACAGTGTTTTAGGTTGAAAATTATAAGTTAATTTTATTTGCTCTATGAAAGAATTGGTAATTACTTCATGAAAATAGTTAAAAATTCTCCATACACTTCTGCATCATTAATTAAGAACAATATACCGATATATATATATATATATATATATATATATATATATATATATATATATACTGTATATATATATACAGTATAAGTATACACACATATATACTTACACATATATACACAAACGCTTATTTATAGCAACATACATTTTCTAATATAGTAGTGTTTATAAATTTATTTGACATAATCTAGTTATGATTTATGAGATTAAGAAGATATTCATTTTGACCCGAAGCTATTGTATTGTTCTTATTCATCGTTGTATAATATATCTTTCACACACACTATCCACTGGACTTAGCGAGTGATCTATTGTGAATTATTTTAACGAGGAACACAAGACCGTTCAAGTGGCGACGATTACCTTGATGGGGGCAATATTACAGACGGGTGAGAGAGAGAGAGAGAGAGAGAGAGAGAGAGAGAGTGATGTACAGTCTCTTATATAAAATCGTGAACCCATCTGTATTGATTTTTGGATGAAACTTGCTTTTCTATAAATACTATATATACTTTTATAGTCGATGTACAGAACATTGTATTAATAAATTCGTTTCCAGAGATATACTTCCATAATTAAAAATAGAGGATGTCCACGAATATTGACGAGTAGGCTAGAGACTCCACGAATTTAGAGATCCACGAATTTAGAGGTCCACGAATTTAGAAGCCCATGAATTTAGAGGTCCACGAATTTAGAGGTCTACGAATTTAGAAGCCCATGAATTTAGAGGCCCACGAATTTAGAGGTCCACGAATTTAGAGGTCCACGAATTTAGAGGTCCATGAATTTAGAAGCCCATGAATTTAGTGGTCCACGAATGTAGAGGCCCACGAATTTAGAGGTCCACGAATTTAGAAGCCCATGAATTTAGAGGTCCACGAATTTAGAAGTCTACGAATTTAGAAGCCCATGAATTTAGTGGTCCACGAATGTAGAGGCCCACGAATTTAGAGGTCCACGAATTTAGAAGCCCATGAATTTAGAGGTCCACGAATTTAGAAGTCTACGAATTTAGAAGCCCATGAATTTAGAGGCCCACGAATTTTAGAAGTCCACGAATTTAGAAGCCCACGAATTTAGAGGTCCACGAATTTAGAGGTCCACGAATTTAGAGGTCCACGAATTTAGAAGCCCATGAATTTAGTGGTCCACGAATGTAGAGGCCCACGAATTTAGAGGTCCACGAATTTTAGAAGTCCACGAATTTTAGAAGTCCACGAATTTTAGAAGTCCACGAATTTTAGAAGTCCACGAATGTTAGAGGTTCACGAATTATTTTAGGAGTGACTGTACAGAGGGGAAAACAAAATCACCAAATATAATGGCAATTAACGGGCTTGGATCAAACGGACTCCCTGATGGTCCGCTAACTGCCACATACATGCAATAATTACAAAAACAGCATAGATAACGGGTCGCCGGTAAGTGGAGGGCCAAATTACACTGCTTATGATACAGCAGGGAGGGACATTATCCGCCTGGCACCACTTACAAAGGACCGGAGTGCATAAATGATGAATAATATTACTGGCAATAGCAAAAGTCACGCGGCATATTGAAATTGGGGGAGAGGTGACGCAACGAGGGCGTACAGCTGCCTGCACTTCCGCCTCTACACTGGTCATCAACCTACAAACCATTTCAACCCGTAACCTCCTTCAACCTACTACCCTCTTCAAGTGTGTATACCCATAAACCCCCCCCCCCCCCACCCCATCTATCATTATACACGATTAGGGTGTATTAAGGGGGGAGGGAAGTATTTTTTTTGGGGGACCCTCTTCTCCCTCGTGTTTAGCCCCCATTCGTTATAAGATCTTAAAACGTTTGTTCCATTAGTTTGGCGATTCTAAGACCTTTTACCCCATTACTTTGTAAATGTTAGGACCTTTTGGGTGAGGGTGGACGGTTGTATAATGTACAGTGACACACGGATTGGTTGATCTCCTTCATTACCTCCTGACGTATAGGCACACTTCTCGGGTACAAGGCGAGATGGGTATCATATGGTTCACCTAAGCTGATGGCTACCTAAGCCTTCGGGCGAGACGGTACCGTCTATAGTGAGAATGGTACCATACAGATCCACCCTAAGCCTTCGTTTCCGATGTCGCCAATTGGCTAAAATACAGACTACACACACATCCACAGCCATTCCAACAGTACATAAAACACTTAACATACATTTCACGCAATACATTCCCAGTTAAGGAGGCGCGATAATAATGAGCTTAGCTCGCATTGCGTGGATTCCCCTTGACGAACAAGTAACTGAGTAACACACACACATATATACACATACACACACACAGCCGCGCGGCTAGCTCAGTGGTACCGTTCCCACCTACTACTTAGCAGACCAGGGATCAAATTACGCTCAGGTTGGTGAAGGTTTGCTAAGACATAATCGGCAGTTACCATCTCCCTTGAGCAAGGATATGGGTAATTATCATTGATCGTAATGTCTAGGAAGCCGGACAATACGAGCAAAAAACTCAATTCCTGTCAACTACAATGATGAATATAACTATGAACACACACACACACACACTCTCTCTCTCTCTCTCTGTTTTCTTTGACATCGTAGACTGTGAGGCCAACTCATTGAAGTGTTTAAAATAATAAATGAGTTTGAAAATGTATATTATAACAAGATATTTAGCTTCAATATGAATGCAAATCACAACAATGTCTGGAAGTTAGAGCTGAAAGGGATGATATGTGGAAACTATTTTACATTTAAGGGGAGGCAGACCATTTGTTTGGTATATTAATTCATTTATTCATATATATTTTTTAGTTTCCTCCCTAGACCTCCATCAAGCTTAGAAAAACATCCCCTAGACCCCCCTTCAAGATAAATTTGTAAATTTTTCGGTAGAAAAATTTCCCCGCCGAAGGCCGGTTCCTCTTAAAATTGCAGGTTCGCTTTCGCTCGCCAGGAATAAAATCGACACCTAAATGGCTTGAAAGGTCTTAAAATTGACAACGAAGTGGGTCTAAAGGTGTTAAAATCGCCAAACTAATGGGCCGAACGTCGTATAATCTCAAAACTAGTGGGGCTAAACATTAGGGAGAAGGGGGTCCAGAAAAACGGTCTGCCTCCCCTTAAGATTTAATTTATCTTCCCTCAAATCATGTAAATAGTTCTTAACCCTTTGAAGATTATGACGCATTTTGACAGGTTATTCTGGCTATCATTAGACGATTTTATACTATTTAGGAAGGATCTGTGGGAATGATAAGGATACAGACTATCTTAATCAACCCTCTGAATTCCATATACCTTTCCTAATCTGAACAAAATCGTGTAACAATAGCCAGAAAAAAACACAAGAACGTACAATCGGATTTTGAGAGGGTTAAGAAGAGTACAAGAAGAGAGTAGATAGTAATTTGCACACTCTACATTATACAATATAACTCATTTCATCTATAGTGTCTCGCCGATATGAACTAAAAGGTATCTAGAAGATATTATCCATTCCTTGCAACTCCTCGTAACTCACTCTTTCACGCTCTCACACATTCTAACTCCAGCTCTCCCATCTCCCTCTCCCTCTCTCTCTCTCTCTCTCTCTCTCTCTCTCTCTCTGGTGATATTCTTGTCCGGCTCTGATTATTTTCCAGTTGGCTATGTTTTAGGCTCGTTGGCTATGTTTTAGGCTCGTTGTATATGTTTACTAGCGCGTTGGGTGGAAGGAGAGAGGGGGAGTTACAAGAAATATTTAGTATCTTAAAAGACCTTGTGGTCCATTTCGGGGAGGCACTCGAAGTGGAAGGAGATCAATTGTTTAGTGCACTACACTCATTACAGAGTGTGCAAAATATCATCTTCTCTCTTCTTGAACTGCTCTACTGAAGAACTGTATATAACTTCTGAGAGAAGTTGGTTCCAGGTAGAACAGATCTTATATGTAACAAAGTTTCCACAAATACTAGTGCTGAAACTTTTCAATTCTTATTTCCAGCATGGTTGCGTGTCGTATTCATATTGAGGCTAAACATTTGTTATAATCCACATTGTCAAACCTATTAAGCATTTTAAATACTTCAATGATCTGACCTCGTAGTCTGCGTGAGAGAGAGAGAGAGAGAGAGAGAGAGAGAGAGAGAGAGAGAGAGAGAGAGATGGCATTAACTACTCTGTACAATGGATTCTAATATATAGACTGTAGACCTTGTACACTGCTAACATCGCCAACTACTGTACACCCACGGACTAAAGCCTCATCCACCCTCTGTCACAAAATATTAATGGGGGGCGAGGGTGTAGTTCATTATTCACCTAAAAGTTCGATATAATCAATGCATTATTATATTTCTATTATTATTATTATTTTATTCTTCTTCAATTATTATTATTAATATTATTATTACTATAATTTATTTTATTATTATTATTATTTATATTGTTATTATTATTATTATTATTATTATTATTTAGACATTTTTGCAAGTGGGCTGTCAATTTCCACACCTATTTCCTGTCTGGCCCTTCCCAAAATGGTGGAAATATGAGCTCAATTACTCCAGTCGTTTGTGAGGTATAAATAGTTTTGGCCTACTTTATTGGAACAGGGTATAGTAAGGGAGATTATAAAAAAAGGAAGGGAGGAATTGGGAAGAAACGAAGGATCGGAGGAAGAGAGGAGGGAACGGTGGAAGAGAGGATGGAAGGGAGGATGAAGTAAGGAGGGAAGCTAGGGAGAAAGGAAGGAAGGAAGGGAGGAGGGAAGACAGAAAGGAAGGAAGGGAGGAGGGAAATAAGGTAGGGAGGAGAAAAGAAGGAAGGGAGGAAGGAATACAGAAAGGAAGGAAGGAAGGAAGGACAAGCGAAGAAAGAAAATGAAGGAAAGAAGCAAGAAAGGAAGGTAGGAAGCAAAGGAGGAGTGGAAAGAAGAAAGGAAGAACGAGAGGAAGGAAGGTAGGAAGGAAGGAAGGTAGGAAGGAAGGAAGGAAGGAAGGAAGAAAGAGGAAGGAAGTAAGCTGTAAGGGAGCTACAAGAATACTCGCCTCTTTGTGTATCTGCGGGTCTCTTGGGTCGAGGGCTGCTTAGAACAGAAGGAGAAAGGAAGGATTATCTATCTATATATCTGTCTGACTCTCTCTCTCTTTACACACACACACACATATATATATATATATATATATATATATATATATATATATATATATATATATATATATATATATATAAAACACAGGTATGCGATTATTATTACTTAAACGAAAATGATGGGCGAGAGGTTTGCCCCCTATATCTCTCTTCCGGTACCCGGTAAACACTCGGCGGCTTCGGTTTCGGATAATTGGCCAGAGAGACTAATGATATGCAAATTAGGCGGGGAATAACTTTTAGCCGTGCAAACAAATTAATAGATAATGAATTCGGATAATTACTCCGGGCTATAAGTGTGGGGTCTCCTCCGGGCCTACATCATGGTGGTGGTCATTTATGGGGGGAATGGGGCCAAATATTTTACTGTATTACTTTAGATCATGGTGGTGGTCATTTATGGGGGGAGTGGGGCCAAATTGTTAGATTATGGCGGCCATTTATGGGGGGAGTGGGGCCAAATTGTTAGATCATGGCGGTCATTTATGGGAGAGGTGAGGCGAAATGGTTTATTGTATATTTTGGTCCTCCTCTATTAAAGGGGGGGGGGGGTTCTGAACCCCCTTCTTAGTCACGCTTAGCCCCATTAGTTTTGAACTATTAAGATATTCGCCCCATTAGTTCGGAATATTTAAGACCTTTTGTGCCATTTAGGTGACCCCTCCCCCCCACCCCCACCATACACCCCCCTTAAACAAGAGTACTGCCAGAAAAGTGTCTTGTAAATACATGTAATTAAACATTGCTATGATAAGATAAACGCAGAGTACCTTTGCTGTTTCAAGGGGCGTACATGTTTACTTTTAATTAATATGACGGTACACTTGGGATATCCATTTAATATACCGGTAATACATTAGCCAGAACTTATTATAGCAGTTCCTGGTATTATACATAAGACTTTAAAATATTGATGGATTATCCTCAAATAGATGTCCTACTATAATTAACAATACCATATATCTATTTTACTGTATGAGAATATACAGTATATATACTGTATACAGTATATATGTGTGTGTGTGTGTGTGTGTGTGTGTGTGTGTGTGTGTGTGTGTGTGTATTTTGATACTTTGCCGAGTTTCTTATTGTTGTTGTACTGTATTGTACAGTACACTAAGCTCGAATACATAATACGCCCTTTGGATGTCTGAATAACACTACACTTCATATACAGTATACATTTTCTTGCGTTGTATTCGCTTCCCTGACATATTTATGTCAGTTTTATGCTGGTCAATAATTTTTCAATACTTGCAATTTCCTGTCATTTAGATTTTCAGCGAGTGTTTTCTGTTCTTTACTAGGATATAGAAGGTTTGCAATTTCTGCTCTGCATTTCCCTGTATACCAATGTTCAGTCAGGGCAATAAATATCCTGGTTGGGTTGTTTGCCATACTGTAAAACTATCTGTAAAATTAAATGGAAAACTCTCTTAAATTAAAAGTTAAAGAGCGTAAATTAAAGGTAAAAAACACATCTCTCCTTACTCACAGCACAAGAACACAGAACCCACATAACCAGTATGTGTTCGTATATATTATGTGTTGAGGGGGCGAGGACTAACACCAGCACCGCGGGGACAAGGAGAGGTGTGAGCAGTGCAGAGTGTTTTTTGTTTTGTTTACCATTAATAACACCCCAAATTAAATTAATGAAAGCATGCGATTCTCCCATTATTCGAACCCAGGATATCACATACAGAACTTACACGCTCTAGCCATTACACCATCAAGACAGTTTACAGATACCTCCCGACCTAACCACCACCACCATTTCCACCGCCACCCTAAACAACACCAACACCACTACTAACACCACGATCACAAAGCATCATAAAATACTACAGCACCATAGTAAAACAGCATAACATAGCACCAACACAACCTCACACAGCACGGGAGGAGGGGTAGTATGGGTGAGGTAGAAATTAGCACGGCACACAACACAGGTAACATACAACACACACATACCAAACCTTTTTAAACCCAACACAGCACTCCACCACCAATTCCAAGTATCACACCACCTCACCAACACCACAGCGCCGTAAGAGAACACCACTCGCACCATATCAGAACACCTCAGCACAACACAGACCCGCAGCACTCCACCAGCACTTCCAAGCACCTCACCAACACCGCAGCATGGCAACAGAACATCGCTAACACCCTATCAGCGCACAACACAGCACTCCACCAGCACCATACAACTTCACCAACACCACTAGCACCCTATCAGCGCATCACAGCACAACACATCACTCCACCAGCACTTCCAAGCACCACAGCACTCCACAGCCTAGCACAGGAGGAGGAGGAGAGCTAGTATTGGCGTGGTAAATATTTGGTGAGGAAGCGAGGACCCACACCACCGCGGGGATTGGACCGGTTCCAGAAGTGAAGAATTTTACAAATATCTTCCCACTCCGCAAAAAAAAAAAAAAAAAAAACACACACACACACACACACACACACACACACACACACACACACACACACACACACACACACACACACACACACACACACACACACACACACACACACACACACACACACACACACACACACACACACACACACACACACACACACACACACACACACACACACACACACCACACACACACACACACACACACACACACACACACACACACACACACACACACACACACACACACACACACACACCTGAAGAGAACGACTAAAGCCTGATGAATTATTGTTGAAGGTATCAGCAGTTCAAAAACAAAAACAAAACCTAATAAAAATAAAAGCAAACCAAAACAGTAAACGCTGCCAACATGATATACCACCCCAGGAATACCAAAGACAGATAGGAAAATATGTAAACAAAACTAGACCACATAATAACCCTTTGAAGGATATGGCACATTTTGGCTATCATTAGACGATTTTATGCAATTTAGGAAGGAAATGTAGGAATTCTAATGGTAAAGACTATCTCAATTAACCCTTTGACTTCCATATACAGTATTCATTTTTTTTCTTGGCGCGAGATAGCGAGCCTGTAAATTTAAGAGGAATCGGCCTTTGGCCGGGACAATTTTCTACCAGAAAGTGTACACATTTTTCTTGGAAGTGTTTTTTTTAAAGCTTGATGGAGGTCTAGCTAGGAAACTCAAAAATAAATATTTAAATAAATACATAGGCCAAACAATTCACTACCCCCTTAAGACACCCTGTAATGGCCCTATGTGGGTACTAATGGCAGGCATTGGCCAACTTTCATCAAATCCCAGTCATTTATTTCCCGATATACTTTTGCGAACCAACCGACAAGGGAGTGAAAACAGTTATCCCTTTCAGTACCAGTGACGTGTTTATTATTGGATTTCAGCTTCATGTAGACGATTTTACGAAGCTTAGGAAAGATGTAAGGTACCTAAAAAGATGAATTGAGAAAGTCGGTAGCATTTTCATTGGTAAACGTCCTTCCTAAGCTGAATACAATCGTCAAGAAGTTACCAGATTATAATGAATAGGATGTCACCGGTACCAAAGGGGTAAAACAAATCCTTGCTGTTAGTGCCCCCAGTAGCACGCAGTCGGGAACAGACACGATTTTCGTCCCGACAGTCCCCAATTTTGCCATCTTCCAACATATTTGTGGGATAATCGGGGGAAGTCGGGACCAAAAATCATGTATGTGTGAAGGGGACTTTAAATATATCCTACGAGCATTATCCACATAACCAACCCCCTGGAATTTCCCGAATAGTTTGAACTAGCGCCGGCCCCCCGCCCCCAAATAAACTTACGAGAATTTCTAGATACCCCCTGAAATTTCCCGAATAGCTTGAACTAGTCTCTCTCCCCCCCCCCCCCCCACCTCCCCCCCCCCCAACCCCCACCCCTCACCCCGCTAACTGACCGCAGCCGACCCCATCCAATTTTGGGGCGACAGGGGCGGGTCGTTTCAGCCCGTTTTTGACGAATATCCGCATAGATCCACAGCCCGATAAAGAGACACCATTACAAACCGGATATGGAGAGGTGGTGGAGAGGAGGAGAGGAGAGAGAGGAAAGGAGAGGAGAGGAGAGAGGGACGAAGGGCATGAGCTTGGTCGAGAGAGAGAGAGAGAGAGAGAGAGAGAGAGAGAGAGAGAGAGAGAGAGAGAGAGAGAGAGAGAGGTGAAAGGTGTGAAAATCGTCAAAATAATGGGCCAAACGTCATAAAATCTGAAAACTAATGGGGCTAAACACGAGGGAGAAGGGGGACCAGAAAAACGGCCCACCTCCCCTTAAAGGGAAGGCTGGACCTTATCTACAGGAGGCTGGAGTAATACAGGAATAACATAATATAAAACACATTACAATAACTAAATAAAATAGAACAAAATATAAATAAAGCTAAACTAAAACAAATAAATAACAATAATAAATAAATAACAATAGATAATTTTAAGACCGGACTGCCTAGTGGGGACCGCAAAGCATGTGTGGTCTGTGTATCTATGCAACTCTATGTAACTACCTGTAACTAACTCGCTCACTCACTCACTCTCTCAACAGTTTCGGAAAAAGGCTAAATGACAAAAAACCCTTTCTGATATATTGGAAAGTAATTATAATACGCTCATTATGCCTAACTTCTGCAGATTTACTTCTTACTATTTGCAACATTAGATTATTTGGAAATACAGGATGCGCCGATTTCTAGGTATTATTTGGATTATACTCTATTATGACTATATGATAACAATACAAAACAAATATATATATACTAGACACTAATAAGCACAATAATTACCCCTATTCATTGTTGTTAGTGAAGTATCCACTGCATGTAGGCCAGCTGCAACACTGATCATGTCACATGTAGGCCAGCTGCAACACTGATCATGTCACATGTAGGACAGCTGCAACACTGATCATGTCACATGTAGGCCAGCTGCAACACTGATCATGTCACATGTAGGCCAGCTGCAACACTGATCATGTCACATGTAGGACAGCTGCAACACTGATCATGTCACATGCCATACACAACAAGGAAAACTTAAGGGGAGATGGTTCACTTTTGGGGCGATTTTTGCATGAATTCATTATTTTTCTAGTTTCCTCCCTAGACCTCCATCAAATTAAAAAAAAAAACATCCATTAGATCCCACCTTCTAGATTAATTTGTACATTTTTTGGTAGAAAAAACTCCCGGCCGAAGGCCGGTTCTCCCAACTTTATAGGCTCACTATCGTTCGCCAGGGAAAAAATAGACACCTAAATAGCACGAAAGGTCTAAAATGTATTGACTAAGAAATGGGGTGAAAGTTCTTAAAATCGACTAACTAATGGGGCAAGCATCTAAACATCTGAAAACTAATGGGGCTAAACATGAGGGAGAAAGTGGTCTAGAAAACCGGCTCATCCCCCCTTAACCTCTGTAACTCGAAAAGGACTTGGGTAATCGAGCTCACTTTTCTGCCAATTGGGGAGAGGCAACTAAGGAATAGGTGTGGAATTTTACAGCCCATTTGCTACAGCCCTTTTTGAGTTACAGAGGTTAGGGATCACGGTGCCTGGCCTACCTATAATGAATGGAATATAGTTTGCTCCACGTATTCAAATATTTGCAAGGAGTCCATGGCCCATATGCTAGATTGAGGAAAAAAAACAAAAATACAAAAACAAAGTGTATTCAAGCTAACCTGGCAAACACTGGTCGAGAGGCATTCAGGAATCATGAAGCACCATCATAGCAAACGATTTGGGTGGAGTCATTACTTAAACATCATTCCAACTGGTAGAATATGGTTTTCCTAGATCGATGCAGATTCTCGGCCTAAAAGCTTTTGAATGATTGCTAATGGGTTAGCTTGTCTGTTTACCCTCATCACCAACACATAATGTTTATTTAGCAAAGTGATGGGTACGTCAAATTTTTGCAATCATATCCCCTCATAAAACACACACACACACATACACACACGTTTACGATTAATGAAGTCTTACAATATGCAAGGCCATGCAATATCGTTACCTTAATAAGTTACCAACGATTACCTTCCAGGATATTTAATCAGTCTTATGTATAATTCTGCAGTGGACAAAGGAATATATGGATACGTTGTAATGTCCACGATACTAACACATAGTGGCAGAAACAACTGAAGAGAATCAAATACTGTAGTTAAGACCTAGGCGAACCATATATGAATCCACCATATAACACTGTAATATATACTTAGACAGACAATCCACCATATAACACTGTAATATATACTTATACAGACAATCCACCATATAACACTGTAATATATACTTATACAGACAATCCACCATATAACACTGTAATATATACTTAGACAGACAATCCACCATATAACACTGTAATATATACTTAGACAGACAATCCACCATATAACACTATAATATATAATTAGACAGACAATCCACCATATAACACTAATATATACTTAGACAATCATTCTCAGTTTGTAGGCAGATAGATAGATAGAGATATAGATAGATAGATACAGACAGAAAGACAGTTAGACAGATAGATATAGATAGATAGAGAATTAGCTAGACAGATAGAGAGAGCGAGGGCGAGAGCGAGGGTCAGCAGAAGAGGAACCAGGGGGGGCGTGAGGCAATATCCGGAGGAGGGGCCATAACTCCTGAAGGTGGCGTGGGGGCAGTCAGATACCGTGTGTGCCCTTCCCCCCCCCCCCCCCCCCCCCCCCCCCAAGCCACCGTCGACATCGCCGCCCGCCCACCGCTGATACATGTTTGACTGATAACGGGCGTGACACATGGCGCCCCTTACCCCCGCCCCCGCACTAAATGGCAGGAAAAAGATACCGTCAATGACATATAGTGACATCGTATAGTGACATCGTATAGCACCCCCTCCCCACTTTTCCCTCATGTTTAGCCCCATTAGTTTGGAGATTGGTATACGTTCGTCCCATTAGTTTGGCGGTTTTCAGAACTATTCGCCTTATCTCATTGATCATTGTAAGATCTTTCATGCCATTTAGGGGTCGATTTTTTCCTGGCGATCGTGCGCGAGCCTGAAATTTAGGAGGAACTGAAAAAGTACAAATTTATATCGAAGGGGGGTTTTAGGGATGTGTGTGTGTGTGTATGTGTGTGTATGTGTGTGAGTGAGTGTTTAAAGCTTGATAAAGGTCTAGGGAGCAAACTACCCCTCCCTCCCTTCCTTAATGTAGTGTCCTATTTATATCTCGTTATTGTAGGTTTAGACAAGGACTTTACATCTAGGAAGTTAACGATTATGTTTTCTATTACTCTGAACGGGAACCCATGGTTTGGTATACATTTGGTGAGGAATTATGATTTAATTATATTATTATCATTATTATTATCATTATTATTATTATTAGTAGTAATAGTATTTAGTAGTAGTAGTAGTAGTAGTAGTAGTATTTAGTAGTAGTAGTAGCAGTTTCTATTTAATTTGTAGTTAATCCAATAGGCATACGAAAGCTAAGCCCAAACCCTGTCTTACTGAAAGCTACCATAGCCTGGTGAGGGACGAGGACGTTTAGGGGAGGCCAGAGAGACGTTCAATTTCATGGAAGCCTTTTATGTTTGGCTGTTTTTTTTTTGTTTTTGTTTTTTTGTTTTTTTTTTTTCTATATTCCAACTTACTTCCTCTCGGGCATAGGCTGAGAGCCTTAACATTCACTGCTTTACAATGAACAGTGAAGCCCGTGAGGTCTTGTTCCAGTATAGGGAGTGAGACATGTGAAGCACGTAGAGTACAACGAGCACCTGCCATCTTGCCTTCACATGAGGCACGGTGCTCACTCATGGCCCGAAACGACCCCATCTCTGAAGCCACCTCGTTCCCGTGCTTCACTGTCTCACCCCCTACACTCAGACTCTCACACTTACACATACACAACGCCACCTGTTGAGCAGATAACTCACCAGGCATTGCACCCCTATAGCATATTTTGAATATGGGAATATTCATACAGTGCTATTTAATCAGGGAACAATGAGGGTATTTTATTGACGTTTCGGTGGGCTTGTGGTAATGCACTGATACCAGGTACAGCACAAATTCCATCCCAATAATATCTTCCCATTGATACATCGGGATTTGAACCCGGGACCTTTGGATTACCAGGCCAGTGGCAAGACCACTCCACCACACCTCCGGTAATACCTCATGATATACGGTAAGAATGTTGGGTACCGTAGCTTTAACGCCTTCAGCACTAGGACGCCGTTTGACCTCTGATTCTGGCTATAATTAGATGATTTTATGCAGTTTAAGAAGGACCTATGTTAATAAGAGGGTGCATTGAGATAGTATTTACCCATTTGCGTCGTATAGGTAGTTTATATACTAAAGAAAATCGTCTAATAGTAATCCAAATATGATGAAAACTACGTACTTGTGGTTAAGGGGTTAACCCCTGCTGTAACAGAGGATATTACCTTAAATGTACCCTCCAGTACCAGGCAGTGTGGCCAAAATGGCTTCAGAGGCAAGAGAGAACATCATCCCACCTAAAAAGTTGGTGAAGAATTGGTACAGCCAGCCTGTGGAGGCTTGCAACCAAGCTGAAAAGTATTGCCAATTCCTCAGAGCAGTGTTTACAAGTTATGTTAGCAGCTACCACTCGATACTGGCAGTTACAAGGACCACATATTACCGACGGACGTCGTCCATCTCTGGTACTGGCGAGTGACTTTTTTACTGACAGCCAACGTCCGACGCTGGTACAGAAGGGGAGGTGTTCTCGATATAAAGACAGTTCTAAATCATTTTGAAAAAATTATAAATTGATGGTGAATGAATCCGCTACGTACATCCCGATTCTGCTACAACCCGTTTTAGACAATCTCGCAGTGCAAAAGCCACCACAGTCTTCCATTTTGGCTCTGCAAACAACTTCGGCCTTCGTGTTCATTATCGTGGAGACATCTGTTTAGGAGGAGTAGTTCGTCAAAGATTCCAGAGACGACAAAGCGCAGTAAAACAACCTACTTAGCAAGCATAGTGGAAATCCAGCAGGTTGACTTTGTTTATTTTGGCTCTGTGAACAACTTTGGTCTTGGTATTCAATGTTGCAGACTCTACTCCTCCTAAACGGCTGCCTCTACAATGTAGAAGCAGCCGTTTAGGAGGAGTAGTGCGTTAAAGATTCCGGAGATGACAAAAATCAATTTAGCAAAACACAGCCCTCTTTCTAGCGGAATCGGGAATATATATATATATATATATATATATATATTATATTACAAGCTCAGATTAATATGCAGGAAACTGCATAGTAAATCGTAGGCTTGTGCATATTTCTTTACCTGTCTTGATAGCGTAATGCATAAGTGCGCGGAATTTCGATGTGAGTATCCTAGGTTCGAGTCCTGGAGTGCCACATGTATTTGTTGATTTCATTAATTGAGCTTAGAGGTGAAGTTGGTTGGTGGAAAAACATAATATATATACTGTGTATATATATATATATATATATATATATATATATATATATATATATATATATATATATATATATATATATATACTGTATGTACACACTTCTGTCCTGTTCCTATCCAAAGATCGGACAAGAATAACCGGTAAGCTATCTCAACCGGTAGCTCTCAACCAGTGCCAGCTCAGCCATTATTGTTAGGTTAGGTTAACTTAAGTTAGGGCTTAAGACATGACTGGCTTTGTTTGTCCAGGTTAAGTTGGGACTGGTTGAGATGTACTGGTCGAAATGGTCTACTGGTTAAAATGGTCTTCTGGTTGAAATGGTCTACTGGTTGAGATATAATGGTTGAAATGGTCTACTGGTTTAAATAGTCTACTGGTTGAAATGGGCTACTGGTTGAAATGGGCTACTGGTTGAAATGGGCTACTGGTTGAAATGGTCTACTGGTTGAAATGGTCTACTGGTTGAGATGCACTGGTTGAAATGGGCTACTGGTTGAGATGCACTGGTTGAAATGGTCTACTGGTTGAGATGCACTGGTTGAAATGGTCTACTGGTTGAGATGCACTGGTTGAAATGGTCTACTGGTTGAAATGGTCTACCGTCCCCTGCCACCCTCGCCTCGCCGCAGGAAAACAACACCCTTAATACAAATCAAATCAATTTCACTTATGATGTTTTTCCGCGGCAAGAAGTTTGCAGCTTTCGAAAACTTCGTTTTCTTTCAAATTTCTTTCGCGGTTCGCAATTATGCTGTACTGGGCATTTTTAAAAGCGATGTCACACGGGCTGGCTTCCGGCGTTTTTACTATGTATGTATTATTTCTCCATACAATGCTGGCTCGCTATCGCTCGCTAGAAAGATATCGACACCTGGATGGGGATAAAAGTCTTAAAACAGTAGGCTGAATGGGGTCGAATGGTTACAAGCCAGAGAAAGAGAGAAAAGGAGAGAAAGATTTAAAAAACAAGCAGGTGACCTCCCTTAACATAATACACAGGAACAAATAGTGATCTTTCTGAAACATAATTACATCTAGCCCTTTAATTATCACTAATTAACACTCAGTAGTGTTATCTTCGTTCGATATATAGGATCAGGGAAGCAGAACCCTTACAGTACCGGTGACGCGATTTTGTATTTCATTCCAGCCATCTTCAGACGGTTTTATTAATATTGGGAAGGATATGTGGTAGTTAATAAGCTTAGGAAGGATATGTGGTAGTTAATAAGAGTAATATTGGGAAGGATATGTGGTAGTTAATAAGCTTAGGAAGGATATGTGGTAGTTAATAAGAGTAATATTTGGAAGGATATGTGGTAGTTAATAAGCTTAGGAAGGATATGTAGTTAATAAGAGTAATATTGGGAAGGATATGTGGTAGTTAATAAGCTTAGGAAGGATATGTGGTAGTTAATAAGAGTAATATTGGGAAGGATATGTGGTAGTTAATAAGCTTAGGAAGGATATGTGGTAGTTAATAAGAGTAATATTGGGAAGGATATGTGGTAGTTAATAAGCTTAGGAAGGATATGTGGTAGTTAATAAGAGTAATATTGGGAAGGATATGTGGTAGTTAATAAGCTTAGGAAGGATATGTGGTAGTTAATAAGAGTAATATTGGGAAGGATATGTGGTAGTTAATAAGCTTAGGAAGGATATGTGGTAGTTAATAAGAGTAATATTAGGAAGGATATGTGGTAGTTAATAAGAGTAATTGAGATAGTCTGTCGCCTTTTAATTGGTAGACATCCTTCCTAAGCTGAACAAACTCGTCTAATAATTGCCAGAATATAATGACAAGGACGTCACCGGTACAGAAGGGGTTAGGTGTGGTTCTAAAGTACGGGGGATAGACCTACTTAATATTGGCGATAAATAACTAGGGACATTTGAGAACGATTTTAATGTGTCTGATTTTCTTAAAGTGGGTATGGGCAAGTTTTCTGGACCACTTTCTCCCTCATGTTTAGCCTCATTAGTTTTCAGATGTTAAGATGTTTGCCCCATTAGTTAGTCGATTATAAGACCTTTCGCCCCATTTCTTCGTCAATATTTAGACCTTTCGTGCTATTTAGGTGTCGATTTTTTCCCTGGCGAACGATAGTGAGCCTGTAATGTTGGAAGAACCGGCCTTTGGCTGCGACATTTTTCTACCGAAAAATGTACAAATTAATCTAGAAGGGATCTAATGGATGTTCTTTTTAAATTTGATGGAGGTCTAGGGAGGAAACTAGAAAAATAATGAATACATGCAAAAATCGCCCAAAAAGTGAACCATTACCCCTTAAGGGGGAAAAAAAAAAAAGAGTTAGAGAGAGAAGTATGTCCATCTCATCAAGACTGGAGCATGTCAGAGGGTCCGGGGGGAGCTAATTTCATGGGTGCAGACTCTTAAAAGTTGGCGGTGGTGGTAAGGTCTGGGGAGATCACAGACATGGGGCCGAGGTCATCTAGGAGGGAGAGAGAAATACACAGATAGGAAGATATAGATAAAATGAGATGGATAGCGAAAAACACCCACACAAATAGATAGATGAAGAGAGAGCTGATTAGACATATTTTACCTGATATTTAAATAATATGCATACATACATACATTAAAAAACCGAGTACTCCAGTCTCACATCCACCGCAAAGCAACCCCCACTCTCTCACATCCACTATTTTACATCCACCACCATCCAGCCCCCTCCCCCTTCCCCCCTTCACCCCGGGCACTTGTAAAGGGTGTGATGCGATCCGTGGAGGACTAATGGCCCCCCGTCATTGGTGTGGTTGCTGCAGATCTATTAGTCTTGTATAGAGTGTGTTCTGTGGAGGTGGGAGAGGTGGAGGGGGATGGGGTGAGAGTGTGTGTAGGGGGGGGGGGGGGGGGGGGGGGGGGGGGGGGGGGGGGGCGAGGGGGGGGGGGGCAGAGAGGGGGCGCGAGTGAGGGAGGATGGGGAGAGAGAGAGGGGGTAGCGAGTGAGGGGGCGCGAGTGGGGGTGGATGGAGAGAGAGAGAGAGAGAGAGAGAGAGAGAGAGGGAGGGAGGGAGGGGGACGCGATTGAGGGAGGAAAGAGGGGCGCGAGTGGGAGAGCGAGTACCAAGGAAGTCAAGCAACAACAGATCTAGCGACCCCTCGAGGTTACTTGCCCTTTAAATAATTGTTGCTCAAAGTGTTCAAGAAGAGGGCTCGAGTGAGGGAGGAAGAGGGAAGGGGTGTGAGGGAGAAAAGAAAGAAGGGTGTGAGGGAGTAGATGGGAAATGCGAGGTGTGGTAGGGAAGGAGTAAGGGAGAAAAGAAACAGGATACGAATGATGAAGTGGAAATGAGAGCAGTGGGATGGGCGAACAAGGAAAACAAGACAGAATGGTGTGAAGGGGAAATGAGAGGAGTGGGACGGAGGAATAAGGAAAACATGAAAGAAGGGTACGAATAGAGTGGAAGGGAAATGAGAAGAGTGGGAAGGAGGAATAAGGTAACTAAGAAAGAAAGGTACGAATGATGAGAGGGAAAATGAAAGGTGTGGGAAGGAGGAATAAGGTAACTAAGAAAGAAAGGTACGAATGATGAGAGGGAAAATGAAAGGTGTGGGAAGGAAGGGGTTAGGAAGACCATACAGATAGGAGATAGAGAGAGGACACATAAGACAGGAAAGAATGGTAGAGATGGGGAATAAAAGGAGATAGGGAAATAATAAAGAGAGGAAACAATGGTGGGGATGTTGGGAAAGATTTTTGTTTTCCTGGCGAGCAATAGCGAGCATGTAATATAGGAGGAACCGGCTTTCGGTCGGGACATTTTTCTACCGAAAAATGTACAAATTTGTCTAGAAGGGGAAATCTTGGGGATGTTTTGTTTTTTTAAAGCTTGATGGAGGTCTAGGGAGGAAACTAAACTATAAAAAATATATAAATATATCGACCAATATATACTCCCCCTTTATTAGTATAGGGAACAGGGCGATTATTTCATCTCACTTTCACCTTGGCTGTAACTCGCTGAAGGGCTCCTAAGTAGTTCACTCAACCAATCTACATATAAATGATGTTGATTATCGGCCCAACAACGCAATTATTGTCACAGAAAAATATTTGAATATCTGGGAGGAAATATTATGCTTTTTTGATACTTTTTACGCCATTTGATAACATTAATACCTATCCGTAATTCGAAAAATGTCAACGATATTTTATTCCGTCCATATGTGTGTGTGTACTCTGCTGGGAGACTTTACCGAAGGTTCTACTGTTAATACAATAATCGTTTATACGCAGAGCTGAGTTTATTTTTTAGAGTGCAAACCAGACAAATTATCTTTGCTTAATTAAAAATTTGAATTACAAATAATTGGGGTAAAGGATATACTTTATATAGTAAAACTCGTAGGAAACATTAAACATTGGAACACCAAGCTTTCGTATATTCTCTCAAGACATCTTCAGGGTAATACAAGAAAACAGGGAAGACGGAGGCTAAATACCCCTCCTAAATCATCTGTGAGATGCTAACTAGCAAATAAAAACAAGAAATGTTGCCATCTTACTGCAGTAAGATGGCAACACTTTTTGTTTTTTATATGCTAGGTATTATATGCTAGTCATTTCTTATCTAAATACAATAATCTAGTATTTAAGTAACACCCCGTTCTTAACATTTATCATCAATTACAAACCCCAATGCATTTGAATAAACTAATGAAAGCATATGGTCCTCCCGGGATTCGAACTCGGGACACCACACCCAGAAAATAAGCATCTAAACCATTACACCACCAACTCAGTTTGTCAAAATATAATGATAATAACAGTATGGTACAGAAGAGGTTAAGGGGAGACTTTAACTGGAGGGCTTTTCTGTGGACCCCATTTTCCCTCAAGTTTAGACCCATTGCTTTTGAGATTTTAAGACGTTCGCCCCAATAGTTTGGCGAATTTAAGAACTTTCGTCACATTTCTGTCAATTTTAAGACCTTTCGTGCCATTTACGTGTCGATTTTTTCCTGGCGAGCGATAGCAAGCCTGTAATTGAAGAGGCCGGAACATTTTCTACCGAAAATTGTACACATTTATCTTTAAAAGGGATCTAGGGGGTGTAATTTTAAGCTTGATGGAGGTCTTAGGGAACAAATTAAAAGAGGGGGTGTAGGGGGTGTAATTTTTAGCTTGATGGAGGTCTAGGGAACAAACTAATAACCTCCCCATAATGGTCAGTAATACCCTTCATGCAGCCGGCCATGAATTTCACGAGTCCCCCGAGTACCATTGTTAAACATAAGCTTCATCTGCTAATGCATTTACTTATATACCGCAAACCTTCGTGTTCAGTTAACGAGAACTGTTTTATTTGGGTCAAGGACTTTTGCATATTACAGCAAAGTTCGTTATTTCCACCATTAACATTTTGTATATATTGGAGTATATAATTATCAATAATGTAAGACAATAAATATTTACGTTCTTAACATACAATAATGTCTTAAACTTAATACCATATTATGAAATAGTATCCGCAGAACTCCCAATAGGTCATTTAAGCAGTGTTTGTGTAAAGCTAGGGTCTGTCATTACTGCAACAGCCTACATGACCTGCAACAGCCTACATGACCTGCAACAGCCTACATGACCTACAATACCAATATATTCCTTACATTATATACTAATGTATGGGATAGTCAGAGTATTTCCCAAATAAGGGTTATGCAAGAAAATAGTCTTATCCACAGCCCACCTCTGATCTCCAAGAATAAGAAACTCAATCACTTATTGACCTTTGTCTTCGACGCAGGCAATCAAAAATCAAATGTACTATTACCTAGAGGTCAAGGACACAAGTCCAGATCCAATTATATATATATATATATATATATATATATATATATATACTGTATTTTGCATTAAATTTAGCTAGGGTACAAATGGTGGACGTAAGGTCTTTATATTGACAAAGAGATGAAGCCAAAGGCCTTAAAATCAAAACCATCTAATCGGGCGAACGTCTTAAAATCGCTAAACTAATGGGGCTAAGCATGAGGGAGAAGGGAGTCCAGAAAAAACAAACCACCCCTTGCAGAAAAGATAAAGTGCACCCTCTCCCATGATCGGTCAACGCACACATAATAATTGGTGGCTCACGCAAGGCCACACCTCAAGTATTAAGGGCAGATGGATTGTTTTTTCTGGTCCCCTTTCTCCATCGTGTTAAGTCCCATTAGTTTTGAGATTATAAAACGTCCGGTCCATTAGTTTGACGATTTTAACACATTTCGACCCATTTCGTTGTCAATTTAAAGACCTTTTGTGCCATCTAGGTGTCAATTTTTTCTTGGCGAGCAAAAGCGAGCATTAAATTTTAAGAGGAATCGGCCTTTGGCCGGGACATTTTTCTACCGAAAAATGTACACCTTAATCTTGGAGGGGGGTCTAGGGGGTGTTCTTCTAAGTTTGATGGAGGTCTAGCGAGGAAACTAAGCAGTAAAGGAATACATTAATTAATAGACCAATAAAACGGCCCATCTCCCAGTATAAAATAAAGTGTCCCCTCTCCCATGATCGGTCAGAGCACACAGTCTCCCGCCCGTAATAAAGTATCCCCTCTCCCATGATCGGTCAGAGCACACAGTCTCCCGCCCGTAATAATCCGTGTCTCACGAAAGGCTGCGGCTCAATTATTAAAGGCAATAGTCTATGGGCAGGGTCGAATCTGGAATAACTGAATAATGCAAACTCAATTGTATCATGATCACCGGAGATTCGTTTGTTCAGCAGAAACAATATCTAAAAACTAATAAGGTTAAACATGGAGGAGAAGGGGGTCCAGAAACCCCCCCCCCCCCCTTTTAAGGCCATGTATGCTTCTGTGGAGGGTCGTATCTTGACCACTGGGGTAATACACAACTAGACTCACCCCGTCATTTGCCGGAGGATAACAGGTTTTTTCACAATACGTAGACGGAAGTCTTTTATTAAGAAAAAAAAAAAAAAAAAAAAAGAGAGTCAACGGTTCACCAGAGAAGAAAGTAACTTATTTCGAAATTGTCCTTTAATTTGTTAGTTGTTTGTGCGTGATATGCTTTCTTACTGTTTATCTCTCTTTTTGGACTACCCCGGTTTCGTCCCATTGTTTTGGAATTTGAGGAAGTTTCACATCCTTATCGATCGATCGATCGATAGAGATAATAGATAGATAGAAAGGAGTGAAAGGACGACATAAATAGCTCTCTCACTTTTCGATATACGTTTCCTGTTTTCACACCGCCTCCTCCTTTAATCTGGCTCTTACATCCAAGCTTCGATGAACTTCCAAATGAGGATTATGCTTTCACTCCTTGGCTTTGTTTATTTTGCCCTGCATCGAAAAAAAATGTCAACGAGTGATCGATTTCGTTTTGATTTTGTACTTTTCTGACAATAGTGGTCTACAAATAACCCTAATCTGTCTAATACCCTCAGTTTATCGAGAGTAGTGTCTTTATCACATTACCATTCTTGAACATATATTTTGTTTATTTCGAAAACAAAACCTATGACGTGACTAAAATTAAAAGAAATAAGAGTATGCTTGCGACCTATTTTCTTGAATATGTGTTTCAAGAAAATCATGTTATCATATGCAGCCAATTTACATGTAGGATATTTTTGAAAGAGGATGCGTTTCCTGGATAATAAGCATGTTTTTCTCATAAATGTAAGTGTTTGTGTGTCTTACATAAATCTTAAGAAAATAAATTGAAACCTAAATATATATGGAGCATTACATTGCAAAGGAGAGAGAGAGAGAGAGAGAGAGAGAGAGAGAGAGAGAGAGAGAGAGAGAGATAGATAGATAGATACAGTATATTTGACATAGTTTACAGATACATTTATTACCTCTGAAATACTGAATTAACATAACAAAATATATAACTACCTGTTTTATTTCCAATCTTTTTATTACATTTCACAAAGATGTATATTGTTCAAGAAAAGAAAGGTGTGTTTTCATTGCAACATATCAATTTATACCGAGGTCATTCTTGCGTTGTGTGTCAAGGTGGAATAGTGTGAAAAGATTGACGGACATATTTGGGTCTGCAGACTCTGACATGTTGCTCAATACTATATATGTTTTATCTTGATTATATACAGTAATAAAATGGACCAAATATATAAGACCTAGGAAATAAATGTTCCATATATATGTGTGTGTGTGTGTGTGTGAGATCTAAACCAATCATGAAGATTTTTCACCTCCACTTATTCGAATGCAGTACATGCGTGTATACCATTAAACAACGAAGATCAGTACATAATAATAGGCCTAAGTGGTGGAATAAAGACATTGCGGATTGCCTGCTTGCTAAAAAGAATGCTCATGATAAATTAATAATTTCTGACACCCATGAAAATAAAGTGTTATATGTAGATCTACGACGCAAAGCCAAAAATAAAGTGTTATATGTAGATCTACGACGCAAAGCCAAAAATAAAGTGATGTATGTAGATCTACGACGCAAAGCCAAAAATAAAGTGATATATGTAGATCTACGACACAAAGCCAAAAATAAAGTGATATATGTAGATCTACGACGAAAAGCCAAAAATAAAGGGATATATGTAGATCTACGATGCAAAGCCAAAAATAAAGTGATATATGTAGATCTACGATGCAAAGCCAAAAATAAAGTAATATATGTAGATCTACGACGCAAAGCCAAAAATAAAGTGATATATGTAGATCTACGATGCAAAGCCAAAAATAAAGTGATATATGTAGATCTACGACGCAAAGCCAGAAAGTTAATCAAGCAAAGTAAAAACACGCTAGACATGTTGCATATTAAAGAAAGTTCCCATCAATATATCTTGGTTATTTTGAAGATTTGTTTTATGAAATAAATATTTGGTATTGATAAATATTGATAAATATTGATAAATGCCTTGGGTTAACATTCCACACTGATATTTGGTATTGATAAATACGTTCAATGTAATTAATTTATTCATTGTTTGTTTTATGTTTTTTGTTCAAACCCATTGAACGTATTTATCAATACAAAATATCAGTGTGCAGAGACTTGGCAGTTTTATATTTTTCCATTAAGTACCGAGACATTAGCAGCTAAGGGATTCAATTTAACGTCGGGTGAACAGAAATAGAGAATAAGTCCTATATCCTAAGACCATCTCCCATTCCTTAGAACCATCTCCCAGGACAATCTTCGAGGTCTCTTCCCCCAGGGCAATCTTCAAAAAATTAATATACGCATCACCTGAAAAAAAAACTATCTGTTAAACGTTGTCAATAAAGTGTTCCTCCCCATATGGTGCTTGTAGTTACAATCTTCAAAGTTCCGTCTCCCAGGCCCAGGTCCCATTTCCTACGTCCCAGGTCCCAGGACAATATGCCAGCCCCCCGCCGCCCTCCCCCCTCCCCCAGCCAGCCAGGTCACGTCAACTGGCTGAGCGCTATCGGGATGATGAGGTAAGGGTAGAGGAGTGGTGGTGGTGGTGGTGGTGGTGGTGGACTATAATAATAATATCGGGGCCGCCTCATCACCGTAATGTATCAGGAGTTCTTGCCGGCCATTCACCTCCTCTCCACTAATTTCTACAGGGAATATAGACGGCCATTGAACTGTTCTCGAGGGGAGGCAAGGGAGGGAGGGGGGTAATGTTGACTGTTGTTACATACTGGGTCGATATAGGTCAGATCTAGGTTTAGTTTTTACTCTTGCTCTGTCTGTCATCTCTCTCTCTCTCTCTCTCACTCAGCTTCCTTCTCCCTTCCCCAATGCCCACTCAGCTTCCCTCTCACCCCCCTCTCCATCCAGCCCACTCAGCTTCCCTCTCCCTACTCCTTCCCCGCCCACTCTGTTTCCCTCTCTCCCCCAACCCACTCATCTTCCATCTCCCCCTCCCCGCCCCCTCAGCTTTCCTACCCCTCCTTCCCACCCACTCAACTTTCTTCTTCCCCCACCCTTCCTCCTCGCCCATTCAGCTTCCCTCTCTCCACCCACACTCTTCCCTTCCTCTCCCCGCCCACTCAGCTTCCCTCTCACGCCCGCAGACTTACTAGAGACGTGACTGCGGCTACCACCAGTCTGAAATTGGCCCGTTGGAAGAGAGAGAGAGAGAAGGTGGAAGAAGAAATAGAGTAGGGGGTAGGGACAACATTTTAGGAGGAGAACACGGATTAAGACGAAGAATGCAAACAGGAGAGCAAAGTAATGATAATCTGGACGAAAGGAAAATACATATAGAGTAGAAGGAAGAGGGGAAAGAAAACGGGAAGAGAGGAAAACAAGGAAGGAAAAGAAAACGGGAGGAGAGGAAAACAAAGAGGGGAAGAAAACGGGAGGAGAGGAAAACAAGGTGGGGTAGAAGAGAGAGAGAGGTCATCGGGCAATATGTGAAAAGCTAAAAAGAAGAATTGGAAGAGAAAAGAAGAAGGAGGAGAGATAATTTGGAACTGTTTATAAGGCAGTGAAGGAGGGGGGACTATGTAAAGATGAAGTGGGTGTGGAGAGGAAATAGAGAGACATTTGGGAAGGAAGGGAGTTTGGGAGAAGAAGATAGAAAAGAAAAGAAAGAAGAATAAAGAAAACTAAATAAGAAGGAAAAGAAGAGTTAGGGAGAAGAAGTAAGAAAGAAAAGAAGAAAACAATAGAAGGAAAAAGAAAGAAAAAAAGAATAAGCTTTCCAATATCAAGGAGTTTGGAGCAGTCGCTAGGAGTATCGACTCTGTGTTACTCCAGGAGAAATGGTGCAGAGTGCGACAAATTATCAGAGTTAGACGGGCTAGAACAGAGTTGGACGGACTAGGACGGAGTAACACTGTCTTAGTCCGTGTACTAACAGAGTTCGTCAGGGATGTTACGGAGTGCAGTCGTTATAAATGCTGAGTGCAACGGAGTACGACGGAGCAAATCCGAGTATAAAGGAATGTAAAAGAGTACAATCATGTTCACGTACAGAGTGACATACCGACTTCAATGACCATGCCCCAGGAGACATACTGTATATTATATAAGGACATGTATGAGCGAACTATGCCACACAAGCCAATTTACCCAACTCAGTCGATTTATTAATAAAACGAATCCATTTACTGTATTAGTATCACTCTTTAACCATGAGAACCACAGAACACTAAAGCTTACCTCATATGAAATATATAATGTTAATATAATCATAAAGATATGTCAAGAAATATAAACAAAAGGAAGACATGATAAAGAAATGGAGGGAATATGAATAAACGAAAGAAATGGAGGGATGGAAAGGGGAGAGACAAAATATAATATAGTGTAAAGCAAAGGAAGTATTATCTAATCCCTGCCAGGTAATTCAACATTTGTTTATCTCACTATAACTAACCCTAGCTTGTAAATTATCAGAGCGAACAAAACTGGACACTGACCATTGAAAACATTCAGGAGGAATTATCCCTATAGAAGTCATTCATTCATAGCCCGAATGGCCTTGAACAAAATTAATATTGATCGCAGGTTGAGGGAAAATGGATAAACAAAGAAATGGAGGTAGGGGAATGAGGGAGGAGAGAAGACGATAAATTGAAGTGGGAACCTAGGGCAGTATTATGATAAACTAAGAGTGTGGCACTGCAGTAAATACAAAATAAAATGGAGGGAGAAACGAAAGGAGGATATATGGAAGGAAAATGAAAGAGTTATATGTATATTTTATTCATTAATAACCCGAGTGGCCTTGAAAACTATATTGATCACAAGCAGAAACGAACTACAAATGTTAAGGAAATTGAATAAATGAAAGAACTGGAGATATGGAATGAGGATGGAGAGAGTGTGAGAAAGAATAGTAGGGTTTTTCGCAGACTGAGTTTAAGGGGGGGGGGGGGTTCACTTTTTGGTCGATTTTTGCATGTATTCATTATGTTTCTAGTTTCCTTCCTAGACCTCCATCAAATTTAATAAAACATCCATTAGATCGCCCTTCTAGATTAATTTGTACATATTTCGGTAGAAAAATTTACCGGCCGAAGGCCGGTTCTTCCAACATTACAGGCTCACTATCGTTCGCCAGGGAAAAAATAGACACCTAAATAGCACGAAAGGTCTAAATATTGACGAAGAAATTGGGCGAAAGGTCTTAAAATCAACTAACTAATGGGGCAAACATCTTAACATCTGAAAACTAATGAAGCTAAACATAAGGGAGAAAGTGGTCCAGAAAAACGGTCTGCCTCCCCTTAAAGGAGTATTTTTTAGTGTAATGCAGTATGATGACATTGTAGTGTAATGCAATTGTTTGGAGTCGGAACGAGTTGAAACCTAGTCTATCGGACTTTCCGAATTCGGGACTGAAAATTAAAAAGAATGACCTGGAACATTTTCTACCAAAAAATTAACAAATTTATCTAAAAGGGGGATCTTGAGGATAATGTATTAAGCTTGATGGAAGTCTAGCGAAGAAACTAAAACAACAATAAACATTATTATTAATAATATTAAACAATAAATAACACCTACCCCCTTAACTAATCTAGAAGAGGCTTGGTTAGGAATATTTCCTTTTTGTTTGTGTGTGAACTCCGCATTCAGAAATTAAACTAATACCGATACTGTCTAAAACAATATATATATAAAAACAAAAATAAATAATAATAACAATAAAATAATAATAATAATAATAATAATCATAATAATAATAGCAGTGATAATAGTAACTGCAAAATGAATGTCATGTTTTAATATTACTATCCCTCAATCTTTGTTTCATTCCCCCTGTGCTTAGAGGATTTTCATATTCCTTTGTCATATTATCAGTTGATTTTATTTAATCTCTCTCTCTCTCTCTCTCTCTCTCTCTTTTCGACATATCATTGGTCTCGTTTCATCTATTATCGTTTGTTTATTTCCTCTCTCCCTCTCTCTTTGTTTTCGTCTTGTTGGGTTTGTTTAATTCCGCAAACTTTCGATCTCTCTCTTTCCCTCCCTCCCTCTCTCTCTCTCTCTTTCTCTTTCTTTCTTTCTCTCTCTCTCTTTTTCTCTCCACAACACAGTTGATGATCCAGTCTTGAGCGGAGGCCAATTTTTGCCACTTAGTTAGATTAGACAGACTTTTTACCACCTTCGTTCCTCCTTCCCCCCATTTTCTATTTCCATCTTGTTTTCTCCCATTTTCTATTTCCGTTTTCTTTCCTCCAATTTATATTTCCAACTTGCTTTCTCATATGTTCTACTTCCAATTTCTTGCCCACATTTTCTATTTCCATCTTGCTTTCTCCCAGTTTCTACTCCCGTTTTCTTGTACCCATTTTCTACTTCCATCTTGCTTTCTCCCATTTTCTATTTCCGTTTTCTTTCCTCCATTTTCTATTTCCGTTACCTTTCTCCGTTTTTATTTTCATTTTTCTTTCGATTTTTTTTTTCTGTGTTTCTTGCCCGATTATTATATTTATCTTTTTCAATGTTTTCCTCTCTTTTCATTTTCGTTATTCTTACCTAGTTCCTTTCTCTGTCTTCGTTCAGCTTTCGTTCCTCCTTCTCCCCATGTTCTATTACCACCTCTCTTGCCCTTGTCTTTATTCGGGTTTTTCTTTCATCCTTTCTTTTTGTATCTTCGTTCCTTTTTCATCCTTATGATATATATACTGTATATATTTATCTTTATTTCGTGCAGTATTTTCATATTCAATATAATATTCAGATTTTGTATCTGTCTTTCTCAATATTTTTTTAAATTGACCACTTGAGAGTTTCAGGCTCTCAGTCTATGCCCGAGAGGGAGTATTTGGAATATAGATATCTCTTTAAAAAAAAAAAAAACACAGAAAAAAAAAAAAATTGCTCCCTAGACCTCTATCAAGCTTAAAAACCTCCCCAAGACCTCCCTTCAAGATATCATTGTACATTTTTCGGTAGAGAAATCTCCTGCCTCTTAAAATTCAGGCATGTTATCGCTTGCAAGAAAACATCAGCACCTACTGTAAATGGCACGACATTTAATATTGACAAAGAATTGGGGCGAAAAAATATAAGAAATGGCCAAAGAATATTTACTTCCATTATCCATGACACCAGGAGGAGATTGGAAGAAGGAGGATGAGAGTGTGAGAGAAAGAGAGTGAGAGTGAGTTGAGTGTGAGTGAGAAAATGAGTGAGTGAGAGTGAGTTGAGTGTGAGAGTGAGTGAGTGAGAAAGTGAGAGTAAGTGGACCTCAAATGGGCCTTGGTCTCTGAGTCTTCTTCTGGACGACCTAGATGTGTGTGAATTCTTATTTTATCTAGTAGTTTCCGACTCGAGCTCTGTCTCGAGTCGGCCACCCCCAGCTATGGGGTATGTGCCTGAGTATATACATATTACATACATACATACATCCACGAAGAATCTACACACAATTAAATATGCAGATAAAACATGACATCAAAAAAAATATATAAGCGTAACTCTACTGTATATGGAGTCTCGTTCTGAGGAAAAATATTTAACGGAAATGGATGTACCCGGAGAAAAAATAAATAAATATAAAAATAAAAATACGTCGGTAATCCTTATTCCTATCCAAGGTAAGGAAAGCCCCCCCCTCAACTTTATGGTAACTTACGGTAACTTAGAGAAACTTGTGTATTCAGGGTGTGGGTGAGGGGAGGGGGGGGGGGGGGGTGAGGAGGAGGGAGAGATAGATAGATTTTTTTTCTTTTTTTTTCTATATTCCAACTACTCCCTCTCGGGCATAGGCTGATAGCCTTTTACACTCTACCGCTGAACACGGTGAGGCCCGTGAGGTCTTGCTCCAGTCTAGGGAGTGAGACATGCGAAGCTTCACGGCTCGAAGCAATTCCATCTCTGAAGCTGCTCCGCCTCTGTGATTCACAGTCTCATCCCCCAGGCTCGGACCCTCACTCTCAGAACGCCACCTGTTGAGCAATTAACTCAGTAGGCATTGCCCCCCTGTAGCATATTTTTGAATATGGGAATATTCATACAATGCTATTTAATCAGGGAACAATGAGGGTATTTATTTGGCATTTCGGTGTGCTGTGGTAATGCACTGATACTAGGTACAGCACAAATTCCATCCCAATAATATCTTCCCATTGACATATTGGGATTCGAACCCGGGTCCATTAGATTACCAGTCCAGTGGCAAGACCACTCCGCCACACCTCCCCTAAATAGAGAGAGAGAGAGAGAGAGAGAGAGAGAGAGAGAGAGAGAGAGAGAGAGAGAGAGAGAGATAGATACAGAGTGAGAGTGAGTTTGAGTGTGAAAGTGAGTGAGATAGAAAGTCATATTCAAAATATCTTTCTGTTTGTATAATGCGCTCTCTCTCACTTTCTCTCTCTCTCTCTCTCTCTCCCTCTCTCTCTCTCTCTCCTAAAACACATTGAAAGCATTTGGAAAACAATTGGATGGAACGCATTAAAAAGTTTTGACGAGACTAGGACGGAGAGAGAGAGAGAGAGAGAGAGAGAGAGAGAGAGAGAGAGAGAGAGAGAGAGAGAGAGAGAGAGAGAGATAGACAGAGAGAGAGAGAGATAAAGAGACAGACATAGAGATAGAGATAGAGAGAGATTTACATTTATTTACATATACTTCAAGGTATACACTGACCGCACAGACCTCATCATCCCAGCGAGTTGGTAGGGCCTAAATTCTAATAGAGGATGACAAAAATATATAAGTAGAAGGAGTGAATTGGTGATAGATAGATAGATAAATAGAGATAGATAGATAGACTAGATATATCGATATAAACTAAGATTAATAGTCATTTACATAGATTGACAGATAAATAATAAGACAGAGATAGGTAAAGAGAAATATTAACATGGCAATTATAGAGGCAGATAAACAGACAATATTTCTTCTTAATAGGCACATACATACATACATATACAAATTAGATAGATATATAGACAGATAGATAGAGAAAGAGATAGCCAAACTGACACATAAATAAAGTGAGAGTGAGGAAGAAAAAAAAGTTCGGCGGTGTGGTGTGGAAGAGCGGGCGGAATGGTTTTATTTGAAAGGAAGGCGGTGTCCGAGTTGTTTTCACTTAGAGAGCCACCCGGGAGCTAGGCGTGAATATCGAGTGGTGGTGGTGGTGGGGGGGGGGGGGGGGGGGGGGGGGGGCGAGAGAGAGAGAGGGGGGGTAAGAGAGAGAGAGAGAGAGAGAGAGAGTTAAATAACGTCAAGATGGCCAACTGAATCAAGGATTCTTTATAATATATATATACCGGTATATATATATTTTTTTGTTATACTGTATACGGTATATAAATATATATATATATATATTTTTTTTTACATGAAGTACAGAGTTGATGAAATACAGACGGATAAAAGTACGGGAATGTGTTGAGGAAGGTTTTATTTTTTGGTCGATTTGTTCCTATATTTATTATTATTTTAGTTTCCTCCCTGGACCTCTATCAAGCTTAGAAAAACATCCCCAAGATCCCCCTTCTAGGTAAACATCCCCAAGATCCCCCTTCTAGGTAAAACATCCCCAAGATCCCCCTTCTAGGTAAACATCCCCAAGATCCCCCTTCTAGGTAAAACATCCCCAAGATCCCCCTTCTAGGTAAAACATCCCCAAGATCCCCCTTCTAGGTAAACATCCCCAAGATCCCCCTTCTAGATAACTAACACATCCCCAAGATCCCCCTTCTAGATAACTAACACATCCCCAAGATCCCCCTTCTAGATAACTAACACATCCCCAAGATCCCCCTTCTAGGTAAAACATCCCCAAGATCCCCCTTCTAGGTAAAACATCCCCAAGATCCCCCTTCTAGGTAAAACATCCCCAAGATCCCCCTTCTAGGTAAATATGTAACTTTTTGGTAGAATAGCTTTTCTAAATAACAGGCTCGCTATCGCTCATCAGGAAAACCTAGGACACAAGGACACTTAAACGACACAAAAATTCTTAATATTGACAATGAATTGGGGTGAAAAGTCTTATAATCGCCAAACCAATGGACCAAACGTTTTTGTAATCTGAAAACTATTGGGGCTAAGCATGAGGGAGAAGGGGGCCCAGAAAAATAAGAGTAACTACCTCCCCCTTAAAGAAGAAGAAAGGCAGAGAAGCCCTTTATAGCGGCGCCAGGGTTAAGGAGTAGTGTTTGTTTTTTCGTCTATATAATTATTTATTCATATATTTATTTTTGAGTTTCCTCTCTAGACTTCCATAAAACGTAAAACAAAACAAAAACTCTAGACCCCCTTTCAAGATAAATCTTTAAATTTTTCGGTAGAAAAATTTCCTGGCCGAAGGCCGGTTCCTTTTAAAATTACAGGCTCGCTATCGCTTACTAGGATTTTTGTTTACACATATGTGGCACGAAAGCTCCTAATATTGACAAAGAATTGGGGTGAAAGGTCTTAGAATTACCAAACTAACGGAACGAACGTCTTACAATCTCAAAGCTATGCTAAACATGAGGGAGAAGGGGGTCCATAAAAAGCGACTACCTCCCCCTTAAAAGGATTTCCGTCTGAGTGGTGGCGGCGGCGACCTACGCGCATCATCGCTATATCGCCAAATGTGTTTTACCTGCTGAATGCCGATGAGATTTTAAGACGTTCGGCCCATTAGTTTGACGATTTTAACACCTATCGCCCCATTTCGTTGTCGATTTTAAGACCTTTCGTGCCATCTAGGTGTCGATTTGTTCCTGGCGAGCGACAGCAAGCCTGTAATTTAAAGAGGAAAAAAATGTACAAATATATCTTGAAGGGGGGGTCTAGGGGGTGTTTTTATTAAAGCTTGATGGAGGTCTAGCGAGGAAACTAAAAATTATATGAATAACTGAATAAATAGACCAAACAACCAGCCACTATCCCCTTAAAAGGATTTCCGTGTGAGTGGCGGCGGCGGCGACCTATGCGCATCATCGCTATATCGCCAAATGTGTTTTCCCTGCTGAGCGCCGCCGATGGGGGAACGGGGCGGCGGACGGCGGCTTATTAAATACAACCCAGTCTGAGCTATTGGAACAGTTGGAACGAGACGGGGAATGGTACTGCATGAACAAAACGGTACTACATGAACAAACGGTGAATGGTACACAATGAACGATTATACCATAGAATAAACCTTGGTGGTGGGACAAAGAAGCCAGCTCTCCCCTGCACATGTGTTTCATCCGTCTACAACTGGAGAGGCATTTATTACTAAACCCTTTCAGTACCGATGCCGTCCTTTTTAACTTTACTGTGGAGAAGAAGAAGAAGAAGGAGGCTACTATTAGACTATTTTATTCAGTTTTAAAAGGGCCTCTTGCATTTAACAGGCTTCTAAACATCTTACTTAACCCATTTTACTACCACAGATCCTTCTTAAACTGCCACAACAATCTTCTAAATATAGCTAGAATATAATAATAATAAAGAAGACGTCGCCGGTATAGACGTCGCCGGTATAGACGTCTCCGGTATAGACGTCGCCGGTATAGACGTCGCCGGTATAGACGTCGCCGGTATAGACGTCGCCGGTATAGACGTCGCCGGTATAGACGTCGCGCCGGATAGACGTCGCCGGTATAGACGTCGCCGGTATAGACGTCGCCGGTATAGACGTCGCCGGTATAGACGTCGCCGGTATAGACGTCGCCGGTATAGACGTCGCCGGTATAGACGTCGCCGGTATAGACGTCGCCGGTATAGACGTCGCCGGTATAGACGAAGCTAATTGTTCTTAATCCCTCATTATCCCTGAGCTTCAAAGCTTGTGGATTTCTGTCGTATATTCCTGGGGTAATGGGGCCATATATTACTGTCCTATTGTTTTTTGCCATAAACTTCTTTTAGAAAGTATAGTGAAACACCACTATAAAAAAGGATTCACATCAGGCTAGGATATGTGGAAGGTGAAGGTATTGAGGGATAAGCCTTTACAGCGTGTCATTTAGAGTACAATATGGGGGTGAGATATAAAAAAGGATTCGTATTAGGCTAGGATCTGTGTCTTAGAGTGTACATTACGTGGGGAGGTATAAAAACAAGGTACGACCCAAGCTCCCTACAGAAGACCGTGAGCGAAGTAAACAACCAGCCGGGATCCCACTTTTAAAGGGGGGGAAGGTTGCTTTTTCTGGCTCCCTTTCTTCTTCATGTCTAGCCCCATTAGTTTTCAGATTTTAAGATGTTCGGCCCATTAGTTTGGCGATTTTAAGAGCTTTCACCCTATTTCTTTGTTCAAATGAAGACCTTTCGTGCCATTTAGGTGTCGATTTTTTTTCCTGGCAAGCGATAGCGAGCCTGTAAATTAAGGAGGAATCGGCCTTTGCCCAGGCCATTTGTCTACCGAAAAATTTACAGATTTGTCTCGAAGGGGGGACTAATTAAAGAGTGTTTTTTAAATCTTGATGGGAGTCTAGCGAGGTTACAAAAAACAAAATAAATAAGTATATAAACAAATATATAAATTAACATAGAAATCAATTAATAATTATATATATAAATATAGAAATAAATCAATAGATAGAACAACAAATAAACCGTAGCCCCTTAAGTCGGGCCTGACGTATTGTCTTCAGAGGGGCCCCAGATAATGAAATCCAGCCTTTCAATCTATTTACTATTGTGATGCAAATCCTTCCTTGTTTTAGGCAGGCGGCGGGGATCTGTAGCCATGCAAATGAAACACCAATTGACAATGATGAAGCGTGTTCGTATCCCCTTCCCTGACTACAGCTACAGAAGGCATACATTTCTCTTATTTGTGTTGTTTTACTTGAGAACTCGATTTGGTTATATGTGAATGTAGTGTTCCGTTACTGTATAAATAAAGTGAAATAACAAGTGTAGAAGGAGGTGTGCCCAGAGCGAGAAAAAGGAATTGATGTAAAACTTGCGGCGGGGCCCAGCAGCCAGCCCGAACGGTGTTAATGATGCCTATTTTGGAAGCTTTTCGTATAACGAGACGTTTTTCCGTTTACAGACCTTCGCCTCCCGACCCTCCGCTCTCCCCCCTTACCTCTGACTAGCCCTCCCTACCCCTGCCTCCTCCCACCTCTATCCATCCCCCTTACCTCTTCCTCCGACTATTCCTCCCTACCCCTACCCCTTAACTCCGACTATCCCTCCTCTCCCCCCTTACCTCTTCCTCCGACTATCCCTCCTCTCCCCCCTTACCTCTTCCTCTGACTATCCCTCCCTACCCTTACCCTTTCCCTCCTCTACCCCTCCCCCTTACCTCTTCCTCCGACTATCCCTTCCTACCCCTACCTCTACCCCCCCCCCCCCCCCCCCCCCCCCTTGGATTTTTCCTCGACCCCTACCTCCTCCCCCTCACCTCTTCCTCCGATTAGCTATCTCTTCCCCCTTCGTATTTTTCTTCCACCTGTATCCCCTTCCCTCTTCCTCCGACTATCCCTCCCGACCCCTACCTCCTCCCACTTGACTTGTTCCTCCACCTTAACTCTTTCCTCCACCTCTACCTCTTCCCCTTACCTCTTCCTCTGATTATCCCTCTCCACCCCACCTCTTCCTACCCCTTCCTCCCCCCCCCCCCCCCCTCCACCTAGCTTGTCCCACCCCTACCCTTTCCAAGAGTTTATTTTTTGCAAGGATGGGGGGGTGGGAGGATTGTAGCTTATAACATCTTTACTAACTCTTTCAGTATTCGGACGCATTTTCCCTCTGTATTCAGGGGCAGGAGGTTAGGAATCCTCCTCCCCTTGTAAAATAATCCTACTCAACGAGACAAAGAAAGGGGCGAGGGAACGCCTAAGAATTGGAACTTTAAGAGAGAGAGAGAGAGAGAGAGAGAGAGAGAGAGAGAGAGAGAGAGAGAGAGAGAGAGAGAGAGAGAGAAGAAACAAAATAATGTTCCCAGCCTCCCGTGTCCAAAAGGGGTTGCCCGGCCGTCACTCCTACTTACCCTTTCTGGTCTATTATTCATATATTTTCTCGAATTTCTCTCTTGGTTTCTGGTTTGGGTATTTCTCCATGAATAAGTTAGATTACCTGTGAGGTATTTTCGTCACTTGAATCTCTCTAGCGTGTGGGAATGTGTGTGTGGTGCTGTGGGTGTGTGTGTGGTGCTGTGTGTGTGTGTGTTTGCATGTGTGTGTGGTGGGGTATGTGCGTGGGTTTGAGGAAGTTCAATCTATATATTATTAGCATGAAGTTGTACAGAGAAAAAAAACACACCTATACTAATTCTGACTGGTTTGTTTGTGATTGACTATGTACTAAAGAGTGGAAGAGATCTCCATGTATACCGCGTTCTTCAGGAATACCAATTGAGGCAGAAAGGTTTACTTATTGATCGAGATATTTTTAGATTTATTATTCTTTTAGTTTCCTCCCTAGACCTCCATCAAGCTTAAATAAACATCCAAGACCCCCCCCCCCCCCCCCCCCTTGGGAACATTTATAAATTTTTCGGTAGTGGTTCTTCATAAATTTCAGGCTCGCTATCGCTACCCAGGAAAAAGTTGACACCTAAATGGAACAAAAGGTCTTATTATTGATATAAATATGGACCAAAAAGTCTTAAAATTGCAAAACTAATGGGCTGAACGTCTTAAAATCTGAAAGCTAATGGGGCTAAGCATGAGGGAGAAGGGGGCCCAGAAAATCCCACAATCCCCCCTTAATCATGTAGATGGGATGGGAAGAGTTGCAGCCTAGAATGTTGCCAGAAGAAACCCATGGGATTGGAGTCGGTAGGTGAGTGTAGGCATGCGCCGTAGTGAAGTGGACCTCTTTTTACTGATTGGTGTCCTCACCTGATTTTTTTCTTTCTTCTCTTATCTAACTTAACTTTTCTTAACCCTTTGAAGATTAGGACGCATTTTGGCAGTTTATTGTGGCTATTATTAAACGATTTTATACAATTTACGAAGGATCAGTAGGAATTAAAAGGGTAAAGACTATCTCAATTAACCCCCTTCCTAATCTGAATATAATCGTCTAATAATAGTCAGAACACAGAAGAGAAATGCGTAATCGGATCTGGAAAGGGTAACTGCTTCCTTCACCTTTCCTTCTGTGTCAACACCATTCCTTTCCTCTCTCTGTCCTGGGCTTGTCCATGTCTGACCTGTATTGAGGGAACCCTAATGTGGCCTGTCAGTTGGACCATCTCTCTCTCTCTTTCTCCCACACACTCTCTCTTTCCCATATTGCCGCCTCACCTTCACTCTCACACACTCTTTCCGTCTCCCACATTAACCTTGCTCCCTCTCACTCCCACTCTCAAACACACTCTCCCACACACTCTTCCACTCCCATATTGTCGTCTAACCCTCGCCCTTGCATTCCTCGCCCACACACGTTTACGTTTAAGTTTACGTTGAGGGACCCGCAGAGGGCCACTCTCGGGCGGCATGATATGCAGGGCTTGTGCTTTAGGACTAATGGTTGAGGACAGGATCAGGATTAGGGATGTAATGATTGGTGATCCTAGTTCTAAATGAATCAAGGGTGGGGATATTAACTACATGGGAGGTGGTTCCACTCTTGGATGCTGCGGTGAAAAAATTATTGTCTAAATATGTCCATGCTTGCCTGATACGTGTGGTATTTTAGGTTGTGGCTGCGTCTCGTAAATCGTATACTTGTAGGGTGTGAATACATATCTTTGTCTATGTCTACTAAGTTATCTTCTGTTGTCTGTGCATTTGTCTTCTTGTTGCAAGTGGGTCGAGTTTAATGTCTTGTTTGAGCAAAGTGACAGATGTAGTGTGTCTGTAATCACGTCTGATCCATCTTGCAGCTTTGTTTTGTATGGCCTCTAGTTTACTCTTACTCTCACCCACACACACTCTCCCCCTCTCCACTCTCACTCTCTCCCACACACACTCTCCCCCTCTCCACTCTCACTCTCTCCCACACACACTCTCCCCCTCTCCATTCTCACTCTCTCCCACACACACTCTCCCCCACACACACTCTCCCCCTCTCCACTCTCACTCTCTCCCACACACACTCTCCCCCTCTCCACTCTCACTCTCTCCCACACACACTCTCCCCCTCTCCACTCTCACTCTCTCCCACACACACTCACCCACACACTCTCCCATATTGCCGTCTCACCCACACACACTCTCCCCCTCTCCACTCTTACTCTCACCCACACACACTCTCCCCCTCTCCACTCTCACTCTCTCCCACACACACTCTCCCCCTCTCCACTCTCCACTCTCACTCTCTCCCACACACACTCACCCACACACTCTCCCATATTGCCGTCTCACCCTCACCCTTGCATTCCTCGCCCACATTTTCTGCACAACCATTACTTTGGGTCGTTTGTCCCCGTGTCACCAGCGAGCGGGTCCGGCCAGGCGGGGGGATTTTCAACAACCCACTTAAGAAGGGAAGATATGGTTGTACTTTTTTTCTGGCCCCCCTTTTCTCCCTCATGTTTAGCCCCATTCAGCCTACTGTTTTAAGACGTTAGCCAAATTAGTTTGGCGATTTTAAGACCTTTCACCCTATTTCTTCGTCAATGTTAAGACCTTTCGTGCAATTTAGGTGTCGATTTTATTCTTGGCGAGCGATAGAGAACCAATGATTTAATGGTGACCGGAAGCCGCGACATTTTTCTATCGAAAAGTGTACAAATTGAACTCGAAAGCGGGTCATTTGTCCCTGTGTCACTAGCAAGCGGACGGCCAGGCGGGGGAATTTTGCCCAACCCACTTAAGACCATATGTACAGTTACTTTAGTTAGTTATAATAGGAATTCAGAGGCTATCAACCCTTCTGGATTATTAAGCCAGCACACTGTAAATCAAGGATGATTAGCCCCATTAGTTTTGACATTATAAGACGTTTGCCCCATTAGTTTGTCGATTTTAAGATCTTCCATCACATTTTTTGTCAATATTAGGATCTTTCGTGCCATTTAGCTGTCGATTTTTTCCTGGCGAGCGATAGCGAACCTGTAATTTTAATAGGAACTGGCCGGCCGGTACATTTTTCTACCGAGAAATGTACATATTTATCTCGAAGGGGGGGTCTAGGGGATGTTTTTTTTAAGCTTGATGGAGGTCTAGGGAAGAAACTACACAATAGTTAAAAAAATATTACTAATATAAATAAATACATAAATAAATCTACCAATGAATAAACCCTACCCTCTTAATAAACCCTACCCTCTTAATAAACCCTACCCTCTTAATAAACCCTACCCTCTTAATAAACCCTACCCTCTTAATAAACCCTACCCTCTTAATAAACCCTACCCTCTTAATAAACCCTACCCTCTTAATAAACCCTACCCTCTTAATAAACCCTACCCTCTTAATAAACCCTACCCTCTTAATAGACCCTACCCTCTTACAAAACCCTACCCCTTTTAATAAACCCTACCCCTTTTAATAAACCCTACCCCTTTTAATAAACCCTACCCCTTTTAATAAACCCTACCCCTCTTAATAAACCCTACCCTCTTAATAAACCCTACCCTCTTAATAAACCCTACCCTCGTAATAAACCCTACCCTCTTAATAAACCCTACCCTCTGAGCGGCATTGTATGTATGTAAAGGCTGAATCAAGGTTTATAGATACAACGTTGTATCTATGGACCTTGGGCTGAACGAGCCGAGCCGAGGTGGTGCCATATATAGGAGAGGTGGTGCCATATATATTTCACTCGATATGAAGACATTTTAAGCTTAGATATTGATGATGCCAAATTATTGATCAAAACATACTTCGTGCCGAGACATCACTTATTAGCGTCATTGTACGAGGTCTACATACTAAAGGGCCCGGAGCCATGCATACCCTGAAGTTCACCCCTGCAGGCACAGGTCCAGGAGAGTGAGTGCATAAGTGGCAAGCAGAACACAGTCAGCAAGGATCTGTGTAGTCTATCCCCCCCCCCCCCTCTCTCTCTCTCTCTCTCTCTCTCTCTCTCTCTCTCTCTCTCTCGTAATGTCTTTCACCCGATGTTTCCAGTATCCTATATATGGCGGTTTTCTTATGTGCAATTCATGTTAAAACCTTTCTCTCTCACACTCTCACTCTATCTTTCCACACACACACACACACACACACTCACTCATACACACATATACATACATACACATACACACACACACACATGCCCACTCACTCACTCCGTCTCTTTCTCTCGCTACACACACACATTTACGCCCACACACTCACTCTCTCGCGACACACACACACACACACACACACACACACACACACACACACACACACTTACACCCACTCACTCTTGCTGACAATACTCACTCACCCTTTATTTCACGCAGGGTCGGGGCCAACACCTAAATCACAATTTATTCATGGAAATGCAAACGAAGAGAAAAGAAAATCTGGTGCAGCCGAACACAGCAAAGATCTGGTGCAGCCGAACACAGCAAAGATTTGGTTGTGTCGTAAAGCAAGCGACGATACTGGTTACCGGGGGGGGGGGACATAGGACGACAAACAATACGAGAGAGAGAGAGAGAGAGAGAGCGTATTATAAGTGTGGTTAAATTGGACTGTACAACGTTAGGAACTCTTAAGATACAAAATACAGTCACAATGAAAGAGATAATTTGTCAGATAGCAAACTCCATTTCAGTTACTGTTAGACTCGGATACTGTGACTCCGATACAGCCGCCGATAAAGGGCTCGTGTGACACCGGCCTCAGACTGAGCTGATAATATGCCTTTATAATATTACCAAGAAGCAATTAATGCCTCACTTTTAAATGGGGATGGTCTTATTTATTTGCCTATTTATTTTTATAATTTAGCTTCCTCTCTATACCTCCATCGAGCTAAAAAAAAAAAAAAAAAAAAAAATTTTTTTTTACATTTTTCGATAGACAAATGTCCCGGCCGGAGACCGTTTACTACTATCTTACTATCTACCCGTCGCAATCTTCCGCAAGATTATCAATTACTCTTCAACAATACACAAATTATCCCTTCATCTTCCCTCAATATTCTTGATGCATTTTTTTCATCCAACCTTTCTTGGCAAGATCATATTGTCACTCTTCCTAAAACAGCTTCCCAGTAGTTACTGTAGGTGTGGTCAGCCGTCTCTGTGGGTCCTTAACCCCAGTACAGCTTCTTGCTCTGTATCGGGGCCCAGTGCGCCCATGTATCGGGTATTGTTTGCATGTGGGGGGAGGCTCCACCCATAAAGCACTTCTAGAAAGAGTAGAGTCAAAAGTATTTCGCCTCATCATCTCACCTCCTTTTACTAGTTCCCTACAATCCTTTTCTACACGCTGCAATGTTACATCTCTCAGTGCATACCCCCTCCCTTGCAATGAGTGCGAGTCACTCCTATTCTGTCCAGCTCTCCAACCCAAGAATTAGCAAATTATCTCAAGTCTGTCTTCTACTCAACAAGTGAACTCTGGAACTATCTCCCTCAATCAATCTTTCCTTCATCCTATGACTTAGACTGCTTTAAACTTCGTTTATCCGGGCATTTTGACCCCAACGTCCCTTGAATTTGGCTTTGAGGGAGACACTCCTTTGTACTCGTTACAGGCAGCCAGCCTTTTGTCTCCTTCATACTCATAAAAAATAGAGATTATAGGTGAGGAAGACAGGTTGAGACTGGGGCAAGCATCCTAAAATCTCCAAACAAATGGGGCTAAACATGAGGGAGAAGGGGGTCCATAATAAACATGTTCCCTTAAGGCCGAAGCCACCCGAGGAGCTAATGTTTATGTCAGTATATATTATGCTAATTTAATTACCCACGTGCTGTTGTGGTAAGTAATAATGGCGGGGGGAGGGTGAGTGGAAGGATGGACCCGCTGAGATACATAAACCTGGCTTGTAATGTGGAGGAGTTTGGTTTTAGTGGACGGTTTAACTATTATGCTTACCCGCGGATGTTTGGTTTTAGTGGCCGGTGTAACTATTATGCTTACCCGCGGATGTTTGGTTTTAGTGGCCGGTGTAACTATTATGCTTACCCGCGGATGTTTGGTTTTAGTGGCCGGTTTAACTATTATGCTTACCCGCGGATGTTTGGTTTTAGTGGCCGGTGTAACTATTATGCTTACCCGCGGATGTTTGGTTTTAGTGGCCGGTGTAACTATTATGCTTACCCGCGGATGTTTGGTTTTAGTGGCCGGTGTAACTATTATGCTTACCCGCGGATGTTTGGTTTTAGTGGCCGGTGTAACTATTATGCTTACCCGCGGATGTTTAGTGGCCGGTGTAACTATTATGCTTACCCACGGATGTTTCTGAATCACATTTAACCCCTTTCAATACGATGACGTCTCTATTATCTCACTCTGGCGGACACTAGATGATTTTTAGACGTTCCAGATGGTTTATCGAGCATGTTTTTCCTAGAGGTAGATTATAAGGTAAATATAATTGTCTAATAGAAACCAGATCGGCTGAGAATGACGTAATCATGCTGAAGGGGTTAAATATATTCTGATGTGTATGTTAAATATTAGATATAAAGGGAGGGAGGGAAACAGATAGGATGGATGCACCATGATAAATTAACTCAGATTGTAATGTGGAGGATGATTCGTTATAGTAACTGGTCACACTATCATGCTTAAAGGATATTTTTCTGGACCACGTTCTTACTCTTCTTTAGCCCCATTTGTTTTCAGATTTTAGGACGTTCGTCCCATTAGTTCGGCGATTTTAAGACCTTTTATCCCATTTTTTTCAATACTAAGACTTCCTCGTGCCATTCGGGTGTCGAATTTTTCTTGACGAGCGATAGCTCATATCCCCCCCCCCCCTCTCTCTCTCTCTCTCTTAACCCCTCTTTTGTCTCTTAACCTCTCTTCTGTCTCTCCTTCCATCAGCATCTCACCTTTTCTTCAGCGTTCCCTGCTCTCATCCTTCCACCTCCCTGCATTATCTCTCTCTCTCTCTCCTTCCATCAACATCTCACCACCTTTTCACCGCCCCTCTCTCACCCCTCCTCACCCAGCCTCCTCACCCGGCCCCTTCACCCTTACAGAAAACAAAAATCACACTTTCTTTTTTTCTCGGCTCCCTAATCTTCCTCTCATTTTCTCTCGGCCTTTTCTGTCAGACTTGTTATTTTTTATTTGTTTCGTTTATCCGCGCGCCGTAGAGAATGAATTTACATTTTTCGTCCTTCAGCTCTTTGCATACGATTTTGTTGCTTATTTTAGCATCAGTTATTTTGGTGTATCAGTACCAAAGAAATTGAAATGAGATCTCAGTTACAAACATTCACTGCATTAGCAAATCAATAAACAGATACAAAAAATGTAATAAATAACTAATCTGCTTAGATACCCTTCCGGAAGACTGATCTTTGATTAGAATGCAAGTATCCCTTCCTCACGCATATCTTAAGTTAATGTAAAAGCTGGAATTGATGCCTCTCTCCCTCTCATATATATATATATATATATATATATATATATATATATATATATATATATATATATATATATATATATATACACAGTAGATATGTACAGTAGATATAGAAGCATATATATATATATATATATATATGTCAGTGATTTGTCATAACATTTCATTCGCGATCTGTGCATGAAGATGAAAATGCTTGGCGGTACGTGTCACTCTCATCAGTGTAAGACATTATTAGAAACTGGTGCATCCATCCATATATTATTTAGTATATTTACATAATATTTACACATATACACTGGCCACACAGACCTTACGATCCAAACGAGTAGAGTGTGTTGACCTTCCACTAACACCTCCATTACCATACTATACTGACCCCACTGTCCCGTTCATGACCTACACTTGGGCAGGGATGGACGGAGGTAAGGAGAGGGGTCGTTATTTACTCCCTCGTTACAGGACACTCTGTACAGTAACTTAGAAATATTAGGAACAACCTCTTAGAATCATCGGGCATGAACCACCTCACTTACCTCTCGGACTCCCAGCAGTACTTTGCAAATTGAATAGAGTTGTTTAAAATTAACTGGAATAAATAAATAAGACAATATCATATAATATGGATTAGGAAGAGAAACGTCAAGTCTCTCTCTCTCGCTCTCTCGCTCTCTCTCTCTCTCTCTCTCTCTCTCTCTCTCTCTCTCTCTCTCTCTCTCTCTCTCTCTCTCTCTCTCTCTCTCTCTCAGGCCAATCCACACATCTCTACCACGGGTAAGAAAGAAGAATACAAGAGGGGGGGGGGAGGGGGAGGGGGGAATCAATTACGCTGAGCCCTGATACCGCCTTCCAATTACACTTCACAACAACATCTCTCTCTCTCTCCCTCTCTATCTAGCCTTCTTTCTCTCCTTGGATGTTTCTCCGTCTTGTCTTCGAGTGTTACTGTTACAGTCTCGGCCATTTCAATCAGATGGTTCCAACTGATGTTATTTAAGGGAGCCGACCTCGTTTGATTGAGTTTGTATCTCTCTCCCCCTCTCTCTCTCTCTCTCTCTCTCTCTCTCTTGGTTGTATCCATTCGGCCCCATTCAGCCTACTGTTTTAAGACGTTTATCCCCATCCAGGTGTCGAATATTTCCTGGCGAGTGGTAGCGAGCCAGCATATTTAAAAACAATTTTTTTAACAGCAGGCTAAATTTATAAATTTTTCGATAGAAAAATTTCTCCGGCAAAGCCGGATTTCTCCATACAATGCTGGCTCGCTATTGACTGCCAGGAAGAAATCGACACCTGAATGGGGATAAACGTCTTAAAACAGTAGGCTGAATGGGTCCGAATGGATACAACCCAGAGATAGAGAGTGAAAAGGAGAGAAAAAAGTAGGTCACCCCCCTTAAAGCTACTTCGAGAAGACTTAATCGAATTTTAACACTTAACAGAGCTAGAGTACCCATTGAGATAGTTAATAGTTTCTTTCCTAGAGATACTTCCCAAGCTGTGTAAACTTAATGGTGTAAGGGTTAGAGAGCTTAAGTTCTGTATGTGATGTCCTGAGTTCGAATCCCGGTAGGATCACATGCATGAAAATTAACTAAGATTATTTCTATAGGTTCAGGAACACAAAGAAATGGGGTGAAAGGTCTTAGATTCGCCAAACTAATAAGGCGACTGTCGTAAAATATCGTAACTAATAGGGCTAAACATTAGGGAGAAGGGGTCCAGAAAAAAAATAAGATTGTCCATGAAGGAGTTACAGATCTATTGTTTCCCGCAATGGTTCCTACGACGCTCCGGAAGAACCGCTTTCATTTAAATGTAAATGGAATTCAATTCTTCAAACCAACAAGGTATACATCTTGCATGTGAGGGGAGAGGTGTGTGTGTGTGTGTGTGTGTGTGTGTGTGTGTGTGGGGCGTGGGTGTGTGTGTGGCGTGTGTGTGTGTGTGTGTGGGGCGTGGGTGTGTGTGGGGCGTGTGTGTGGCGTGTGGCGTGGGTGTGTGTGTCTGGCGTGGGTGTGTGTGGCGTGGGTGCGAGTGTGTTTGTGTGGGGCGTGGGTGTGGTGTGTGGTGTGGGTGTGTGTGTGTGGCGTGGGTGTGTGTGTAGCGTGGCTGTGTGTGGTGTGAGTGTGTGTGTATGTGAGTGTTCGTGGCGTGTTGTGTTGTATTATTTGAAACAGAACAAACTGTAATCGGATAAGAACGGAAATTAGAAGAAGAAATAATAATCTTCATCATAAGACACGAGTTATACAAGACATACGATACAGAAGGTTATATAATCATGCCTATTACAGTATATTTCAAACCACAAGGATAATTATAAATGCGGACTATAATATGATGGGATGCTAGCAAATCTCCAGACTCTTACCATTAAAATTTTAAACTAATCTTTATCCTTTACCATAGTAATTTAAGGGGGCGTTTCTGGACCCCTTCTCCCTCATGCTTAGCCCCATTAGTTTTCATATTTTAAGACGTTCGGCCCATTAGTTTGGCGATTTTAAGACTTTTCGTCCCATTTCTTTGTCAATATTAAAACTTCGTGTCATTTAGGTGTTGATATTTTTCCTGGCAAGCGATAGCGAGCCTGTAATCTTAGAGGAAGCGGCCTTCGGCCGGCAAATTTTTCTATCGAAAAATGTACAAATTTATCTTGAAGTAGGGTCTTGGGCGGGTGATGGAGGTCTAGGGAAGAAACTTTAAAATAATACTAATACTATATAAATAAACTAGTATACAAAATCTCCCCACACTTCCTAAACTATATATAATTATCTGACGGTAACTAGGGAAGGCTCGTCATATGAAGGTAACTAGGGAAGGCTCGTCATATGAAGGTAACTAGGGAAGGCTCGTCATATGAAGGTAACTAGGGAAGGCTCGTCATATGAAGGTAACTAGGGAAGGCTCGTCATATGAAGGTAACTAGGGAAGGCTCGTCATATGAAGGTAACTAGGGAAGGCTCGTCATATGAAGGTAACTAGGGAAGGCTCGTCATATGAAGGTAACTAGGGAAGGCTCGTCATATGAAGGTAACTAGGGAAGGCTCGTCATATGAAGGTAACTAGGGAAGGCTCGTCATATGAAGGTAACTAGGGAAGGCTCGTCATATGAAGGTAAGCAGTAAGAGAAAAATACAGATAAAAAACGGATATATTAAAAACGAAAGAAAGAATGGGAAACATATTATAATGATGGACAAATGATAACAGTAAATAAACAAAGGGATATACTAGAGATAACAAAAGAAAAAGAAAAACATATTATAATGGTGGAAAAAAATAGATCTTTGTAAACTAAAAAAAACAAACAAATCTGCTAATAAAAATAGAAATGAAACCAAATATATTGATGTAAAACGGAAACATTATAATTCAAATAAAACAAAGCATTAAAAAACATTAACCCCTTATGCCCTTTCTCACCTGTACCTGCCCCCCCCCCCCCCCTCCCCTCTTCTCACCTCTCCCTCCCTCCCTCCCTCCCTCTCCTCTTCTCATCTCTGCCCCTCCCCCTCTCAGCTCTCTTCCACCTCTACACACAACCCCCCTCCCCTCCCCTCCCCTCCTCTCCACCCAATCCTCACAAATCTTCCGAGACCCATTCTTTTTCTCGACAAATGAATATATTTGCATTTTAATTCCATTATTTCTATTTCTATTTAAGTCGGCAGAGGAGATGCGTAAAGCCTTAGCATTCAGCCAATGTTTCCCAACCTGTAACCGTGCGAGTATCAGAGTAACACAGGCACTGAAATAAGTCTATTATCAGACTATTTAAATTTGCCTTTGAACGACATTTTTAATATTGCAGACCATACTTTTGAATAGGAAAGTGAAAATACAAGGAAACTGCGTTTGGATCTCCACGTAGTATGGTAATAAGTATCATCAGATCTATATAAGAAATTATTATTATTATTATTATTATTATTATTATTATTGTTAGTATCTTTATTTATGAATGTATTTATTTGCAGGATATATTTCAACTAAGCAAGCTCATGAAGTACATAATTCCCAATCACGTCACTATGGAAGCAAATTACATCGAACAATTGACTTCACAATAAAGTTTGTATTTTGTAATCACCGTTAACCCTTGTGATTAATGAAAAGGGGAAACAAAACAAACAATACAGAGAGAGAGAGAGAGAGAAGAGGGGGATTGAGAGAGTAAAGTAGAGCACATACCTCCGCCATGTTACAATCCTTGGAAGGGATGCAGTGTGCAATACTTACCATAGTTCTTGGCTTGAGGGGTGCATTGATTCGAGTTTGATCAAAATTGGATTTAATATGTGACGGAACGAAGCGAAGATGCGGATTAAGTTTTGTCAATTACCGGGTAAAATATGTTACAAAGTCTTGGTAATCCAGACACACACACATTCTTCCAAGTGTGTCTCCTTTCGTACGATGGTGCCACATATATTTGAGTCTGGCTAACATTAGTCAATAGTATTCAGTTCAGAAAGTGTGAGAGAATGACAAAAAAAGTGCATGAGAGTGAGGTGGAAGGCCAAAGAAGGAGAGGCAGACCGAGAAGGAGATAGAAGGATGGAGTTGAGAAGTATATGGCGGATGACAGAAGAGCATGGAGGAAATTTATTCGTGGGCATCCCCTTGGCCATTAGGGCATCTGGCAATAGATAGAAATATAGGAAAAGAATCTATCGGAATAAAAGAGATAATATATATCTACAGCATCTTGTTTGGTGATGGGCTGGTCTATCAGAGTGAGAACTGAGCGATCTCTGCCATGCCCATAGCTTACTCTGACTGTTCCTTTTACTTATATATTTTCTAGATCTCAAGTGACGGCGTGTCTTCCGTGGATTGACCTCCCAATCTACCATGATTGGAAGCCAAAGCGTCACATTTTTCCTTTGCAGCTTGAGGAACAACAACAACAACAGCATCTTGTTACAGATCCTTCCTAGACTGCAACAAATATTCTATAGTCCGTGTATTTCCAGCTGATGGTAAATAGTCATGATCTCATCTTGATAACTTCGTTATTAAAATGATTTTGTACAGAGATATGATTTTAATAATGAAAACCTGGTATATACAGTATGTGATGGTGAGACATACTAGTTTCATATTTGTCCATTAAGTATCGGCCAGGGGAGCCTGTATACAGGCATATGAAGGGCCATGCCTGGAAGTAATGTGGGCGGGCAATGTGGTGTCGTTCCGCTGCGTGTCTGCCTGCTGAGACTGGATCCTCTCCGGGAGGTCTGGGACCTGGGCTGAAGGCCCCTAGTGATCCTTGGTCTCTGGGTCTTCTGGGCGACATAGATGTGTGTGAGTTTTATCTATTGTTTTTATATATTTTTTCGTTATGTTGTTTCTGTTCGGGCTCTATCTCGAGTCTGCCACCCCCAGCTATAGGGTATGTGCCCGAGTAAATACTGTACACATATACATACATCAAGAATTTACCATCAATTGAAAACAAACCGATTATAATGATATAAAAGATGCAAGGGAAAGATAGAGAGTCCTTTAAATGAGCGGGCCCTTGTAGTGGCCCTGGTGCCGTACTAGTGCCTCCCCCCGCGCCGCCGTCACGTCTCACTCGGCTCATCAATCTTACGTCTTGAGGGCCTCGGTATTACACGGGGGGGCGGAATTAATGAGTGCTGTCCCTACTCTCTCTCTCCAACTCTTTCTCCCTCTCACACTCTCTCTCTCTCACTCTCTCTCTCCCTCTCACTCCCCCCTCACTCTCACTTTCTCTCTCTCGTGAAAATACTGGTGAGCTGCAATCTAAGAGAGTCGTTTGGACAGTGAATCATCAATACAATGATATTCAAAAGATTGGCAGGAGGACCCGATACACTTCGTAGCACTGTTGTCTCCAGGGTGTTTGTCCTACACTCACCATGATGGACACCGATCTGGCTGGACCAACCAAAACAGGTTGGTCCATCCCACTGGACCAGGATTCCCAAAGAAACCAACATATGTATGAATACAGTTTGTAGAAAATGTATCAATCAACAGATAAAAAAAAAAATGCAAGTTCATGTAATAATAATAATTATACATAGTTTTTATTTCGAAAATATAATATATTATAATGTGTTATGTCATTCGATGTTACCAATGGTAAGTATATTATGCCAGGGTTAACGGAATAATGCCTATGCTATAATACGAAGACGGTGAAATCTATTCTAACGTCAGGTAATGGAACACTGGAATTTGTTTTATTCAGTTCTCCCTGTATCCCCATTTTACCACATCCTCCCCATTCTCATGTTATCACCTCTTTCCCATTTTGTGAACTCATCCCTATTTTGCCCCATCTTTCCTAATAGCCTACCCATCCCCATATTAAGACCCCCATCCCCATTATACCGCATCATTCCCAATTTTACTGACCTCATTCCCATTTTACCATATCCCCATTTACCCCATCTTTCCCAATAGCCACCCCATCCCCATTTTCTAACCTCATCCCCATTCTGGCCCTCCCCCATGTCAGCCTGGTGAGACAAATGGGAGGGATGGCTGACAAATGAACGGCCGCTTTGCATCTTGATGGTTTTACTCGGATTCGAAGCTTTCTTACAAACTACTTTCGTTTGTATTTACTGGTTTCACCCCTTGAAGATTATGACGCGTTTTAACAGTCTATAGCGGCTACCATTAGACGATATTATTCAGATTAGGAAGGAATTGTGGGAGTCAGAGGGATGGTTGAGATAGCATATACCCATTTGACTACTCGAGGGCCTTCCAGAACTGCTTAAAATCGCCTAATAAGAGCCAAAATATAATGTTAAATCGCGTCATGATCCTCAAGGGGTTAATTGCTCACCTAACCTAATTTTCCGAATAAGGAGTGACAAATGTTAACCATTATTAGTAAGTATATCATGTACCCTTCTTGATAACACTGAAGATTAGGTTGAACAAATGTACTCTTGCTTCGTTCGTATGAGACGTAAATTGCCGTATGACGTAGAGTTAAGTTTGAGTCTACTGTATGTGAATAATTGTAATATGCAACTAATATAAAACTAATATAAAGCAAATATAAAACTAATATATCTACTATTTAATCGCCCATACATCAATGCAATGAAGCAATCAATTTAATTCTTATTACTTGAATAAGGTTAGGTTTCCCCTCTTTCCCACTTTTAAATATCTTTAATATATATATTAATTTCCACTGATTCAAGAACGGAGAGGCTATTTATTTTTATTTTTTTTCTGTGGGGTGAGAATGTTTGTGTGGGGTATTGTTTGTAGTTTCCTCAGCCCCCGCGAGACTCCCTGCTCCACTGTGTCTGCATACTCTAGTACAACCACCTTCAATATTTCCACCACACGGCTTTCAACTTTCGAACTGTAGCAAACTAAGTAATAAAACAAACATCAATGATATATATACAGTATATATATATATATATATATATATATATATATATATATATATATATATATATATATATATATATTATATTTGCGAGTTTTCTCGTATCGTATATGCCTATATGGTTTAGGAGTTTGGTCATTAACTTAGGATTTTTATTTATATATCTTTTTATGTATTCAATGTTGTATTCATTTTATTTTATTTGTGCTCGGAACTATGGCTGGGGAGGCAGTATTTAGGAGATGTACAGTACCAATATAAAGATATGCTCGATCAATGAGATACAGATCAAAACATTCAATAGTTGGTACTGGACCCCCTTCTCCCTCATGTTTAGCCCCACTAGTTTTGAATATTGAAGACCTTCGCTCCATTAGTTTAGCGATATTAAAACCTTTCGCCCTATTTATGTTTGGTCAATATTAGGAGCTTTCGTTCCATTTAGGTGTCGATTGTTTCCCTGCGAGCGATAGACAAGCCTGTAATTTTAGGAGGAACCGGCCTTTGGCCTGCACAGTACAAATTTATCTCGAAGGGGGTTGTAATACCCTGTACCCGCAAAAATCCAGCAACCACAAAACTACCTGAGTTGACGTCTGGGATAGCGTAAAATAGTCGTTGGTGGCGAAGTCAATAAACCCACCACGTGAATCACCACGAGACTATCACCTGGTTCTTTCAAGGAGAACTAAGGTTGCTATCCTATTGTACTGTACGTCCGTGGTAGTACAGTCGGTTTGAGCGCGAGTCTGGTAAAAACCTACCGAGGTCCCTGACCAGGGTTCGAAACCGCACCAGTCTGGTAAAACCTACTGAGGTCCTGAGGTCCCTAACCAGGGTTCGAACCCTTGCGAGAAGCAAACACATGAGTGGGAAACTAAACTATTATACTAATCTGGCTTACATAATCAATTTTAATTCTAGATTACATAACAGTGACTATACCATATGATATAAGTTGCACCGATACAACAGTATGCTCGTTTTCATGGACCACATACTGTATATGCCAATTATTCCATCTGGTTGGCTGTTGTCACTGTGTCCAATGTCTCTTCGTATAATAATTATTTATACTTAACAAAAGCTTCAATAATCACGGTCGCACTAGTCAATCAGCTGGAACTACTGCCATATAAGTGGACCGACTAAATTTAATTGAGTCGCTGACCTCACGTAGCTACTACAACTATACATAATCCTGTTCTGTAGTTTATAGTCATTTCGTTTTTCTCACTCGCTCTCTGCCTATCTATCCATCCGCCTGTCTACCTATCAGTCCTGGCTGGAAGTATACCTCTTCTGTATACCAGGCACCAGACGCCCACACCCGCCCAGGAAAAGATAACCCACCAGAGAGAAATGTTTGGGAACGAGAGAATGAAGGGAGTTTGGGGGTTCCCTCCTGAATGTGGTTAAAATCCTGAGAGCAGGAGTGTGAGAAACTTATTTATTTATATATTTGAGTTTGTGTCTTTGAGTTTGTTTATTAATATATTAATTTATCTATACGTTAATATTGTTGAGTTAGATGAAGTGCTTAGTGCGACATAATAACATGGGGAGAATGCCGATACATACCAGCAGAAGAGAGAAAAGGGAACAAACATAACATCAAAGTACAATAAGAATTCGCCTATATTGTTTCATGAAATCGTTGTTACAGGGCATAGTAAGTACAGTATAAAAGTGATCCACCACCTATAGTATAGTACAATAAGTGATCCACCACCTATAGTATAGTACAATAAGTGATCCACCACCTATAGTATAGTACAATAAGTGATCCACCACCTATAGTATAGTACAATAAGTGATCCACCACCTATAGTATAGTACAATATGTGATCCACCACCTATAGTATAGTACAATAAGTGATCCACCACCTATAGTATAGTACAATAAGTGATCCACCACCTATAGTATAGTACAATAAGTGATCCACCACCTATAGTATAGTACAATAAGTGATCCACCACCTATAGTATAGTACAATAAGTGATCCACCACCTATAGTATAGTACAATAAGTGATCCACCACCTATAGTATAGTACAATAAGTGATCCACCACCTATAGTATAGTACAATATGTGATCCACCACCTATAGTATAGTACAATAAGTGATCCACCACCTATAGTATAGTACAGGAAGTGATCAAACCCACCCCCCACCCCCACAACCCCCCTCCTCTTTCTACCCCCTGAACTAAGGTAGGATCAGGCCTCCCCCCCCCCATCATTAAACCATCTCTTTTGCATGCTGAGGGCCATCAAAGACATGGTATAATTATAGCGTGACAGATGCGATCCTCGGGGAAATTAGACCAAGTAAATTGAAAAACATCGGTCGGGGGCTATCGGGGGAGCGAAAGTAGTGGTGGGTGGAGAGAGAGAGAGAGAGAGAGAGAGAGAGAGAGAGAGAGAGAGAGAGAAGAGGAGTAAAGAGGGGAAGAAGAGATAAATGGATAATAAAAGGAGTAAACTAGGAAGGAGGGAATAAGAGTAAATAGATAATAAAGTAGTGGTGGGTGGAGAGAGAGAGAAGAGGAGTAAAGAGGGGAAGAGGTGAATGGGCGATAAAGTAGGGGTGGATGAAAGGAGTGAACAAGGAAGAAGAGGGAATAGGGGTTAATAAATAAATAACATTAGTCGTGGGTGGTAGAGTGGGAGGAGAGAGAGAAAAGGAGTAAAGAGAAGAAGAGATAAATGGGTAATAAAAGGAGAAAACTAGGAAGAAGAGGGAATAGGAGTAAATAGGTAATAAAGTAGTGGTCGAGGGTGAGGAGAGAGAGAAAAGGAGTAAAGAGGGGAAGAAGAGATGAACGGAACATATTTGTACCGAAAATTCTACAAATTTATCTCGAAGGAGGACTTGAACTTTTTTTGTTTAAGCTTAATGGAAGTCTTGGGAGCAAGCTACAATTCTCCCCTTAACCCAATCAGTTAACCTTCTGACTCCCATAATTCCTTCTTAAACTGAATACAATTGTTTAATAACAGCCAACATACGAGGACACGCATCCTCGTACTTATAATGGGTTACCTGAATAAAATTATCCTCGTCTCAGTATAAACTATATGGGGTGAGTGGTTTGGGTTTATATATTTCATGGCATTGTTTTGGTAAATATTCAATGCATTATTTCCACTTCGTGATTTGGATTAGTTCTGTTGTGTTTTTATTGTGCAGTTCCTGTTTTGGTTTGTTTGTTTTGCAAGTTTACATTTAAATTAACTTATATTATAATTATTAATTAGATAATATTATAATCACATGATATAAAAATGAACATATCTGAAGGACGTGTAGGTTCACTAACTACTAACAGAAAACTGACGGTGGGGGGGAGGGGGAGGGGGGAGAGAGAGAGAGAGAGAGATTTAAAGGTTTGTCGTTTCGAGATTGGTTTATTTTTTATGTATGAAGGGGTCAGAAGTTGCAGACTTACTAAATTAAAATAAATTCTAATAAATGTGTTCTATAATTTCTTGTGTATTACGCTTTTTTTTTTCCTCCCTACATGTTTAACCCTTTGAAGATTGTGACGCATTTTGACAGGAATTGTTTTCTGGCTTCCATTAGACTATTTTAAACTGTTAAAGAAGGATATGTGGGAATTATAAGGATAAACACTATCTCAATTACCCCCTCTGACCTCCATACACCCTTCCTAATCTGAATAATAGCCGGAACACAGAGAAGAAATACGTATTGGATCTTGAAAGGGTTATGAATACGGCCGCTCGGAAGGTGTTTGGATCCCCCTTCCTTCCGATACAGACCGAATACTTTTCTTTCTCCATTAGACGCTTCCTCTTCTGTTGGTCCCGGATGCCCCCCCCCCTCCCCTCCCCCCCCCCCCCCCCCCGCCCCCCCCCCCCCTCCCCCTCTCTCTCTCTCTCTCTCTCTCTCTCTCTCTCTCTCTCTTCCCCGGAGCGCCACTCACCACCCTCGACTGAGCAACACGAAGAGGAAGCAACACGTTTATCAACTTAGGTTGAGACTCTCAGGTGAGCTAGGTAGGAGCGAGAGAGAGAGAGAGAGAGAGAGAGAGAGAGAGAGAGAGAGAGAGAGAGAGAGAGAGATTATATATATATATATATATATATATATATATATATATATATATACAGAGAGAGAGAGAGAGAGAGAGAGAAAGTTCACATGCTAAAAGAGGCATTGGTTGAATCAGAAGATAAACACGAAGACAAAAAAAAATCATATCTGTAGAAGAAATAGTGAAATAAATAAAAAAAAAAAAAAATAGGAAGTGAATCAAGGAAACAGAGACCGTGGCTGTCAAACGAATTGCAGGTTTTGGTATGCGTTTATCTTCCCGGGCCAATGTGAATAATGACCATTAACCCTATGAGTACCAGCGACGTGTCTTATATTTTATTCTAGCTATATTTAAACGGTGTTATGCAGCTTGGGAAGGATCTGTGGCATTTAAAAGGGTTGGATGAGATAGTTTGAAGCCTTATTATCACTAGAGCTCCTTCCTAAGCTCAATAAAACCGTCGAATTGCTGCCAGAATATGATACAAAGGACGTCCCTGGTACTATACAGGTTATCTACATTTCTTCTACTTCTTCCTTGGAGTATATCTTCTACTTCTTCCTTGGAGTATATCTTCTACTTCTTCCTTGGAGTATATCTTCTACTTCTTCCTTGGAGTATATTCTATCCGTCCATCAACTATTGAGAATATTAGAGTCAACTTTGGAGATATAAATTGGTTACAGACAAACAAACCGAAACACAGAGGCAACAACATAACCTCCGCCCAATATAGTTGACGGAGATAAAGGGGAAAATAGAGGAGAAAGACTGGGGAGAAGAGAAGACTGGGGAGAAGAGAAGAGGCAAAACAAGAGTCTCAGTATTTGAATTAAGGGGGATGGTTCACTTTATTTGAATTAAGGGGGATGGTTCACTTTATGGTCGATTTTTTCATTTCTATATTTGTTTACTAGTTTCCTCCCTATACCTCCATGAAACTTAAAAAAAAAAAAAATAGGATCCCCTTTCAAGATATATTTGTACATTTTTCGGTAGAAAAATGTCCGCCGGATCCCCCTAAATTACAGGCTCGTTATCGCTCGCCAGAAAAAAATCGACACCTAAATGGCACAAAAAGTCTTAATATTGACAAAGAAACTGAGAGAAAGGTTATTAGTAATAACTTATTACTATTTTTAAAAAAATCTTAAAATCGCCAAACTAATGGGGCTAAGCATGAGGGAGAAGGGGGTCCAGAAAAGCGACCCATCTCCCCTTAAGAAGGAACTCTGAGAAACTTGAGAACAAAAGAAGTGGCTAGACAATTTTCTATGGGGAAGCATTTCGCCATATTATTTGTCAGATCTCTTATTCTACATAGACAGAATATATTAGCCCAGAGAGAGAGAGAGAGAGAGAGTGAGAGTGAGTAAAAGACAGACATACAGACAGACAGAGAGAGAGACAGAGACAGAGAGAGAGACAGAGACCGAGAGAGAAAGAGGCACTGAGGAATAAGGAGCCTGGGACTCTTCAGCTAATGGGCCGCTATTAAAAGATCGCACACATCTACCTACCCGTCTCAAAAGCTGTAAGGTCACACGGAGGATTAATACGGGCAATATTTACATGGCAATTGTTGATTTTGTGGCTCCCGAATCAATGTTTTCTAGGAATTATGTCGCCCAATAGTCCATATCAAGTCTAGCTTTTAATACCAATTCAAAGTAACCCAGAATCGATGTTATAGATAAACTTGCCTATAGGATATTGTGGAAATATGTGGATAAATTTTCAAACTAATGGGCCACACTTCTTAGTATCTCAAAACTCCATGTGCTAAAGATGAGGGAGAAGGAGTGCCAGAAAAACCGACCCTCTCCCCCTAAACCGACCCTCTCCCCTTAAACCGACCCTCTCCCATTAAACCGACCCTCTCCCATTAAACCGACCCTCTCCCATTAAACCGACCCTCTCCCCTTAAACCGACCCTCTCCCCTTAAACCGACCCTCTCCCCTTAAACCGACCCTCTCCCCTTAAACCGACCCTCTCCCCTTAAACCGACCCTCTCCCCTTAAACCGACCCTCTCCCCTTAAACCGACCCTCTCCCCTTAAACCGACCCTCTCCCCTAGAGAGAGAGAGAGAGAGAGAGAGAGAGAGAGAGAGAGAGACCCTAATTTAAGTAACCCATAAAGGGCTAGAGCACATGGGCTGTAAATGTCCACACCCATTCCCTGCCTGATCCTCCTTAACCCCTTCAGTGCCGGTGCCGCCCTTTTAACTTTGATCTGGCTTCTATTAGACGAATATATTCAGCTTAAAAAGGGCCTCCAGCAATTAACAGGCTTCGATCTATCTCACTTAACCCTTTTTACTACCACAGATCCTTCTTAAGCTCCACAAAATCGTCTAAGTATAGCTAGCATAAAAATTAAAAACACGTCGCCGGTAAATAAGGTGTTAAATGGTGGAATAATTAAATGGTGGAATAATTAAATGGTGGAATAATTAAATGGTGGAATAATTAAATGGTGGAATAATTAAATGGTGGAATAATTAAATGGTGGAATAATTAAATGGTGGAATAATTAAATGGTGGAATTATTAGCGCGATTACTTTAGTATTTTTTTTTTAGTCGCTTTAAGAGTTTTAGCTTAAGTATAATGAATAGAATATAATCGACTATTTAATTCATTGTGAAAATTTCTCCGATTTCTACACAACCGCCGACAATGTAACACGCCATCGAGTGTGTTACCGGCCGAAGGCCGGTTCCTCATAAATTTCAGGCTCGCGTAGACACCTACAGTAAATGACACCAAAGGTCATAAAATCGCCAAACTAATGGAACGAACGTATTAAAACATAAAACAACTAATGGGGATAAAGATGAGGGAGAGGGGGGCCGGAGGAAAATCCTGGCCACAATTAAGGATCGGAAGAGCATAGAGCTGATGGAAATGAACTGTAGGCGAGGTTGGCGAGTGGCGGTAAGTGGAAGGGTGTCTCTGGGGAGGGAGAGTGAGTGAGTGAGTGAGAGATTGAAAGTGTGAGTGAGTGTGAGCTAATGTGTGTAAGAGTGATTCATATTCCACCTACATTGTCTCCCCTGTTATCTGTGGTAAGCAATATTTAAGTATTTGGTGTGGTGGTGTCGGTGTGATTGATGGGTGTAGGGAGAAGGAGAGGGAGAGGGAGAGAGAGAGAGAGAGGGAGAGAGAGAGAGATATATAGAGAGAGAGAGCCTGGAGGAAAGTAGAGACAAGGGTAGACACTATGGAGGAGGAAGGAGAGTCTCACTAAGAGGGGGGCAAGTGTGTGTGTGTGGGGGGGGGGGGGGTCAAAGGAGCTAGGGAAGAGGGCAACCATTGAACACAGAGAAACGTCAATTATCCTAATGAATAAGTATATAACCATCCGAGTTGAAGCACCTGTCTAGTGAACTTGAGGTAGGTGAAACAAAAGGGTAGCATTAAGGGGAGGTATCCACTTGAGGGACCTTTTTCTTGACCCCTTTCTCCCTCATGTTTAGCCCCATTGCTTTTGAGATGTTAACACTTGAATTGCCCCATTTAATCTGCGTGGGATTTTTAAGAATAGATTTAATTCTGTCAATGTTATGACCTTTCGTGCCATTTAGTGTCGGTTTTTCCTGGCGATCGATAGCGAGCCTGTAATCTAATAGTAATCGGCCTTTGGCCGGGAAAATTTTCTACCAAAAAATATAAAAATTTATCTTGAAAGGGGATCAAGAGGGTGAAATTTTAAGATTACTGGAGGAGTAGGAAACAAACTAGAAACCTCCCCTTAAGACGAGTAAGTCAATTCATTTTAAGTTTGTTTTTTCAGAAATGTTCGTTGGCTCTCTCGAAAAAAAAATTGTATAAAATAAAATACATTTAAATAAAATAATTATATATATACTGTGTGTATAATATATATATATAGAATATATATATATAATATATATATATAATTATATATATATATATACTGAGAGATATATAAGAGAGCTATTATACTGTATATAAATTATTATATATATTTTTCAGGTAGAATTTCAGGGCTCTTTTTCGATTCCTCGACAGCAATACTGAACGTAGATCATAATCGTTGTCCAATTTACAATAAAACTTGATATCAGAAGCGGTCAAAGGAGCTAGGGAAAGCCAGAAAAAAAAGAGAAAGCTTTCATCTAGCACAACCTTATATTATATAAGAGTATATTGAAATGAGAAACAAGGGAAGCTTTGATGGTACCTCTTAACAGAAAAATTTTAGGGAGAGGTACTCCACTGAGGGACCTTTTTCTGGACCCCTTCTCCCTCATGTTTAGCATATTGCTTTGAGATTATATAACGTTTGCCCCATTTGTTTGGCGATTTTGAAACTTTCCACCCAATTTCTGTCAATTTTAAGACCTTTCGTGCCATTTAGGTGTCGATTTTATCCTGGCGAGCGATAGCGAGCCTGTAATTTAATAGTAATCGGCCTTCGGCCGGGACATTTTTCTACCGAAAAATGTACAAATTTATCTTGAAAGGGGATCAAGAGGGTGAAATTTTAAGATTACTGGAGGAGTAGGAAACAAACTAGAAACCTCCCCTTAAGACGAGTAAGTCAATCATTTTAAGTTTGTTTTTTCAGAAATGTTCGTTGGCTCTCTCGAAAAAAAAATTTATAAAATAAAATACATTTAAATAAAATAATTATATATATATACTGTGTGTATAATATATATATATATATATATATATATATATATATATATATATATATATATATATATATATATATATATATATATATATATATACTGTATTATACTGTATATAAATTATTATTATTATTATTATTTTTCAGGTACAATTTCAGGGCTCTTTTTCGATTCCTCGACAGCAATACTGAACGTAGATCATAATCGTTGTCCAATTTACAATAAACTTGATATCAGAAGCGGCAAGACTATAAAGCCAGAAAAAAAGTAGAAAGCTTTCATCTAGCACAACCTTATATTATATAAGAGTATATTGAAATGAGAAACAAGGGAAGCTTTGATGATACCTCTTAACAGAACAATTTTAGGGAGAGGTACTCGCTTTTTCTGGAACCCCTTCTCCCTCATGTTTAGCATATTAGCTTTGAGATTTTAAAACGTTCGTTCAATTTGTTTGGCGATTTTGAAACTTTTCTCCCAATTTCTTTGACAATATTAAGACCTTTCGTGCCATTTAGGTGTCGATTTTTCCTGGCGAGCGATAGCTAGCCTTTAATTTTAGAAGTAATCGGCCTTCGGCAGGGACATTCTTCTACCGAAAAATGTACACATTTAACCTGAAAAGGGGTCTAGGAGTTTTTCTTAAAACTTCATGGAGGTCTTCCGAGGAAACTCAAATATAAATTAATTAATAAATTCTTACACCGAAAACGAAGCACTATCCCCTTAATGTAGTCTATATGTGCTGTCTATATTGTGTGTGTGTGTGGGGGGGGGGGGGGGGCAGAGTAACCCAGATGTTGATTACAATGATGTATAAACAATCGTGGCCTTCTAGCTTTTGAGGTCTGTTAGCCTTTGATATGTACAGTCACTACTAAAAGTACATACATACATACATACATACATACATACATACATACATATACTCTGGCACATATCCTTTTTTTTTTGGGGGGGGGGGGGGGGACTCGAGACAGAGCCCGAACAGGGAAAATACACACACACACAAAATCACACACATCTAGGTCTAAAAGTGCTGGTTAGCTAGTATTATATTTATGCAAACACACCCATCAGGACTAGTGAATATATCAAATATAGAAGATCAGATCTTGCATATAAGGTGCCCTTCATGTTGCAGTCCCTAAAATAGTTCTCATTGTTCTCATTGCATTATGAAAAACAAGAGTAAACGGGTGACTAAGTTTGTTACTAAATACCTCCCCTTAACCCTCATTTGTATCTATATTCTGGCTACTATTAGACAACTTCGTCATCTTTTCATCTAAGGGTACGTTGCATTTGTGATATGATTATTATGTTTATTATTCCTAATCATATCACACATGCAACGTACCCTTAGATGAAAAGATGACGAAGTTGTCTAATAGTAGCCAGAATATAGATACAAATGAGGGTTAAGGGGAGGTATTTAGTTTGTTCCCTAGACCTCCATCAAGCTTAAAATTACACCCCCTTGAGTCCTTTCAAGATAAATTTCTACATTTTTCGGTAGAAAAATGTCCCGGCCGAAGGCCGGTTCCTCTTAAATAACAGGCTCGCTATCGCTCGCCAGGAAAAAATCGACACCTGAATTGCACGAAAGGTCTTAATATGGGGTGAAAGTTCTTAAAATCGCTAAACTAATGGGGAAAACGTTTTATATCAAAAGCAATGGGGCTAAACATGAGGGCGAAAGGGGTCAAGAAAAAAATCCCTCAAGTGGAGATCTCCGCTTAAGTAACGGCGTGTAAAGTGTCCTAACTACCTTGTAGTGCATGACAACTTGTAATAGCATACAACCCCATAATTGGTAGATACTTAACCCCTTTCAAGATTATGACGCGTTTTAACAGCTTATTCTGACTAATAGTATAGGATTTTATTTGGTTTTGAAGGGGCCTCTAGAAATGTATTGGGTACAAACTGTCTTAATCGTCCCTCTGACTACCACAATTCCTTCTTAATATCAATAAAGCCATCTACTAATTGCCACATAAAATTTAACAAATAAATAGATAAATACTTCGTCGTATTTTGAGAGGGTTAGTATGTCTAAACAGTTCTATGTTAATATACCCAGTTACAATATTATTATAATTATTTCTTGCATAGCAGTTACGATGTCGTTTGTCATACTGATGGAGAATAGATAGACTATAGACTGATGGAGAAGATTAAGACTGTAGACTGGTGGTGAAGACTGTAGCCTATAGGCTGATGGTAAAGGCTAAGACTGTAGACTGCTAGCGCAGACTGTAGACAGTTAGAGTAGCTGAAGACTGTTAGAGGAGAGAGAAGTGCTGGAGACTGTAGACTGTTAGAGGAGAGTGGTGGGTGAGGCTGTAGACTGTTAGAGAAGAGTGGTGGATGAGACTGTAGACTGTTAGAAAATATTAGAGTGGTGAAGCAGACTGGAGACTGGTGGAGGAAGGAGACTGTTAGAGAGAGAGAGAGAGAGAGAGAGAGAGAGAGAGAGAGAGAGAGAGAGAGAGAGAGAGAGAGAGAGGTGGGGGGGGGGGGGGGGGGAAGCACTATACCATGTTGCTGTTCCCTGTTGTTACTCTAATTACCTCCTCATCTTCAGCCTCCTAAACGGCTTCAAGTAGAGGGGGGAGAGAAGGGGGGAAGGAAGGAGGGAGAAGTGGGGAGGGAAGGAGGGGAGGGAAAGAGGGAGAAAAAGGGGAAGGGTGGGGGTGGGGAGTGGGGCCGAAAGTGAGGGGAGGCGGAATAAAGACCCTACACTAGAAAGGCTTCGGGTACCCTTATTTCCCCCCCCCCCCCCCCCACACACACACACTCCTAGACCCTACATTAAAGAGTTATAGATATATGCACTTGTAATTATATTTCTGTCAAAACATCAAAGTAACCACTTGCGAGTATCGGTCTACAAGGGAATTGGAGCTATATAGACATCGATATTTAACATAATTACCAGCTTAGATTTAGTTGTAATGCATTATTAATACATAAAATCACATTCAGCAACTGTCTATCCGTCAACAACTCTGATACTTTATAGTTACTCTCCATGCATCGGGATAACATACTGTCACGATTAAACAGAGAAAATTTAAGGAATGGAATGGAAGACTTGTGGGTATTATGAGATGTTGAGGTAAAAGAAGAACACAATAAAAATAACACAGACATTCCGTATTCTTTGGGTGTGGCCACTGTCCCAGAACTCTACTTTAATTGCCATCAGTCCATACTTTTCAAACCACCCTGCAGCACATTGCTAATCACTTATCAGATCCGCATTTGACGACCAGCAAAACAGAGACAGAACGACCTATCAAACTGCCATTACTCCCTTCATGTGTGCTATTATTACTTGCAATATGGTTGTGCTGAAAATTATTACTGGATAGCGAAGTAGTCAGGAAGTCGGTCTGTTTTCAGCTGAGGGTAAATTATATCCCTTAGCCACTGAATTCTCGATACTCCATGGAAACATATGAAACTGTAATCATTCTACGTCCTTCTATTACCGACTTTTCCTAATTAACAACACATTCCGCTACAAAAAAGAAAAATGTGAAACTGTAATCACTCTACGTTCTTCTATTGCCGACTTTTCCTAATTAACATCATATTTCGCCACAAAATGTTCGTTACCGCCGCATAAATCAAGATAGGGACATGCCACTTTATCATCAGCTGCGAAATACAAAAAACTAATTAGTGAGATTTTCAGCATACGTCGGGTGGGGTGGGGGGGGGGGGAACCTGAGACAATGAGGGGGGGGACGGCCATGAAAGAGAGAGCTTAACACCCTTCTGGTGCGATGTCTTGGGGGGGGGGGGGGGGGGGGGGGGGTTATTATAATCATATTTTGCTATGCTATGGAGTCTTCCCCAGTGGTATACTTCCATAATCTGAAATAGGTACAAAAGAAAGCCTTCCTGTCCGAGATTCCGTATGTCTTGTACTGTGTTATATATATATATATATATATATATATATATATATATATATATATATATGTCTATTTAGATATTGTGCCTGATAACTAAGAGCGAGCTTGGAGAATATACTCTTAGTTTCAGGAAGCTATCTGAGAGGTCTGGGTAATGGAATACAGGGGGACAAGTACTGCGATGTATTTATAAAGGTCATAGTGAAAAGAAAATCATGCCAACAATTTAGTTATACAATTAGTCTAGGAATTAATTAATCGAGGTTACATCTTTAATTGATGATCTATATATTATTGTGTATTAGCCTCTCTCAGATTTTTTGTTTGTTTTGTTCTTACATTTATATTTACTGTTGGTGGATTTGGCTGCTTATGGATAGGGATTATCGGTGGTGATGCCGCGGAGGAGTTTCGCTGCTTATGGATAGGGATTATCGGTGGTGATGCCGCGAAGGAGTTTCTTAGTATTGCCAACACCACATTTTTGCCAAACACTGATTTTCCTTTCATTTAATTTATTTCTTCATTCTACGTGTCTTTTGCTTATAAAATCAACATACTTTGGTGTAGAATCACAATTATACTGTACTAGAATGGATTCACACACACACGTACTGTACCTTACTAGTCGGATTAGCAGAGTGGTTTAAGGCGCTTTACGCTGACCGCGAGTTCGAGGGTTTGAGGATTTTTTTCCAGTTATCCCAATGGAGAAGATTGCATCGTGGTCCCTCCCTAGCCAAGTTCCTTTACTATCAGCTTGAGTTAGCCTACACTACTTCTCACCAGTGCATCTGCGTATGTACTGTGGTGGGAACTTGTTACCCCACGGTCGCCAAAGGTCGCACGTGACCTCGTAGTGGAGATAAAATAAGCATTGTATGCACATTTTCAGCCTAATGGCTGCAAGTGAACAATAAACCGACAAATATTTGGATTATCATTATTATTAGGCAAATACTGACACTAACATGACACATGCCCCCCTCCCTCAGCCACACACCTACAACCACAACCATACGACACCATTAAAGTACCTCTAACCTACAACAGCACAATAAGCTTAAAGTATGCCTCTCGCTGCTTCAAACCTACAACAGCACAATAACCTACAACAACACAATAAGCTTAAAGTATGCCTCTCGCTGCTTCAAACCTACAACAGCACAATAACCTACAACAGCACAATAAGCTTAAAGTATGCCTCTCGCTGCTTCAAACCTACAACAGCACAATAACCTACAACATCACAATAACCTACAACAGCACAATAAGCTTAAAGTATGCCTCTCGCTGCTTCAAACCCATTCCGGGTTTTTACTAATCTGAGGGAGTGAAGCTGGTTCGGTTTTTTGTTTTGTTTTTGTTGTCTTTTAAAGCCTCCTCATGTTCATCTCTGCTTTATTTCCTCGATTTGCTATTCATTCTTGTTCCTTCTTCTCAGGCCCTAAGAACCCAACCTTCAATATAAGGGGACCAGATATTAACCCCTTGAGGATTATGGCGCCTTTTGACAGTTTATTCCGGCTATCATTAGACTATCATTGGTCTATTATGGCGTCGTATCTGTTGTCTGATCTCTGGTTTCCGGAGTATTTCTATTCCCTGCGGCTCGGTGGGCGGTCGTGGATTGCCGAGCTAATTGCCCTTCTTAATGTCAAACCGATAATCCCGCTTTTTGTCCTCGTAATGGCTATGGAAAGTGCATTTGGATAATTAGACTCGGTTCTCCATTTTTCTCAAGGGGATTATCGTTTACTACTTTAGCGGTCGATGTTTGTGTGTGTTCATTTGGGTGATTACCCCGTAGTTTTTATTGGGTTATTTCGTTTACTCGGGTATATGAAACGCTATTATATTTCTCGGCCATCATTCCATAGCTGAAGTGTGGTTGGATTACATGTGCACGGTACAAGTTGTTATTTGTCAATCTGTGTTTTTTTTAAGTTTTTTTATCAAAAGAAATATATATTCTGTTTTATCATTGCTCATAGCCTTATTTAATCTCTTAATTCATTTCAGTGTAACATTTTTCCAAACATATGTGTTAAGTTCGGATGATAATTATCTTAAGTACAGAATTTCGTTGTATTCAGAGCAATTATCCATATATATCCATTAGTTTAGGCTCTCATATATATATATATATATATATATATATATATATATACACACTATACTGTATATATACCGGTATATATATATATATATATATAATATACAGTATATATATACTGTATATAAACGTGATCACACGTATTTGTGATTTAATCTTGACATACATATATTAGCACCCACACATACTGTCCATATACTGTATATTATAAGCACACACACACACACACACAGACAGTGACGTGGAGTGGGCCAAGTCACGCCCAACACTAACACACAGAAAACGTGATGTTGGCCTCGTCTGTCATCCCAACCTGCACCATCGCTACTATTGTATATCACCTCCATCTTCACCAACACCACCACCTTCACTACTATTGTATATCACCACCACCTCCACCATCACCACCATCACTACTATTGTATATCACCACCATCTTCACCACCTCCGTCAGTACTATTGTATATCACCACCACCACCTTCACCACCATCACTACTATTGTATATCACCACCACCTCCACCACCACCACCTTCACCACCATCACTACTATTGTATATCACCACCACCAACACTATTGTATATCACCACCACTACCATTATTATTGTATATCACCACCACCACGATTATACATCACCACTACCTTCACCACCACCACCATCATTGTATCATCACCTTCACTCCCACTACCACCACCACCAACACTATTGTATATCACCACTACATCCACCACTATAGTGTGTTTTTTTCTCTCCAGTTGATGGTAAATTGAATCCCTTAGCATCTGATTGTTTTATTCTTAATGACAATATATGATACTACTATGTCTCTGCATCATACTATAGCATAGCCATAGGGGAGGTGTGGGTGGAACGGTCTTGCCAGTGGACTGGTAATCCAATGGACCCGGGTTCAAATCCCGATATGTCAATGGAAAGATATTATTTGGATGGAATTTGTGTTGTACCGAGTATCAGTGCATTGCCACAAAGCCCACCGAAACGCTAAATAAATACCGTCGTTGTTCCATGATTAAATAGCACTGAATAGCACTGTATGAATATTCCCATATTCAAAATATGCAACAGGTATGCAATGCCTAGTGAGTTTATTGCTCAATAGGTGGCGTTCTGAGAGTGAGGGTCCGAGTCTAGGGGATGAGACAGTGAAGCACTGGAGCGAGGCAGCTTCAGAGATGGGGCTGCTTCGAGCCGTGAGTGGGCAACTAGCCCCATGCATCCTGCGAAGGCAAGATGGCAGTGGCTGGTTACAGCTAAAAAGTGCTTCACATGTCTCGCCCCTTAGATTGGAAGGAGACCTCACAGGCTTCTCCGTTCAATGTAGAACGGTTGAATGTACAGGCTCTCAGCCTATGCCCGAGAGGGAGTAGTTGGAATATATAAAACACAAAAAAATCATAATTAGCAACATATTTCGCTACATCATCTTAGTAATATCCGAGGAATCAGAATGCCGAGATAACAATTTACCATTAGCTGGGGAAAAAAGGAACTATAGTGTACGGCATATCATCACCAACACAATTGAACTCCGGCAACTCTACTCCGGCAACTCTATTCTGACAACTATTTTACAACTTTATTCTGACAACATTTGTAGGCAACTTAGCACTGGTATTGTAACTAGACTGGAGGTGGATCAGCATGGGTGGCAGAATTTTTAGCTACACGGGTTCCAGAAGCTGCCAGATTATGAGTTGCAGGATAGAGTGGAAAGAAAGATGATGGTGATAATATAGCCTCTACCCCCCCCCCCCCATTCATTCTCTCTCTCTCTCTCTCCCTGTGTATCTCGTTCTCTCTCTGTATATCTCTGTCTGTGGGTCTCTCTCTCTCTGTCTGTCGGTCGTCTCTCGCTCTCTCTCACACACACACACAGACACAAATACACACACACGCACACAAATACACACACCCCACAGCCCACTTGTGAGGCAAATGTGGCAGAAGAGTGAAGGATGGGCTGCGGTGGGGAAGCCCGAGGAGCCCATTCCTCCCAAGCCCTTATTCCTGGGGTTACGAGATTGGAAAAGGAGGAGTCCACGCCCAAGGAGAAACAAAAAACCCTGACGGAGGAGAATTCAGGAGTCTTTGGCGAAGGCATCTATATTGAAAGTCATAATATTTATAGATTAACCCCTTCTATACCGGTGATGTACTTTGCATTATAATCTGGCAACTATTAGACGATTTTGCTCAGCTTATGAAGGACGTTTACCTATTAAACGGCTACAGACTATCTCAATTAATCCTTTCAGCTATCATAATACCTCCCTAAGCTTCATAAAATCGTCTAAATTTAGCTGAAATCAAAATAAAAGAACGTCGCCGATACAAAAGGTGTTAAACTAAACTAAAAACTAGCAAGGTGACCGAGAAGAATTATCGAGTCTTTAATGAAGACATCTTTACTGAAACTAAAAATATCAATAAATACAACAAGACTAAAATCTTGGATACCAATTTGCTAATCCTATTTTTCCGTGATGCAATTTGTTATATTTTCCCCTAAAGTCTAACCCTTTATCCACCTAAAATCCATAAAAAGACTAACAACTACAGTGGGGCTATAGTCTATTCGCTGTAAGTAGGCGAGAAAATATGACTTCTAACCACTGTAACTCAAAAACGACTATATTTCCTCCATTTGGGAAGAGTCCGTCAAGGAATAGATGTGGATATTCACAGCCCATTTGCTCTAGCCCTGCTTGAGTTACAGAGGTTAGAAGTCATGATTTCTCGCCTACTTACAGCGAATAGTCTATACATTGTTCTGGGTGCCAGGTAAGGTTTTTGTTCATATCGTACTGGTGTGATATTGAGGTCATCCGCTGATAGTTCAGACACCCCGAGACCCGAGCATAACCCCTTCACGCCTTAAAGGGGTCACTTGCTTTTTTTCTCTTTCTCTCCTTTTCTTTCTTTCTCTGGCTTGTATTCATTCGGCCCCATTCAGCCAACTGTTTTAAGACATTTATCCCCATCCAGGTGTCAATTTCTTCCTGGCGAGCGAGTATTAAAATAAATAAATACATAAATAAAAGAATCTAAAACTAACGTAACACTACTTCCAGCACCCACTCCCATCCTGGTGACGAAACATACGGCAGGAGTTACGGTCGGAACGTGACGCTTACTCTTTCACCATAAATCTCTCCCTTGTTTACCACTTTGGGTCGTCACTTACATATGCTGGATCGGGAGTAAGTCAAAGCGGCCACATTCCATAACGGCCACACTCCAAAACAGCCACAACCAAACCTACGACACCGATAACGGGGACAACAAGACCTGAGACAACGAAAACGGAGACAACGAAAATGAGGACAACGAAAACGGGAACAACGAAAACGGGGACAATGAAAACGGGGACAACAATAACGAGCACAACCAAACCCGCGACACCGGAAACTGGGACAATGAAAACGGGGAAAACGAAAACGGGGACAACGAAAACGGGGACAACAATAACGAGTACAAAACAACGGGGCCAACGAAAACGGGGACAACGAAAACTGAGACAACGAAAACGGGAACAACGACTTTGCGGACATGAAAACGGGGACAACGAAAACGGGGACAATGAAAACAGAGACAACAAAAATGGGGACAAACGAAAACGGGGACAACAAACACGGGGACAACAAAAACGCGGACAACGAAAACTGAAAAAAATAAACACAAAAACCAATGTAACTCAAAATGGACTAGAGCAAAATATGGGATGTCAATTTCCGCACCTATTTCCTGGCTGACTCTTCCCAAATGGTATATATTAGCTCGATTACTCCAGTCGTTTTATATCTACAGAGGTTAGTGGTCACGATTTCTGTCCTACCTATTATGAACAGACTACAGTGTTTACCCGACTCAGGGTATGGAACTTGTTGTGGATCGAGTTGTGAGTCAGTCAAACTTTTCCCTCGCATATTAATCTCCATTCTGGCCGTCAGTGTAAGGTATCTGTTTATGCTGTGTGGGGGGGAGGGAGGAGCGAGCTATATTGTGAGAGTGGGGGGGAGGGGGGAGGGAGGAGCGAGCTATATTGTGAGAGTGTATGTATATCAATATGTGTAGGAGGGAAGGTGTGTGTGCGTATGTGTAACTATGGACCTGTGAAAGTTTGGTCTCGTATGTGTGGCTACGTGAGTGGTGTGTGTGTGTGTGTTATACATATGTGTGACTATGGAGAGCTGTGTAAGTTTGGTCTTGTGTGTGTGGCTATTATGTGTGTACGTATGTGCGACTATGGAGAGCTGTGTAAATTTGGTCTTGTGTGTGTGGCTATGAGAGTGTGGCTATGTGTGTGACTATGGACCTGTGTAAGTTTGTCCTTGCGTGTGTGTGAGTGTGCGTGTGTAGGTATATACAGTATGTGTGTATGGCTTCTCCTGTTTGCGCCGTTACAAAGGTGGTGTTGATTATTACGCCATGAAACACTGCGAGACCAACTTGTGCCAATAATACTGTGTTATTGTGTTCAGTCAGAGAGTGTAGTGGATATTGTTTACATAGGCCTATTTGTAGAGTTGCACAATAACCCCTTGAGGAGTATGATGCCTTTAGGACGTTTTCCTTGACGTTTTTTTGCAGTTTAAGAAGGACGTCTAGGAACCTAAGGGGTCAAAACCAACTCAATTATGCCTCCGACTCCCACAGATCCTTCCTAAACTGAATAGAATCGTCTAATGATAGCTCAAAATAAACTGCTACAACGCATCATGATCCTCAATGGGTTAATCCATAAACCTCGTAAAGGATAAATCCCCGTGTGTGTATGTGTGTTTTTTTTTTTTTTTTTTTAGTGGTTATTGTACCACCATCCATGTAGCTATCACCATATTTATCACCACTATGGGTACCGCCAACGAACTTAACAATAATCTCTATCCCTGACCTCTTCGTAACTCAAAAGGGACTAGAGCAAACGGACTGTAAATATCCATACCTACTAACTGGTGAACTCTTCCCAAATGAGAGGAATTTCAGCCCGATTGCTTTCATTCATTTTGAGTTAGATGAAGTTAAGGGGTCAAGATTATTGTCAAGTTAGTTGGTGCCATCTTTCTCTCCTTGTCTCTCTTTCCCTGGGTTGTATCCATTCGGCCCCATTCAGCTCAACAACAACAATACTTCTTAAGGGGGAAAGATTGGCTTTTGCTGGACCCCCTTCTCCCTCTTGTTTAGCCCTATTAGTTTTGAGATTTCAAGACGTTCGGCCCATTAGTTTGTCGATTTGAAGACCTTTCGTCCTATTTCTTTATCATTACCAAGACCTTTCGTACCATTTAGGTGTCGATATATTTCCTGGCGAGCGTTAGCGGACCTGTAATTTAGAAGGAGCTGGCTTTTGGAATGTACACATTTATCTCTAAGGGGGTTGGTTCTTGGGCGTATTACTTTAAAGCTTGGTGGAGGTCTAGGGAGCAAACTAAACCCCTCCTCTTAAAATCGATCTCTTTCACCAACATCACAAACATCGGCCACACCCTCCACCATTACCACTAACAACAATAAAATCTATCTCCTTCACCACCACTACCTTCACCAAAAACATTATGAATCACTTTCACCACCACAACTGCAAAACTACAATAATGAATCCTTATCTTTCACCATCTTCATCGTCACCGGCATTAGTAAAACCGACCACTATCACCAAGAAAATCGACCATCAGCAGTCACCACTAAAATCATCACCACCACCAACAACAAATCACCACCACCAATAAATCACCACCAGCAGCAGCAATAACTCCCAACAACACCTCTGCCAGCCAGCATTTCTCACCACCCCCGAAGAAATTATAAGTCACGCATCCTCTGATTACCAATGGAGGAATTTCAATTAACTCCTCCACTCGACGTCCCCCCCTGCCGAACCCCCAATTGATATGCGGGACCCACTGTATACAACTTGGCAGAGAGAGAGAGAGAGAGAGAGAGAGAGAGAGAGAGAGAGAGAGAGAGAGAGAGAGAGAGAGAGAGAGAATGTCTATACACCCCCCTTAGGAATCCAGCTGGTGAGAATAATAACTTCCCTGCATAATCCAGTTGGTAAGGAAGTAGAGACTTGGCGACGGTCAGTGTAATAGTAGAGAGAGAGATATTTACATAAATTTACATAGATACACTGGCTACACAGATCTTACGATCCCTGCGAGGTAGCCAGAACTTAATCCTATGAGTAAAACGGGAGTAAATACGACACCTAGATGGCCAAAATAATGGGGCGAACTCCTTAGAATATCAAAACTAGTGGAGTAAACATAAGGGAGAAGGTGGTTCAGACCCAGACCCCCCCCCCCCCCTTCCTCCCTTAGGTTATGGAGGTTAGGTCAAGATTTTGTGGCATGGCTATAATGATTAGGCCATACGATGCGTAGAATGAAAAATATTTAGAACAATGAGATATTTTGCACTCAATTTGATAACTTAAGTACTTCAATGCCATTTGCATAGGTTGCAAAACAAAATCACAGATGCAAATTTTACTCCAAACTAACATTTGCTGCCGAGAATAACAATAATAACAACAATAAGAATAAACAAAGTGAATCTAGGAGCTTCCACAATTTCTATACCAACGACAGTACTCAACACCACGACCAATCACACCGGATCGTTTTTAGACATTTTTTCCCGGTAACTCGGGTACGCCAGCTTTTGAAGGCAAGTTGTATAAGATTCCTCCCGACTGTTCTAATCTATCTTGAGGCTAGTTGACGATACCAGGGCCAGTAGACCCCCCAAAATGCTGCCGGGGGATACTTGTTGGTTGAGAGGAGAGAGAGAGTGGCTACCCTTCAAATAACGCGGGTGTAGGGGGGCGGGGGGGGGGGGGGGGGGGGGTGGACAGCTGTTCCGGGATAGGGAGGATAGGGGCTAGTGATGGTGGGTGGGATGGGGGGTGATCAGGGGGTAGAGAAAGAATAAGGGATAAGGGAAGAACTGTGAGGGGGAGAGATAGCGTAAGGAAAAAGGGAATGAGTGTGAGAGAGAGATAGAGTAAGGAAGGAGAAATTATGTGTGAGGAAGATAAAAGTACGTAATAAGTGTGAGGGAGGGAAAGAGTAAGGAGGGAGGGAATAAGTGTGAGGGAGAGAGAGTGAGTGATGAAGAAAGGAACGTGTGTGAGGGAGAGAGAGAGAGTAAAGAAGGAGGGAATAAGTGTGAGGGAGAGAAAGAGTAAGGAAGGAGGGAATAAGTGTGAGGGAGAGAGAGTGAGTGATGAAGAAAGGAACGTGTGTGAGGGAGAGAGAGAGAGTAAAGAAGGAGGGAATAAGTGTGAGGGAGAGAAAGAGTAAGGAAGAGTGGGATATGTGTGAGGGAGAGAAAGAGAGTAAGGAAGGAGGGAACAAGTGTGAGGGAGAGAAAGAGGAAGGAAGGAGATAGTATGCATGAGAGAAATAGAAAGATGAAGTGCGGAATAAGGGAATATGAAGTAAAAGTAAATGTTTAAGCAAAAGGGGGTATGAGAGAAAGAGAGTGAGGCAGAGCAGGAACAACAGGAGCAGCGTGACGGAGACAAGTACATACTGATAGACAGTATAATGTAAAACAATATATTTATTTAGCATCATACAAAATGGTAATCTCGACCTTTATAATAAAACTTAAGCTCTATCGAACACATAAACTTAAGCTCTATCGAACACATAAACTTAAGCTCTATCGAACACATAAACTTAAGCTCTATCGAACACATAAACTTAAGCTCTATCGAACACATAAACTTAAGCTCTATCGAACACATAAACTTAAGCTCTATCGAACACATAAATTGATACACACAAATAAAGTAAAGTCCGATCCTAGTGGAAAAAACAAGATTGAAGAAACCTTTTGTTACTCAGACAAACTAGCCCATCCTTGAGGAAGGTATCGTATAGGAAGCCAAGGAAACGAGAGAGCGAGAGAGCGAGAGAGAGAGAGAGAGGAGGGGAGGTCAGTACACAGGAAGGAGAGGGCACACAAGAGAGAGAGTGTGAGAGAGAAGCGAGAGAGAGTGGGAGAGAGTAGTGAGAGAGAGTGAGTGAGAGAGAGAAAAAAGAGAGAGAGAGAGAGGCGAGAGAGCGAGCGAGAGAAAGGCAAGGAAAGGGAATTCTCCGGGTCGTTCAACACCCCCCACCCCCACCCCAACAAGACAGCCAATATCGGGGCTCGCTACAATCACAGTCCAACACGGCCGCTATCATCCAATAAGCCCCCGCACACCCATCCACCACATTGCCGCCAGACGAAAGTGAATAGCGGGTAATCCTTCGCCGACGACTTCTATTTCCACTAGATATCAGGAGGGGCTTACAGATCGAGACAGGAAGGAGAAGTGCGTGTGGGACCGATAGGGTTGTCCTCTTTTATCTCTGCTACGTGTGTGTGTGTTTGTGTGTGTGTGGGAGTGTGGGTTCGTGTGTGTGGGTACGTGTGAGTGGGTGAGTACGTGTGAGTGGGTGGGTACGTGTGAGTGGGTGGGTACGTGTGTGTGGGTGGGATCGTGTGTATGGGTGGGATCGTGATGCGTGCGTTGAGGGGGGGAGGGGCGGGGGGTCGTGTGAATATGGGTTCGTGTATGTATGTATGTGTGGGTGTGGGTGTTCTTGATGGCCTGTATTTGTAGTGCAATCGTTTCCCATAATATATAACCCCTAATTAAATTTGTATCGAACCCAATTACTATAGTGTTAAACTTCAATATGCAACTTCGGTAATTATAGCGCAAAGGCTCGCACCTTTACGTCTCATAGTGAACTAAGCATCATTATGTTGTCATTAAGATAGACTGGCATCATCAACCCCCCCCCCACCCCCACCCCGTTTTCTCTCGCGGAAATGTTGTGTAGCCCATCTTCTATTTCTCAATAGAATGTTCACTCTCAGGGTGCGTCTTCAGTTGTGCATTTTAGCCTGAACGAACCAAACGATCCGAGTGGGGACGAACGAACAGAACAAGCAATCTTTCCTTCATCCTATGACTTAAACTGCTTTAAACTTCGTGTGTCCAGGCATTTTGACCACAACGTCCCTTGAATATGGCTCCCTGTCACTCTTTTGGCTCTGAGGGAGACACTCGTTACATGCAGCCTGCCTTTTGTCCCTTTCATACATATAGGGGAAAAACTAGCATATGCACGCTGTATTCGGTGTGTTTGTCGGTGTTCGACTTATTCCCACCACTGTCCTCAGTTAAGCCATGGATCTGACAGTGGCTGCCGGTGCATAGTTCTTGGAGTGCTACCTAATATTAAAAAAAAAAAAAAAAAAAAAAAAAAAATATATATATATATATATATATACTGTATATATAAATATATATATATATATATATATATATAAATATATATATATACAGTATATATATATAACCGGTATATACTGTATATGTATATATAAAGAAACTATTTACTAAACCGATTATGTCTCCCTTGAGTGACATGGACCGTCTTCATTTAGTGAAGTATACTCGAGTGACACCAGAGGATTTTGAACTGTTAATAACCCTAGTAGAAGCACACATTGAGAAGAAATACACCAAGTTCAGATCTGTCATACCTGTTCCGATGCTTTTCTTCCCGTGGCCTTCTCCCTCCTGAAGCTGGCAAGCAAACTGTCAATTTTGTTTTTGCCTCCACCTGGGTCCATTCCAAAGTCTGGGAAATTATCTTGCAACAATCACACTTCCTCACTTTTTTGTAGTAGCAGGGATGTATGCCATAGCTCAGGATACATTTCACACATATCCCCCAACCTCTGATACTTCTCCCTGTCCCACTCCATATCACGGTGAGTAATACGACTACAGCCAACACCGTCCTCACTACACACACACTCCTGAGCAACTACACTCCTTCCAGCTTTTCCCACTTACAAGCAACCCTCGGTAAAAAGTTCAGATCGTTTTGTTGGGCTCCGAGACATCCTCACTATCCGAATTCTGCTCCGGCCGCTTTACTCGTTTGGTTCGTTCAAGCTAAAGTTGGTTCGTTTGGTTCGTTCGATAAAGTGAAGACGCACCCTAAGACTCGGATCTTGGTCCTATATGAACCCTCGAGGAACAAATCAAACCTCCGAAACGTAAATGTTAGGTAAACTATTAATGAGAAGATTCGATTCAGTTCGGGATAGCTTCGAAAACTTAGCACCACGATTTATGTCCTATATATTCATACCATACTTTCTAGATTATCACACCACTTCTTTTAATATCGTAAGTAGGTTAGACTAGCTAGGTTAGTTTACATACAATATTATCTGGTATTTTAGACTTGTTTCAATATATATAAACGGGAAAATCACACAATTACAGTGACCCCTGAAGAGTAAGAGGAAAGAAAGGATAGAGTAAGTGGAGATAAAGGTGGAAGGAAGAGAAGATACAATGGGTTTAAGAGCAGCGTAATGGGGCGAGGGTATAAAGCCGGGCAGGGAGGGAGGGAGGGAGAGAAATAATAAAACACAAACAGATGGTCAATTTAGAAGAGTCAGGGCTAGCAACGAAAATAGATAATGTTAAAAACGTACAAGGTAGAGTCAGTTCTAGAAATGAAAATAGCAAATAATAACATAGCACAAGAAAGGAAGATACAGACAGACAGCTAGACAGACACGGCACAACTTACCCTTCCCGAATGAAGAGACAGACAGACACGACGAAACTAAGCCTCCCAGACGAAGACACAGACAGATAGATAGACAGCCAGACAATCAGACATGACGCAACATACCCTCCCAGATGAAGACACAGACAGACAGACAGACATGACGCAACATACCCTCCCAGATGAAGACACAAGACAGCCAGACAGACAGACAAGACAAACAGACATGACGCAACATGCCCTCCCAGATGAAGACACAAGACAGCCAGACAGACAGACAAGACAAACAGACATGACGCAACATACCCTCCCAGATGAAGACACAAGACAGCCAGACAGACAGGCCGCGTGTTATCCCCCCCCCCCCCCCCCCCAGTAGGAAGCTCTTCATCATCCCATTAAGCTCCTCAGTTATCCCACCGGCTGGAGAGCAGGGTTACCAAATCAAGTCCGCTAGATTGTAAAGAAATGCAGAAAATCGCTTGAATAATGGTACAACCTCTACAATATAGCCAGAATAGTGGTACAATATCTACAATATCGATAGAATAATGGTACAATCTCTACAAAATCGCTCTAAAATGGCTCAAACAACAAAATATCGCTAGAATTCATGTCGCTAGATGTAAAATGTTGTCTTAAGATCGAAGTAAGCACCTCTAGATCTAGCGGGAAAGCAGCTAAATTGGCAACAATGCTGGAGAGGACGCACCAACGCCGATTCTCGAAGTTTGGTGGGGTTCGTGCACTTGTGGCTTTTTTGTTAAAGACACTTGCGGTATTTTATCCTAACCTGGCCTGACCTAGAGCCTTGCTTAACCTCACTTAACCTAGCCTAACCTCAACTTAACTATCCTAACCTAGCCTGATATATCCTAACCTCACTACACCTCATCTAACTTAGCCTAACCTCATTACACGTAGCCTAATCTCAACTAACCTATGCTAACCTCACTACACCTCACCTAACCTATGCTAACCTCACTACACCTAGCCTGACTTCACTACACTTCACCTAACCTAGCCTAACTTCACTACACCCAACCAAACCTCAATACACCTCACCTAACCTAGCTTAACCTCACTATGCTTCACCTAACCTATCCTAACCTAACTACACCTCACCTAACCTAACCTCACTACACCTCACCTAACATATCCTAACCTCGCTACACCTCACCTAACCTCACTTCACCTAGCCTAACTTCACTACACCTCACCTAACCTAGCTTAACCTCACATGGTTCACCTAAGCTATCCTAACCTCACTACACTTCAGCTAACCTAGCTTAACCTCACTACACTTCACCTAACCTAGCCTATTAGGTTAATGTAGGTTAGGATAAGTTGTAGGTTATTGTAGGTTAGGATAAGCTACTAAGACCGTCCTGGTAAACATAAAAGCAGAGGAAGAGCCACACTAGTCCAAACTTCGGGAATATGATGCAGGAACCTCGAGACCAGTGCCCTCTATAGGAAAACTACCCTTACTAGTTTAGCCTGGAAGAAATCGACACCTGGATGGGGATAAGCGTCTTAAAACAGTTAGCTGAATGAGGCCGAATGGATACAAGCCAGGGAAAGAGAGAAAAGGAGAGAAAGATAAAACAAAAACCGATGACCCCCCTTAATATACGCGATGGTTCGTAACGCAAGGTATTCAATATGGAGGAGGCTGAAAATAAGTTCACGAAATTCTTCCCTAAAGATAGTTCAGCTCTAGAATCATGTCCAAGGAGTAATAGGGTCAGTTTCCAATAGAAGTGAAGTATGGTGGACAACTTCCTTCTAGTTTTGGATCTATTTACTTGACATCACAGTAAATATAAAATCCTTACTCTATGCCACAACCATCCATCCATACTCAGACCCAATCCCCACTTTCCTTTTTTTTTTTTTGGGGGGGGGGGGTCGACTCAAGACAGAGCCAGAATAGGGACAACACAACAGAAAACAATGAAACACACAAACACAAAATACAAACTCACACACATCCACAACCAGAGAAACAAATGGGTGGGCGGCATAAGCAAAGAGTTTGTTGGTCCATCATTACGAAGACGTATAAGTAGCCTGTAAAAGTTCCGAAGCTTTCTCACGCCGTCACCGGAAAATGCGCCTCAAAGGTCCCCACTGGTAAGGGTGGGATTAGCTTGTTCCGTGGGCGGGGGGAGGGGCGCAGTTGGGTAATTCAGCAGTTACGGCCGCCAGATCAGCAACCCACAGCCGTAAAGTCGAGGGGCCTGGGCAGGGAGAAGAGGGGGGCAGAGAAATCAGGGACGAGAGGGGCGAAATCACGGGTCGAATTCGGTGAGATCGTCAGCCTGAAGAGCGGTTGCGGTACAGTTCCTTCTTGCGGCCACACTCAACGTATAACCGGAGTTGTCTGTGTAGATAAGAGTTGTGATAACATTTATATAACCACTGATATATTGCATGTATTGTTAGGTATCTAGGTTTTACTTATTGATTCTATGTTTAATCTTTCATGTGAAGCCTATATGAATTATTTTGTGAATAGTACCACTGAACATACATAGATCACTCGTCAAAACAGTAGGAGTAATAAAAAGCTGACGGACCCCTTCCTGCAAAAAAACTCTTGGTATAAGAGTTATATAGATAAGAGAGCACCTAACAGAGGGAAGGCTTAGGGTTCATTATAGTCATGTTGTTGGCGAGGGGTGTCCGCCTTTTAAACTTCTGCCATTTAACGTTGCTCGGGGTTTAGATTCTCAAGTGACGGTGGTTTATAGATCTACCATGGCCCAGATTTCGAGCAAGGGAGCATCGGTAAGTGAGTCTTGTATTTTGGGAATCCTTTGTATGTGTGGAATGATCACACGCGTATATTAATGCGTCTGTGATTCCAGTATTGCCTGTACGCCCCGCAACAGGAGTGATCATAAACTACGTAATGTAATGTTATAGCTTCTTTACGCGGCAGTTTCAACTTATAAGCTTGTTATCAGGGAAAGTGTCAGACTCTAAAAAAAATATATATATATATATATAATTTCTCACAGATATACGTCAGTCTTATGAATAAATGAGTTTACTCTCACCGAGATTCGAACTACACACAACCAAGATTCCATGTTTTAACCAACTCCACCACGGCGTGATAAATAATAGTTAACCATTTCATATACCTGTATATAGTAAGTAGATGGATAAATCCTAATTGGAAATAATCCATTCCACACCAAGTCGTAGGACCCATATTAAGTAACACCCCGTTCTTAACATTAATCATCAATTACAAACCCCAATGCACTTGAATAAACTGATGAAAGCATATGGTCCTCCCGGGATTCGAACTCGGGACACCACACCCAGAACATAAGCATCTAAACCATTACACCACCAATATTCCAGAGTACCAGACAAGGGTTTTTTACATCTATTCCCACGCACCTCGGGTTGAATTGATTTGATTTAATTCATCTCCAGTCAGGTACGAGAGTTGCATTAACCCGTTCAGTACCGGTGGCATCCTTTTAATTATATCATGGCAATAATTTGACGATTTTTCTCAGCTTAGGAAGGACCTCAAGCAATAATAAGGCTTTAAAGTATCTCAACCAAGCCTTTTTAACTACCACAGATCCTTCTTAAGCTGCATGATATCGTCTAAATATAGCTAGAGTACAATGTAACACACGTCGCTGGTACTCAAAGGGTTAATATGAAGTACTGTACAGCATGTCTCACAAAAACCTCTCTACCAACTAGTCCTCTCCCTTCCCTACAACTTCATCCGTGATCACTTTCCTAATTTCAATATATTTCTATTTACTTCCAGATTTCCTCTACAAATTATACGACGAACCAGCCACCGTGGGGAGGTATATGACCCATGTGTCCGAAAGGCCTGATTCAGCTACAGTATATATTATTTTCTAGTGCCCACAGACATTTATTTTCTAGTGCCCACAGACATTTATTTAAGTTGTATCCATGTCTCCTTTTGCTGTATTAAGGGGACAGTGGATGTTTGTTTGGTCTATTAATTCATTTATTCATATATTTTGTTTTAGTTTTCTCCCTAGACCTCCATCACGCTTAGAAAAAACACCCCCTAGAACCCCCCCATCAAGATAGATTTGTACATTTTACGGTAGAAAAATGTTCCGGCCAAAGGCCGATTCCTTCTAAAATTATAGGCTCGCTATCGCTCGCCAGGAAAAAATCGACACCTAAATGGCACGAAGGGTCCTAATATTGACAACAAAATGGGGTGAAAGGTCATAAAATCCCCAAACTAATGTAACCAACGTATTACAATCTCAAAACTAGGGGGGCTAAACATTAGGGAGGAAGGGGGTCTAGAAAAACGGTCAGTCTCCCCTTAAGGTCTGGTTTGTACAGTACGTAGAAAACGGTTTTATTGGAACTTTTACAAATATTTGCATGTTATTTTGCAAGGATATACGGCTGTTAGTAAAAACACTAGCTAACAAATAAGGTAAAATTCTAGTTTCACGTACACAGCGACAAAAGGGAGGCGCCGTTGTAAAGGCATAGCTTCCCGACCAACTATGAAGATCAGGGAAATTGCTGGGTAAAAGACGTAATATAATGATAATAAACTACATTAACGACATTAGCCTAACCTAACAACCTTACCGTCCTGGTGGTGTAATGGTTAAGGTGGCAAAAATATGTGTGTGATAACCTGGGTTCGAATCCCGGTGGATCATATATACTTTAATTAATTTCATTGGGGGTATGGTGGTGAGATTAATAAAAATAATATTATGTAATAGCTATGGTGCCGCATATGGGGAGAAAATATTTTTTTGTTTTTACAGTAGGTGTAATTCCTTATAATGCATTTCCGCCGCTTTGGACATATATAGGAATTAAGTATGGTATATGACAACTCTAAAGTAGCCATAGAAATTTATGAGTATGCTGTGAAAGCGAAACTAGAATTAAACCACAAATAATAACGAATATATAAAGGATTATATAAAATGGTATTCCTAAAAAAAAAAAAAGGAAGGCGGTTATTTTTATTGCAAGCATAGCGTCCAAGCAAAAAATAAATAGCTCAAAAATGGAATAAAGTTGAAACAAAATGCTAAGAAATATTGATCTGCAGATATAATAACTTCTGATATTCGGTATTGGAAGTTTTAGAACAAATACTACAATACTAAAATGCGTATTAAACAATCATAAAGATATTTGTGTATTGTAATAGGAAGCAAATAGTAAATGAAGAGTTAGTTTACATCCAGATTTAAAGTTACCAAATTGCAGCCAGATAATCTAAACATTGGGTAGGAGAAAATAAGGGCGTATTATACTGACATTCACCAAGCCCACAAGCGCCGGAATGTTTTGAAATTATCCTGACAAGGGGCCTGTAATTCAGCGCGTACAGTCGGTCAAACAAGTGATCCGCGGCACCAAGTATATTCCGATCAATAATTGGTATCAGCACTATCTAAGCTTTATTGTATAGTTTTGAGTGAGATATACAAACATGTTCCTATCCTTACCCACCTATTCAACATCTGAAGGACATTAATACAGCACACATCGAGCACAATGTAATGACAGCAGAGACACGATTTATTTGACCAACTATACAACATAATAGGAACGCTACTACTGGAATGAGGTATACCACAGTGCATATATTAGCAAAACACATAATAAAGGTATATAAGATAATCGGGTGTGTAAAAACAGTTATATACCTTTCTATCCTTATACTAAATGTACAGCTGGCCACATTCATTGGTATATCACTTTGACCTTCATCCTATATTCTTGGAGTGGAGGGAAGCACTGCCACCTTCCATTTTCACACACTTATTTCTAGATTGCATTATCACTTTGACCTTCATCCTACATTCTTGGAGTGGAGGGAAGTACTGGCACCGTCCCACACCTGTCACTAAACTAAGCTGACATTACAAACTACGAGCGAGGGTTATAATTTTAAGGGATTTTTTTTTTTTTTTTTTTGCTTTCGTTTTTTTTTTTTTTTTCATGGACTCTTATCTCGTAGGCCCTGACAACACATCTCTCCAGGTTTATTTTGTCTAGTAACATTTACTTCAATAACCATTAGTTATGAGATTTTAAGATGTTCACCCCATTACTTTGGCGATCTTAATACCTTTTGTCTTTGTCAGTATTAAGACCTTTGGCGCCTTTAACGAGTCGAATATATTCTGGCGAGCGATAGCAAGCCTGTAATTTAGTAGGAACTAGTCTTCAACGGGTACATTTTTCTACCGAAAATTTTAAATATTATTTTGAAGGGGGGTCTTGAGTTTTTTTTTTTTAAAGCTTGATTGAGGTCTATGGTGTAAACTAAAATTATGTATATTATGATAATACAAACAAATATATGTATATTATGTATATAATGATAATACAAACAAATATAAAAAATGTAAATATATATATTATTACATACATACATAGCCTACATACATACATACATACATACACTTTAAAGACTGAGTGATCCATTGGGGGTACAGTTTCAGTATTGTGTCGTAATGGCGGCGTTCCAGGCAACTCTGTTCTGGGCTGCCTCACTCACAAAACTTTTAATTTTAGATTAGATCGTAGGACCTGATAACACATCTTTCTAGGTCCATTTTGTCTAGTAACATTTCGATCAATAACCTTTGCTTCCTTTTTAACCCTTTGAGTACCAGCGACGTGTGTTATATTTGATTCTACTTGTAGTTAGACGAACTTATGCAGTTTTGGAAGGATCTGTGGTAGTCAAAAGGGTTAGTTGAGATGGTTCGAGACCAAATTATTGTTAAAATGTAAAACTTGCAAACTAAACAAACCAAAATTGGGACAAGGACAATATAAAGTCAAATTAAATTATCAAAATCGCTATGTGGAAACATTAGAGATCCTTCCTAAGCTGAATAAAATCGTCGAATAGTTGCCAGAATATGATGCAACGGACGTCCCTGTTACAGAACGGGTTAACCCTACCTACATCCCGAATACTGTCGGCGTTGGCAACAAATTATTGGTAAAAAAAAAATGCCTCATGTACTCTGGAATTTCAGAAACTTTGAAATACATTGAAAAATAAAGTTTGTTTTTCTACTGAACTAAACACTTCCAGGAATTTCAAATTATAGTATTGAGAATAATTATTGAATACTTATTATGTCAGTCATCCTGTAAACATTATGTCATCCTGTAAACATTATGTCATCCTGTAAACATTATGTCATCCTGTAAACATTATGTCATCCTGTAAACATTATGTCATCCTGTAAACATTATGTCATCCTGTAAACATTATGTCATCCTGTAAACATTATGTCATCCTGTAAACATTTATAATATGAACATCCTCAATAGAATTGCTTTACATCGTCATTTAAGGGGGGTCATCTGCCTTTTTTTCTCTTTCTCTCCTTTTCTCTCTTTCCCTGGCTTGTATCCATTCGGCTCCATTCAGCCAACTGTGTTAAGACGTTTATCCCCATCCAGGTGTCGATATCTTCCTAGCGAGCGATAACGAGCCAGCATTGTATGGAGAAATCCGGCTTCGCCGTAGACATTTTTCTATCGAAAAATTTACAAATTTAGCTAGCTGTCAAAACAAATATATACAGTATATATATGGTGGCTCGCTACCGCTCGCCAGGAAAATATTGACACCTGGATGGGGGTGAACGTCTTAAATCATTAGACTGAATGGGGCCGAATGGATACAAGCCAAAGAGAGATGGAGAGAAAGAGAAAAAAAGCGAGGTGGGCTCCCTTAAAGAAGCCAAATTAGTAGTAAGCCAAATTGTCACCAGATAAACTACACAGGCACTTGGAGTGAATGGAGACAGATTATTTATATTGACATTTGCCCTGGTGGCCACAAAGACAGTAATGTTTTGAAGTTATCCTGACAAGAACCTGAATTTGAGTAAGTACCACATAATAAGGATGCCAAGAGTGGAATGAACTTAAGTACAGTGCTATATATACAGGTATATATATACAGTATATATATATATACAGTATATATATATATATATATATATATATATATATATATATATAGAAAGAGAGAGAGAGAGAGAGAGAGAGAGAGAGAGAGATAGAGGATAATTATGTGTGTAGAGAGGGGTATGCCTTTCTATCCTTATACAGTATTAAGCTGGTATATTACTGCCAATGTAAAGTTGCCCACATAAGTTCTGTTCCTCTTCGTCATCATATACTGTACATGGAAATATAATACACATGATTGAATTACGAGTGCAGTTTCTTAAATCATCTAATTAGTCAACTGATAATTAATAGACACCACACTCACGATTCATTCATACTAACTAAACTTTCAGACATAAGATCACGATGAGGAACAGAACGTATGCGGGTAAGTGTACAGTCGGCCTAATAAGTGATATCTCGGCACCAATTATGTTTTGATCAATAATTGGTATCAGCAATATTTACATATGATTTCTTTTGGAGTGAGATTTACCAACATGTTCCTACACTTACCAACCCTATTCAACATCTGACAGACATTAACACAGCACAGAGCGAGCCAAACGCTGATACATGACTTATTAGCGCCACTGTACCTAATTGATTAAGTTTTTTATTTTTATTTTAGTACGGACACTCTATATAATTATTCCCCACACATAAATTTAGCTTGTATATCACTCTGACCTTTACCATTTATTGGTGGAGAGGGTAGAAGCGGCACCTTCCTACACCTGTCAACAAACTTAAGCTGGCATAACAAACTCCGAGCATAAAGTTATAATTTTAAACCGTACTGTACAGTGTGCTGGGTTAATAATCCAGCAGGGTTGATAGAGCCTCTGAAGTCCTATTTTAGCTAACTAAAGGCGTAACCAAGGCAACGTGAACACAACCAAAACAGTGCTACATAAGAATAACGAGAACAAGAAGAAGAATATATGTCTCACGAATCATAACGCTGCCACACTTACACAATCACAAACCTCTCTCTCTCGCTCTCTCTCACACACACACACACAAAATCACAAACCAATAACACAAGAACGACTACAAGGAAACAGAATGATAGAAGAAAGTGATTATGATAAGGACTGCTCTCTCTCTCTCTCTCTCTCTCTCTCTCTCTCTCTCTCTCTCTCTCTCTCTCTCTCTTCTGACACCTCCAGGGATTCCGACCATCGCTTCAGCACCCTCCACCCTCCTCTGCTTCACATGAACTGCACAATGACTCCACTCTAATTGAATGCTGGGTAAAAATGGTCTGGTATTAATTACAAATGAGAAGGAGGTGTTCAGTGCCATAGACAGTGCAGCTCAGGAAGGAGATGGGTAATTATTTAGATAATGGCAGATGATAGTCTATGTGATATGCAATTCGTTCATGCATGACTTGACCCATTCAGTATGTGAGGACGCATTTATTTATCTTATTCAGGCTCTCGATAGACGATTTTATTGGTAAAATTTTAGTTTCACGTACACAGCGACAAAAGGGAGGCGCCGTTGTAAAGGCATAGCTTCCCGACCAACTATGAAGATCAGGGAAATTGCTGGGTAAAAGACGTAATATAATGATAATAAACTACATTAACGACATTAGCCTAACCTAACAACCTTACCTAACCTAACCTAGTATTATGTAATAGCTATGGTGCCGCATATGGGAAGAAAATATTATTTTTGTTTACAGTAGGTATAATTCCTTATAATGCATTTCCGCCGCTTTGGACATATATAGGAATTAAGTATGGTATATGACAACTCTAAAGTAGCCATAGAAATTTATGAGTATGCTGTGAAAGCGAAACTAGAATTAAACCATTTTATTCAATCTGGAAGGGATTTTGAAAGCCAAGAGGGTTGGTTAATGAGACACAATTTACCAGTTTGATTCCTAAAGTACCTTCCTAGGTTGTATAAATCGTCGAATGACAGCTAAAATAAACTGTTAAAACGCGTCCAGATCCTTATGGAATTGATAGTAAAGTGTTATCGTGTGTTGTGAAATGTGAAATACGATAGCAATTAATCGTAAATTAAGTTTTCGTGCAACATAGGATGTCGTAGCATTTAGGACGCTTCGAGTGGTATTCTTAAACAATTATTTTCCTTCGCAGCGTCTGATACTGAACTAATATTGGGGACTGAGTGTTGTTCACAGAGCATCGTCATTTCTAAAAGTAACGTTATCTATCAAGTTATTTCATCCCTTAACAGCGCTATGAAGGGAAGGAAATGTTTAAGAATACAAGGGTACGTATCTCACTCAAACACCACTTGTCATAACTCCTTTTAATTCTAATTTGCATACCAAATGACGCAGTAATTCCCACATTCACAGACAATAGCTCGGCTCCTGCGTTTCATTGTAACAGTAGCAACAACAAATGAAAGATTGTACACTAATTATTATAGATACTTACTTCATTGCATCCTGTGCATTTTGTATCTCTAATTTACCTTTTAGTTTTTCAATTGGCAGAGAGTTGCAAATGCGATAAAACCTCAACACTAATGGGGCTAAACATGAGGGAGAAGGGGTCTATAACCTCCCCCCCAAAAAAAAACTAAGCCAAAAGTTTTGTATTGTACTCGTAGATCACCAGTAACCCACTCAAGATTAACCCTTTGGCTGCTGGAGGTCTTCGTGGACGTATTAAAGTCATCTTCTGTTAGACACAACTCATAAAATCAAGACAAAATTATGCTGAACGAGTTACTCATAATAGTTTTAAACCTTTTGACTATGAGAAGCCTTTCCTAATCTTAACCAAATTGTCTAATGTTAGCCAAAATAATATAATAAGCCATCATTCATATTGAAAGGGTCCGTTTTAAAGTACTTGCGCCTGCAGTGCAAGGTGGAACAACTTTTGTTAACCAATAATGATAATGTGATCAACTATTGTAAATGACTATCTTTAAGCCCATGTCCGAGTCATTGTTTTGAACAAATAAGCACAGAAAAGTTTCTCAATATTTCTTCTATTCAACTAGTGAACTCTGAAACTCTCTCCCTTCATCAATCTTTGGAATCCTTACATCAAAGGAAGTCCACTGACATAAGATTTAATGAATTTGGGCTCATATTTTAGGGCACAGGAGCCGTCGGAAATGGAAAAAATGCGTATTGGGCCTCATTTTTCCACTCACTTTAAATACGATTTCACACAATAATGTCTCAATTTTAATTAAGCAGCTGTTAATGGATCTAGGGGATTGCAATGTACTTGGGAAAAATAGTTGCGCTTATTCCCATCATCTTTCCTATGCTAAAGTTCATCTCCGAATTAGTGTTTGTTCACAATTTTTGAACAGCTGCCCAGAGGGGAAAAATACTCAATAATGAAAATGGCTTATGCCGTTGTGATGGCAACAACCTGCCGATTCCAAACATACAATCACAAATTTGCAATTCGAAAATGACCTGAAATATTATTTGTTCAATGTATTTGAAAATAATCAGTTCGATTGTGCCAATTTGAGAATGCGCACAATTTAATCACGAATATACTGTATCTGGAATCCAATCACCAAAGCTGATTTTTTCCTGGCAAGCGATAGTGACCCTGTAATTTAGGAGGAACCAGCCTTCGGCCAGGAAATTTTTACACCGAAAAATTTACAAATTCATCTTGAAGGGGGATCTTTGGGATGTTTGTTTAAGCTTGATGGAGATCTACGGAGTAAACTAAAACAATAATAAATGGATACAAAAAATCGACCAATAAATACCCCCCTCCCCCCCCCCCCCCACCTTTACGGCGAGTTCTGGTGAAGTTAACAAGAGACACCATCCAGAGGAAGAAGAAGAAGAAGTATAATAAACCAATACAACCCTTTGATCCGTCTTAGCATCAGTGTAGCATAATAAACCAATACAACCCTTTGATCCGTCTTAGCATCAGTGTAGCATAATAAACCAATACAACCCTTTGATTCCTCTTAGCATCAGTGTAGTATAATAAACCAATACAACCCTTTGATTCCTCTTAGCATCAGTGTAGCATAATAAACCAATACAACCCTTTGATTCCTCTTAGCATCAGTGTAGCATAATAAACCAATACAACCCTTTGATTCGTCTCAGCATCAGTGTCCCTCCTCTCCTACTGTCGCCCTCTGGTGGCCTCTGGATAAATCAATTACAGCCATTAATTACAACCATTACATTGCCGCGACGTCTTGAGGCATGGAGATAGTGGGGAGGGGGGGGGGAGGCCCACGACGATAGATTTTATGCAACCTACTTCTATGGCATACATTTCCTGTCAGTTTAGATCTCTAATGCATAGGAGACCGCTTAGATATACTTGATTCATATTGGATAGTTACATTTAGTGCTGGGGAGATTATTGGCACCAATCGAGCAGGGCAGCACCCAAGGGAGGCCCCATAGGAGTTGTTGGAACTCCTGTTTCATTTGCCTGGCTTCCCCCACTGTTTCTATTTGTGCCTCACCTACACAGAGAGTAATCCAGCTTATTCCAAAAACACTTCCTCCTCCTATTCATTTTTACTACACTTAACAAGCACACCACACTTCGTTCCAACACACCTAAATTACCTCTGATGTACCTTGATTATGGTTCTCTATCACTCTTGGTACAGGCAGCTTTGCCTTTTGTCTCCTTCATGCGTATAATTTTTTTTTTTTTTTTTTTTTTTTATATATATAGATATGGGATATGTTAGAGGTAATCAGATTTGGTTAGATTCCGCTAGGTTGGTTACTGCCGGTTTTGCCTTCTGTTCTGTCCTGAGCACAGCCAGCTGTTGCTGTTGCTGTTGTTGTTTGGGTTCAACAGTAACTCAGCACTAATTGCTATACACCCATTCCAAACTGTATTGCACCCAACCTAGATAGTACTGTACACTCGGATACCATAGTTTCTAGCCCAATCATACAAATTAGTGGACTTTACACACTTCTAGTATTGGAAGTATATCTCTGGCAACGAATTTAGGAATATGATTTTCTATAAATCAACTAAAACACTATATATACTATTTATTGTTAAGCTAATTATATCCATACATCAATCCATATAGTTATAATTGCATACAGAAACACATATGGGATCCACAAATTCCTATGAGTGGACTATAGACTATGGTATCCGAGTGTACAATGCACCATTAAATGCCAGGTGTTTCGAATCTTTACTTCAATTGCTTACCTAACATAAATATCTTAGAGGTTCGCTTAAGCAGTTTTAGCAGCCAGAAAGGGTTATTATTAATATCCTACAGTGTACAGGGGAGGCCTCATAGGCATGTGACTAGGAGTTGCTGGAACTCCTTTTTCATTTGTCTGGCTTCCCTCATTGTTTCTATTTGTCTCACCTATACGGAGAGTAATCCAGCTCTCACAACAACCTCCTCCTCCTAGTAATTTCACTACAATAAACAAGCACACCACACTTATTTCCAATACACAACACATACATTAAATACATAAATAAATAAATAAATACAAATCAAATAGCGACTATCACTCTTTCAACTTTTGGGAGACACTGGTTACAGGCAGTTTTGCCTGTTGTCTCCTTCATACACATAGGACGATTTACGTCCTATAGTATACCCTCGATCAGAAGTGAGTTGCATTGAATATACTGATCGAGGGCGGGGGGGGGGGGGGGGGGGGGGGGTCTGATTGTAGCCTTTGTGGTCAGTACAGTCACCTTCAAGAGTCTTCGCCCCACATTGGAATACTTCCTTTGGGGTTTCTCCTGGTATGAGAACACAATATCCCTTAACTAAACTGAGCAAACCTTGAACAATGAACATGCAGGTTTTGTTCACGTGTGCTGAGGAATTACACGATTGTATTTCACTAGCGATACAACCCCAACTGTGACCACATAGCGGTAGGAGATGACTTATGAGCGTGGCTGTGTAAATGCTCGGTCCTCCTCTAGTACCTGTCTGGTATGTGGACCTGTAGACGCGGGTGTTTTTCTAAGCTTGATGGAGGTCTAGGGAGGAAACTAATAAAGTAATACAAAAATACCTAAATGATCAAATAATTACGCCCATCTCCCCTTAAGATGGCACCAAATCGCGGACTATCTGGTTTTGGTTCGTACACACACAGACGCCCCATTTAAATTCCAGTGACTCGACGGCGGCTGTCCGGAAGACTCGTCACCAAGATTTACCCCGGCAGCTCTGAAACCCTGGCTCTCCCTCCCGTAGACTTTATCTGTATTCCACTTTATCTGGGGGGCCTTTCTTTCCGCTTGTTTCTCCTTCTTCTCTGCTTCTCTCTCATCCATTTTGTTCATCTCTGGTACCTCTTTAGCTTTGTGTCTTTCTTTCTCTGTGTTCTCCTTCTTCTCTATGTCTCTCTCGTTCTTGTATTTCTCCTTCTTCTCTGCTTCTCTCTCATCCATTTTGTTCACCTCGGGCTCCTTCTTAGCTTTGTGCCTTTCTTTCTCTTGTTTCTCCTGCTTCTCCGCTTCTCTCTTTTCTATTTAGCCAAAATAAAACCACAAAGACGTTACCGGTACAGAGGGGGTTAATTGTGTTGGTGGTGTAGTGGTTTAGATGCTTATTTTCTGGGTGTGGTGTTCCGAGTTCGAATCCCGGGGGGACCATATGCTTTTATTAGTGTATTCAAGTACATTGGGGTTTGTAATTGATGATTAATGTTAAGAATGGAGTTTTACTCATGACGAACAAACAAATGAAGCCGCGTTTTCTACACACACTGGCAGCCATCACCATTTGTATTCCTGTATGGTTTTTTCTACCTAGTGCCAAAACAACTTTACTTCAAAACATGTATTATTTTCTGTTAAGCCGGTGTCGCACGAACGCTTTTTCCGTCAATGCTTACGAGCAATTGTAATCTGGCAGCTTGGAAATATAAGTTCCAAAAGAATTAAGCTGCCTAACTTAACCTATCTCCGCTCTAGTTTCCGATTCCAATGCGAACTAACCTCAAAATATTACGAGAACAAACTTGCTCTTCGAAAATTGCCGGGAAATGCGCTCGTGTGACACTACCTTTACCTGCGTGGCCTGTGAATAATCGAGTGTGATTTTTTTTTTTGTTATTTTGGATCAAAGGCGGCGGGTGGAAAAAAACCATTTGGACCCCCCCCCCCCTTCAAGATATATTTGTACATTTATCGGTAGAAAAATGTTCCTTCGGCAATTACAGACTCGCTATCGCTCGCCAGGTGTTAACATCGCCCAACTAATGGGCCGAACGTCTTAAAATCTGAAAACTAATGGGGCTAAACACAAGGGAGAAATGGGTCCATAAAAACGACCCATCTCCCCTCGAATACTTAAACCATCTCCTTAGGCCAAGAAGCCGAAAAATATTTGACTATGGTCGGTTGTATTTCAACTGATGGTAAATTGAATCCCTTAAGGGGAGGTGGGTCGTTTTTCTGGTTCCCCTTCTTCCTCATGTTTAGTCCCATTAATTTTCAGATTTTAAGACGTTCGGCCCATTAGTTTGGCGATTTTATGACGGTTCGCCCCCATCGTTTTGTCATTATTAAGACTTTGTGTCATTTAGGTGTCGATTTTTACCTGGCGAGCGACAGTGCGCCTGTATTCTAAGAGGAACCAGCCTTCGGCCGGGAAATTTGTCCATCAAAACATGTACAATTCTATCTTGAAGGAGGGTCTTGTGGGATGTCTTTTTAAGCTTGATGGAGGTCTAGGGAAGAAACTATACAAATATTAAAATATACATAAATGAGCAAATAAATACGCTCATCACCCCCCCCCCCCTTAATTGATTGTTCGATACTTAATGGGAACATATGAATCTACTATGTCTCTGCGTCGTTTTATTGCCCAGTTTTCATTATTCACTCCTCCACCAGTATTACAAAACTTTCCCCACATTCTGGTTGCCATTAGACGACTTTGTTCAGTTTGTAATCTACCTATACGACTCAAATGGGTATATACGATCTCAATAAACCCTCTTAGTAACATAGGTCCTTCTTAAACTGCATCAAATCATATAATTTTAGCCAGAATTAAAGGTAAAAAGGCGTCATGGTGCTGAAGGGGTTAACAGCACAATTCGCTACAAAATCTACGTAATAGTTGATCGCCAGATTGCCAGTATAGCCTCCTTAAGGGTGATCTTCTTTCATTTCTTACTAATTCTTGGTCATCCTCCTTTCGGGACTTCGGTGAGACCTTCTCTATTGCGCTAGACATATCGAAAGCCTGCGATAGAGTCTGGCACAAATCTCTAATGTCTAAACTACCCTCCTTCGGTTTCTATCCCTCCATCTGTGCTTTTGTCTCTAATTTCCTTTTCGCCCGTTCCATAGCTGCGGTTGCGAACGGCCATCTCCTACTTCCTCATCCTATCAACTCTGGTGTTCCTCAGGGCTCTGTCCTATCCCCCATTCTCTTTCTAATTGTCATTCCCGGTATCAACTTCGAGGCTCTTCGGAGACAATTTCAACTATTTTAATGTCTTTCATCTTGTAAGGTGACCACACTGACTGGGCATACTCCAAGTGGGGTCTGACTATTGTTTTGAAAAGGTTTCGGAATGTAGATACTTCTAAAGATACAAAGGATATTCCTATAATTCCCAATATTTTGATTTGATGTGTTGACATGTTTGTGTATATATACTGTATGAGTGTATGCTCCTCAATTGTTAGAAAACTATCAGTTGTTACTCCAATATCCTCTAATGGTTGACCTTTTTTCTGCAATTTTAATATTTAACTTCTCTAGGTAGTAGCCAGTTAATTCTGGTGCTTTATTCCTACTGTAAATTTTAAGGTGATTTTATTTCTCTTCGTGAAAAGGGAGACTTCCGATCAATCTTGGAGTGAGTTGAGATCCTCATGTAGTGCTGCTTGATCTTGGTTTGTCTATATCCTTCGAAATATCTTGGTATCATCCGCAAATAGATATGATCTTGACTTAAGACGATCAGGCCAGTCATTTATAAATAACACAACACAAATTGGTCCTAACACACTACCTTGTGGTATTCCACTCAGAACATTAGCCCAGTCAGAGAAAACGCCGTAATGTACGTACACTCTTTGTTTTCTTCCAGTAAGACATAACACAGTCCAGTTGTAAATGTTTCCTGTAATACCGTAGCCAGCTAGTTTATGCAAAAGTCGTTTATGTGCGACTTTATCAAATGCTTTCTAAAAATCCATATAGATAAAATCCACCTTTCCTCCCCCCCATCTAGAAATCTGGTCCACTCGTCGAACACTTGCAACATTGGAAGGCCCGTTGACCTTCCTGTTAGGCTTCCGAACTGTTTCGAGGATAGAATATAATTTTCTAGCACATATTCTTTTAAATGTTCTCGCAGTATGGTTTCCATGATTTTGCACACACCACTAGTTAAGCTTACTGGTCGGTAATCAATTGCTTCTGACTTCATCCTTTTCATGAAGATAGCACTAACATTGGTTGTTTTCCAGTCCGTAGGCAACTTTCCTTCAACAAGAGATGTGTTGCATAAATCAGCTAAAACCTCGCTAATTTTTTTCCTTTGATATTCAATCGAAACTAGTTTTTGGAGGTATTTAGGTAAATATATGTATACATTTGTAAGTGTTTTACAAAAATGCAGTAGAATATGCCGCATTTGAATAAATGAACATTTACTGTGCAAAGGAGAGTCAGAGGATATCACAGGCAGTGCTATTACTATAGTCTGTTCACCATCCCTGGCAGCTGTGGCCTTGAAGCGTGCCAAGAATAACTGCTGATTGGGTGATATAGCCTCAGTGATTATTATACTGTAGGTAAAGCAACATCTCTTCAATTTAACTTAATATTTTGTATATGCGACTATAGTTTAATGTGTAAGCATTGACTGTTAATCGCAAATTATCTCTGAAGGTATTTAGGTAATGATGATATTTACAGTATGTATATTTTATCGTCTTAGTAAAATATAGTAGAGCAAACATTATGAATATATTCGCCATGTACAGTAATATTATTCTCAAAAGGGGAGTCAGGGGTGTGCGCCGTCAATATTTATAATCATTGATTCGGTAAAACATTCTGGTTCATTAAAGTATGCCGTCCCAATTCCGACCATTTACCTTAAACATACGGGAGTATGGATGGAAACAGTCTGTAACAATACGAATTTCTAAAGTATGCCCAACAACCAGACTATCTCGTCACACTGGTTGTGTTCGCCAATCGAAAAACATATTTTCTTTGATCTACTGTGTCTGGTTGAAATAAACACTAGATGGTCAGGACATGCTATGTAATCTATTGACTCCTAACTTTTCACATCTGGTTGTATCCACCAATCCATTGCCACCTCAAATGTCTGATTTAATTGATAAAACGTGTAAATAAGGCTAATGTGATAACGAGGGTTGAGAGGTAAGAACACAGCAGTTGGATTGTCGAGAATATGGATAGCAGGAGGGGAACACGAAATATATTTAGCAATTCTGCACACATTACTACATTCACACCGCCATTAATTAAAATGGCAACAACATATTCAAATACATGCAGGTGATTACAAAACAACAACATTGTACCATACTGATTAAGGATAAGTATGACAGTGAAGAAGGAAATACGAACAATAATTGTCTCAATTCCCCACAAATCCCTTAAACTATATATTTCAAAATATATTCGGTAGCAAGGTATTGGTGATGGTGGTGGTGGTGGAGGATAAGGGGGGTGGGAGTGAACAGCGTGATAATCACACCACAAATACTGTAAGTATCAACATTTTAATAATATCTGTAGCGAGATACTGGTAGGAATAATGGTGGAGGAGGAGGCATGTCGTAATAGCAATCGCACCACAAATCCCTCAAAATATTATCAAAATTTATAAAAGTTTAGTTGTACAGATATTGGTGGTGGAATGGAGCGGGAGGGAACTCGTGGGAAGTCTCAACACTTAGGCCTATCCTTTTAAACCTCCACCATTTTTAAATATCTGTAGCAAGTAGTAGTGTAGAGACTATTGTGGTGGTAGTGGAGGGGAAGGAGAAACAGCAACACCACAAATCCTTAACATATCCACAACTTGATAAAATCTAAAACAAGTTAGTGGTGCAAATAATGGCTGTGGTGGTGGATGTTGGGGAGGAGGAATATACCATCATCATCACCACCACCACCACTCACTCCTCGCGCTTCATATGTATACTGGTGGTCGCCTGGCTTCACCCCTCAGTCGGCGTCAACTCGTTGTGGTGTACAGACGTGGCCCTGTACGCTCTCCCTCACACTACCATCCCCGCGCCACTTGACTAGCCTACCAATCAGTTTGTCTGCATCACCTTTCGCACGCCCGTCTCCTCCATCTCCCTCGCGCGCCCATGCCATGATTAACTCCCTGCTTTGATATTCCTGCTCTTTTGTCTTATATAACTTTCTAGTATGGTGAATTTGTGGTGTGATTTTCTCTGGATAAGCGGGACCGCGAAAGTTAATGTGTGATTTGGTGATTGCTTGGTGAACTGTGAACTTGGCGTTGTGAGGTGTGGAGTGTATGGAGTGACCAAGGGAGGGAGAGCCAGGCTAATGTCGAATTAATGTCATGACTGGAAAAAAGTTTAGCCGGAACCGAGGAATTAATAGTTGGCCAACATAATTGAGATACCAGAATGTTTAATGTGTCAACACGTCCGCCAAAGTGTTCAGTGAGCGAAAGTTGGTATAACTATCGATAATAGCTTTAACATAAAATTTACAATCCATTTAGCGCGAGTGTTCAAATACAGCAGTAAGTGGTAATTAGTGCCGATTATCTAAGGCTTGAGAATTAAGAGTACCCATTAAGACCAGCGGGTTATGCTTGTAGGGAAAGAAGAGGAAGTGGAAGTTTGTGCCACATCACGGAAGCTGTGTCAGAAGTTGGACAGCCTGTGAAGTGTCGGGAGGTCAAGACAGGGCTCGTAGACACGATGCATTACCAAATCAGACCGACAGCCCAAACCAGTGAAAGGCATAACGACAAACTAGCGAAACTGTGGCCGACTGAGCAAAGTACCGGGAAACACGAGATGAAAACGAACCCCGCATTGCAACAAGAAGCAGGGACGGAGATGAACGAAAGAGAACCAGCCATGAACGAAGGAGGACTGGCTGACCATATCCCACACCCACACTACCACCACAATCCTCCTGTAGGATATCGGGTGGGTAGGTCACTGTCAGGAGATGTAAAGGGAGGTGAAATATGTGGTAGGCGACGGGACCATCAGCGAGCCGGGACCTCACCGTCGGCTTGGCTGGGCTGGTTGGCGGCCGCTCTAGTGAGTTCAACTCTTCTCCAGGGCTGCCACGCTCAAGGTACGGCATCTATTACCCTATTTTATACACCTTGCGTTATGTTTTACTGCTTTATGTGATGTCATGTTATGTTAGCGATTAGGCCTATGCATTTTATCATGTGGCCTGATATACGTAGCCTATATTGTCGCCCGTATTGCTAAGATTATTGATTAAAGATACGGAATCGCATAGCCTATTTTATGCACTTTGCGCTTAGTTTTATCATCTACAAAGTCACGTTAATGCTAGGGTTAATGTATTCTCCACATGGCCCGCAGATATATACATATTTTCTCGCCTTTTGCTATTACTAAGATTATCGATTAAAGGTACGGCATCTAATAGCCGATTTTCTACACCTTGCGTTATGTTTTACTGGTTTATGTGATGTCATGTTACGTTAGGGATTATGCATTCAATCATATGGCCTTTTAATATACCGGTACGTAGCCTATATTGGTTCCCGTATTGCTATTACTATTGCTCAGATTATTGATTAAAGGTATGGCATCTCATAGCCTATTTTCTACACTGCGCTATTTGTTATAGGCTAACTATAATTTCACGTTAATGCTAGGGTTTAGGCCTATGCATTCACCACGTGGACCGCTGATAAAGGCCTAGGCCTATATTGTCTTGACTATTGCTAAGATTATTGATTAATTTAAAAGTACGGCATCTCATAGCCTATTTTCTACACTTTGCGCTATTTGTTATAACTATAATTTCACGTTAATGCCTAGGGTTCAGTTCAGTTCACTTGAAAGTCAGGAAGTATTAATGCCTTTCCATCGGCACTTCCCTAGGCAGTTTGGCCTATGCATTCACCACATGGACCGCCTAGGCCTATATTGTCTTGCCTATTGCTATTACTATTGCTAAGATTGTTGATTAATTTAAAAATACGGCATCTCATAGCCTATTTTCTACACCTTGCGATATGTTTTATTAGTAGGCTATATGTGATGTCATGTTATGTTAGTGATTATGCATTCTATCACATGGCCCGCTGATATACGTAGCCTATGTCTCCCGTATTGCTATTAGGATTGCTAAGACTATTGATTAAAGGTACAGCATCTCATAGGCTATTTTCTACACCTTGCGATATATTTTAATAGGCTAGTATCTGTGATGTCCTGTTAAGCTAGGGATTATACATTCTATCACATGGCTCGCTGATATAGGCCTACCGCATATTTTTCTCTCACTTATTGCTATTTAGGCTATATGGTTTAGATTATTTATTAACCCCTCCTGTACCGGCGACGTCTTTAATTATATTCTAGCTACATCTAGACTCTTTGGTGCAGTTTAAAAAAGGATCTGTGATAGTAAAAACGGTTAAGCGAGATATTTTGAAGCCTGGTTAATTGCTGGAGGTCCTTTTAAAACTGAATAAAATCTTCTAATAGTAGCCATTCTAAAGTTTAATGGGCGGCATTGGTACTGAATGGTTTAAAGGTACGGCATCTCGGGCTCTATACACTGCACAACCTAGGTTGTAGTATACTCTGTTGCTTTTCAACTGACGGTAAATTGCAAAGTTCCCATCAAGATTTCCCAGTTATTTTGAAGATTTTTTTTTTAGTGAAATATGGTGCTAATTATATACACTTGGTCTTAATACCGTAGAATACCGTAGACAGATTCCCGAAGTGAGGCCTTTAGACTTCGGCTCCATATATGACGGTTTCACTTAGGTTCCTGTCACACTTGTTTTGACCTGTCTGCATCTGTGCTTTATGGTTAAGTTTCAGTTCCTGATTTTTCCACGCCTTATCTAGGTTTATTTCAAATCTGACATTTCCTGATGTGATTACATCTTCATGCAGAGACATAGTAGTTTCATATTTGTCTATTAAGTATAGATAAATTAGCTGCAAAGGGATTCATTTTATCGTCAGCTGAAAAGAAACTATAGTTATCCTTTGCTGTTGTTAACCCCTTGAGGATTATGACGCGTTTATTATACGATTTTCTTCAGATTAGGAAGGGTATATGAATGTCAGAGGGTTAAGTGAGATAGTCTTATATATAGGCTATGTCAAAAGGTTAAGTGAGACAGTCTTGACCCCTTCAATACCCACAGTTCCTTCCCAAGCTGTGAGTCAACAAGTATCATGATCCTCAAGGGGTTAATGTTGGGGCTTGCACAATACACATTCACCCCATTAGGCTACCCGCCAAGTTCTGTTTACTATTATTACTTGTTCCCCTTAATATTTCCCGTCCTTTTCATTATAATCTGGCAACTATCAGACGGTTTTATTCAGCTTAAGAAGGATGTCTGCCGGGTAGTACCGGCTAAAAGATTACAGCCTATCTCGATTAATCCTTTTAGCTACGGTACCATATTATCATTCCCAAGCATCGTGAAATCTAAAGGCAACTGGAAAAAAAATAAAAACGTCGCCGGTACTGTAAGGGTTAATCGCTTGCATATATATTAGTTTATCGCCTATTATTTGTTGTAGTTAATGTTGTTTGGGGGAAATGTATGCTTGTTTCTACACTTCCGCTACCGAATGTTTGAATATTACCGTATGTCTTGTCTTGTTTGTCTTGTACGTTTGATTATCATTGCCGTTTCTGTTTCGCTAACTGTACGGTATCTTGGACTCGATACACCTTCCACATCCGGTGTATTTGTAAGGTTTATCTAAAGGTACAGTACGGGAGCTCCTATATCACCCACCTTGTTCACCCTATCTTTTGTACCCACCCACTAGGCTATCTGTTATTATTAGTGTATTATCCACTATCTGTTATTACTTACGGTACTATTCGTTATTATTTACGCTACTATTCGTTATTATTCCTACCCACTATTTGTTATATCTTACGGTACTATTCGTGGTAAATCTACAGTTATACTACCCCTCCCCCACTACCCCCACCACCTCCCCCCTTCAAAACACGCCTTTTAGCGTGTTTTTGGATGGTTCAGCAGACGCGGAAACTGGAAAAATACTTATTTTGATAACAAATTATCACCAACCAGATACGAGTTTTTCAGGTATTTTTTTTTTTTTTTTTTTCTTTGATATACAGTGTTGTTTAATACCGAGGACCGTCGCATTTTAGTATTTTTAACATTAGCCTAACCTAACTTAACTTAAGCTAACCTAACCGAAAAGTAACCTGTTTCCGCGACGGTCTAAACTCCCCCTCACGTTCCCTGTTTATGGGTGCGCGACGGTCTAAACCCTGCTCACGTTCCCTGTTTATGGGTTTGCGAAGGTTTGTAATACTTCAATGTATCTATTTCAAGTCAAATATACATTTCCGCACATCATCAAACCATACTAAGTCTACTACTAATAATATTAACCCATTAGTACCAACAGAATAGCGACAAAATAGGGGTAGTATAACTGTAGATTTATCCTATTGGTTATTACTTACGGTACGGTACTATTCGTTGTTACCCACTATTTGTTATAGCTTACGGTACTATTCGTTATTACTTACGGTACGGTACTATTCGTTGTTAACCACTATCTGTTATTACTAACCGTACTATTCGTTATTACCCACCGTACTATTCGTTATTACCCACTATCTTATTACTTGCCGTACTATTCGTTGTTATCCACTATCTGTTGTTATTATTGCTAACTGTTATTGGTCAAAGGTGCGGCACAGCATACTTTCTACATCTTGCTCGCTGTGTTCTATCTGTAGGCCTATCTGTTGTTGTTGTTGTTCCCCAGGCTGTCTGGCCGAACAGCCTATCTGTTGATATTATTGCTAACTGTTAGAGGTTATTGGTCAAAGCTAACGGCACGGCATAGGCTACTTTCCACAGCTTGCTCGCTATGTTCTAATATGTTGTTATTATTGCTAACTGTTAGAGGTTATTGGTTAAAGGTAACGGCAAGTCATACTATATATATATATATCTTGCTCGCTATCTTCTACCTTTTTATGTTATTATTGCTAACTGTTAGAGGTTATTGGATACAGGTGCGGCAAAGCATACTTTTTACATCTTGCTCGCTGTGATCTACCGGTATCTGTATTTGTTGTTAGTATTGCTAACTGTTAGAGGTTATTGGTCAAAGCTAACGGCAAGGTATACTGTTTAAATCTTGCTCGCTATGTTCTACGCTTTAGTATTCTTGCAGTGTCGTTGTCATTAATGATTATACATCAATTTTAAAAATCTTGTGTTAGGTTGAATTGAAACTCTTTGATTAGGCCTGGTAGCCTACATGCATTTTCAAAGTTTATTTTTTTTAGACTGAATTGAAACTTTACATTTATTTTTCTCTGATAATTTGTATTTCAGAGGTACCGGTACCTTTATATTTTTCCGAGGCATTATGGTATATCAGAATTAATGTCCGCGACTGTACGTAACCCCTTACTTTCATTACATAATTGTCTGTCAATGTCTTATTGTTACCCACTATTTGTTATTATTAATGATGGAGGTTATTTTTTGCCTATTCAAGATGAAAGTTTTCCCGGTTAGTCCCTTGCGTAGGCTATGAAATTCTGCTGTTAGTGATTATAGAAATATTTTAGGCCTAGGCCTATTAAACAATTCCCGATTCCAACCGTAGACTATGAAGTTCTGCCGTTTGTAATGATAAGAGGTTATTTTTTGCCTAATCAAACTTTCCCGGTTAATCCCAACAGTAGGCTTTGAAGTTCTGCTGTTTGTGTAGTGGTTAATTTGTGCGTATTAAAATGTGCCCGATTATTCTTAACCATAGGCTGTTTAGTTCTGCTGTTTGTGTAGTGGTTAATTTGTGCGTGTTAAAATGTGCCCGATTATTCTTAACCATAGGTTGTTTAGTTCTGCTGTTTGTGTAGTGGTTAATTTGTGCGTGTTAAAATGTGCCCGATTATTCTTAACCATAGGCTGTTTAGTTCTGCTGTTTGTGATGATAGAAGTTGGCTTTACCTACTGGTACGGTATCAATTTTCTCCCGTTTAATCCCAACCGTAGGCTATTTAGATCTGCTGTTTGTGATGATAGAGGTAATTAATGTTATTGCATATATTACAATTTTCCCGATTAATCCCAACCCTAGGGTATCATTTTCCGTTGGTTGTGATGCAGGCTATATTTTGAAGCTAATTCAGCGCGCATTTCTTCGTTATCGTATCTTCTGGCCAACATTGGTCGCTCTTATTCAGCTAGGGAAAGTATTTAGAAACTCCGTGTGAATTGAGATATTACCGTACCGGACCAGACGACTACCGGTACTCCTTTGATCCCTAGAGGGCCTTCCAATGCTGAGTAAAATAATTTAGTGTTAGACAAAATGCAGTTAAAAGAGCGGCAAGATACCGGTTCTCAAAGGGTTAAATTATCATCGAAAAGATTGCGCATCATCTATCTATCACATTACACGTTATTTATTTAGCCTATACTATTTACCATTTGTTATTTCTATTGCTAAACTTGTTGCCGACATTTAAGCTTATCCCCATTAATCCCCGCTATGCACCACGCTATCTATTAATTACTATTTACCATTTGTTATTTTTATTGCTAGACTTTTTGCCGCTATTTAAGCTTATCCCCTTTAATCCCCGCTATAGGCTATACTGTACATAGTTGTTGCTTGGGAGTAGGCCTACCGGAATATGTAGTTATATCAATTGTACTCGCCATTGGGAACGCTTACATTATTTTACTCACCATTGGGAACGCTTACATTATTCATTGTCTTATATTAATTTCTACTTTTCCAATGCTAATGCAAGAGATTACTCCTTCGCCATATGGCTAATTTCTATGTAACCGATCCTTGCAATATGTATTAGTTTATCCTGTAAAAATATAGGGTACCGGTATGGAAAAGTATATACGATAATTATAAATGTTGATGGTGATTTACGGTACGGTACCTTTATAATACGGTAGGTATAAGATGAGTTTATCACTACCAAGTAGGCACTACCAACATACCATTACAAGGGGAAATTATCAGATCCTTCTTTAACTGCACAACATTGTTAAATTTTAGCCAGAATAAAAGGTAAAAAGGTGTCATCGTTTCGGAGTCCATTTGTTCTCGTTGATGAACACATGGCACCTGTTATTTTTGTGTTTTGTGATATACTGTACTGGTATATTGTTCATTATATTCATTAAGGGGGAATGGGTTTTTTTTTCTTAACCCCCTTCTCCCTCATGTTTAGCCCCATTAGTTTTCAGATTTTAACACATTAGACCCATTAATTTGGCGATTTTAAAACCTTTCGTCCCATTTCTTTGTCAATATTAAGACTTCGAGCCATTAAGGTGTCGATTGTATCCTGAAGAGCGATACCGAGCATGTATTTATAGAAATAATCAACCTTCGGCTGGGATATTTATCCAAACTGTGATGTGTAGGGGATATAGGTTGTAGTGAGAGATATTTTTAGGTAGCTATAAGATAGATAATTTATAGAGCATATAGGTTATAGTGGGTGATATTCTTGGGTAGCTATGATAAGGTGATATAGGTTGTAGTGAGAGATATTTTTAGGTGGCTATAAGATAGATAATTTATAGAGCATATAGGTTATAGTGGGTGATGTTCTTGGGTAGCTATGATAAGGTGATATAGGTTGTAGTGGGAGGTATTTTTATGTAGCTATAAGATAGATAATGTATAGAGTACCGTATATCAATTATAGTGAGACATGTTCTTGGGTAGATATATTATTGATGGTGTGTAGGGGATATACGGTAGGTTGTAGTGGGAGATATTTTTAGGTACCGGTAGCTATAAGGTAGATCATATGAAGAGAATATAGGTTACAGTGGGAGATGTTCTCAGGTAGATATATTATAGATGAAGCGTAGGGGATATTGGGAGATGTTCTCAGGTAGATATATTATAGATGAAGCTTAGGGGATATTGGGAGATGTTCTCAGGTAGATATATTATAGATGAAGCGTAGGGGATATTGGGAGATGTTCTCAGGTAGATATATTATAAATGAAGCGTAGGGGATATTGGGAGATGTTCTCAGGTACCTATATTATAGATGAAGTGTAGGGTGTGACGGGTTCTCAGGTAGATATATTATAAATGAAGTGTAGGGGATACGATTATAGTGGGACATGTTCTCAGGTACGGTAGCTATATATATTATAGATGAAGTGTAGGGTGTGACATGTTCTCAGGTAGATATAATTTAGATACAGTGTATGGGATACGGTATAGGTTATAGTAAGAGATGTTCTCGGGTAGATATAATATAGATGAAGTGTAGGGGATATAGGTTGTAGCGGGAATTTTTATTTTATTGTCGGGAAAGAAATACCGGTAATAGGAATGTAGGGAAGAAAGAGTTCGTCTCCGCAGATTTTAAATTTCTTATGTTCTTAGGTCATCGCAATGCCAAACTTCTGGAGGATTAAGACGCGCTTAAACAGTTTATTCTGGCTATCACAAGGCGGTTTTGTTCAGCTTTGGAAGGATATGTGGGAGTCAGGCAAAATGGAGATAGTTTTGATTCCCGAGTGCCTCAAGATAATTCCTCAGCTGTATAAAATCGTCTAATGATAGCCAGAATAACAGGAAAAAAACTCGGTCATCGGATATTGAAAGGGATATTTAGTGTCGTAGCGTTAACCCCTTCAGCACGAACACGTAAATTTGTTCATATTAACCCTCTCAGACATATGGCGCGATTTTGAGCCTATTGGGGATACTTTAAAGCCTTTGTTACCATCAGGGGTATTTAGAAACCTTTAGTTTAGTTACTTCAACCTCTGCAGTTATCTTTGAGTTAGCTGTGGGCAGAAAACTAATTTTGGAGAGGTAATTATAAGAGTGAGAGAACTCTATTTATTATTGCTAATCTGGCAACCTCTGCGTCATAAATGCGTGAAAGTGTTAAGGTTCCGTTATCATTAGACGATTATCTTAAGCTCATAGCCTACTCTAGCTACTGTACCTCTAGGACTCAAATGGGTAAATGCGATCTAGATAAACCCGCTGAATAATACAGGTCCTTCTTAAGCTGCATAACATCGTTTATTTTTAGCTAGTGTCAAAGGTAAAAAGGCGTCATCGTGCTGAAAGCGTTAATGGCTTATTTGTGTTTAGTGCTTAATTTAGTTCAGATTTTTTTTTTTTTTTTTTTTTTTTGTATAAGAACACATCAAAACTTAATAAATAAAAACATTTCCTAACCGTATTACAGTTTTCTTGTATAAATAGAAAAATTAAAGGTACCGGCATTTATTTATCTCTGAATACTTATATTGGTAGCCTATGACATAATTAAGTTAAACAAAAAAAATTCTTCCCTGTGATTATTGCTGATGGGTTTAATTATATATATTTGTTTACTATAGGTCGGATATACGATATTAACCCATTAAAGATACTATTACGCACTTCTCCTGTTTTCTGGCTTTTGTAGACGATTTTATTTAGATTAGGTAGGGTGTGTGGAAGCCAGGAGGTTAATTGAGATAGTCTGTACTCTTATCATTCCCACAGATCCTTCCTAAACTGTAAGATCGTCTCATAATAGCCAAAATAAACCGTCAAAATGCGTCATTATCTTCAGTTGGGGAAAGGGGGGTACGGTAGTGCTTGGTTTTTGGTCTATGTATTTATTTATTTATATATTTGTTCAGTTTCCTCGCTAGACCTACATCAAGCTTAAAATAACTCTCCGTAGACCCCCTTTCAAGATAAATTTGTAAATTTTTCGGTAGAAAAATTTCCCGGCCAAAGGCAAAAAAAATTTCCCGGCCAAAAATCGACACCAAAATAGCACGATAAGTCTTAATATTGACAAAACAAATTAGGTGAAAAATCTCAAAATCGCCAAACTGACAGAACGAACGTCTTAAAACCTCAAAATTAATATGCTAAGCATGAGGGAGAAGGAGGTCCAGAAAAAGCGATTACCTCTCCCTTAAAATAATAACCTTACTTTTCGGCCTTTCAACTTAACCCCTTCAATACCGATGACGCCGTTGCATTATATTCTGGCAACTATTGGACAATTTTATTCAGCTTAGGAAGGACGTCTACCCATACGAAAAAGACCACAAACTATCTCAATTAATCCTTTTACCCCCCCCCCCACCCCCACACACACACACAAAACAAATACAAAAAGGTAAAAGTAAAAGTGGAGATTGGGCCTGAGTTCAGTATATACACACAACTATTGGAAAATGTTATTCAGCTTAAAAAGGACGTCTACCCATAAACACGAGACTACAAAATTATCTCAATTAATCCTTTTAACTACCATTTCTTTCCGAAGCTTCATTAAATCGTCTAAACGTAGCTGACAGGAAAATGAGTCTTGCGGGTATTGATGGAGGTCCAGGCTAGTGAGGAAACTAAAATAAATAATATATATATATATATATATATACATATATACAGTATATATATAGTTACCGGTAAAATAAATAACAATTTTCCCTTAATTAGAGTTCCGCTAAGCTCACTTACTCCAAGTATCGGTAATCAAGGAGAGGATTAAGGTGGTTTATGTTTATCCAGATTGTTTCGATCCAATTACTGAAAACCCGTCCGCAAAAATCAGCTGATCATTATTACGAAAACTATGGAAGGAAGCATGTTTGTAGTTTATCTTGCTAATTATATTTGTTTGTATTAGTTACGTGCTAAAGAATACAGGCTATATCAGTATTTATGATTTTAAGGAAGCCCACCTCGCTTTTGTTTACTCTTTCTCTCTCTCTCTCTCTCTCTTTGGCTTGTATCCACTCGGCCACATTCAGCCTACTGTTTTAAGACGTTTACCCCCCTCCATCCAGGTGTCAATATTTTCCTGGCCAACTGTTAACCCTCTGACTTTTCGTGCCATTTAGGTGTCGATGTTTTCCTGGCAAGCGATAGCGAGCCTGTAATTTTAAGAGGAATCGGCCGGCCGGGAAATATTCCTACCAAAAAATGTACAAATTTATCTTGAAGGGGGCTCTTTGGGTTTTTTTTTTAAAGCTTGATGAAGGTCTAGCAAGGAAACTTAATAGGCTGATAGGAAAACAACAAAACTTACCGGTATCCCCTAAATAGTGTGTTCAAAACTTAGAGCATTGGCCTAAGCTTTTCTTTTTCATAGTATACAAGGTACTGTATATGCAGATGTTATAATTAATATATTATTATTATTATTATTATTATTATTATTATTATTATTATTATTATTATTATTATTATTATTATTATTATTATTATTATTATTATTATTATTATTATTATTATTATTATTACATACCGGTACCGTATGTATATTTTTACTAGTTTTGGTACTGTTAATGACTTAGGCCTATATACTGTATACTGTATAGGCGTACAGTATACTTTTATTTTTTCATCCGATGGTGTTTGCACATATATTTGGGATTGAAAATTTGCCCTGGTGCAGTATTTTACATATTATGTCTATTGTTCTCGCATGGTAGGCTACAATTGTACAGTATATTTATTTAATGTCCATTTTTTTACGACTCGTTATTTGGAATTTTATTTGAGGTTGAAATTTCCGGCAGTTCTGTATTTTGAGTTTTTGTATCTTTCGTAGGATATCCTACTATTATGTGTGCTATACAGTATGTCGCCTTCAAAGTAATGACGAAATTATATTAGTTACCAACTATTATTGCACGATATACTGTGTGTATATACTGTATATATACAGTACATATACAGTACATATACAGTATATTATGTAATGACGATTTTAAATATTTGCGCCTAACCATATTCTTGGCTTGCATTAACTGCGTAATATGGTGCATTGTTAACTTAAGTTCATAATACACTTAAGGGGAGATGGGCCGTTTTTCTGGTCCTCCTTCTTCCTCATGTTTAGCCCCATTAGTTTTCAGATTTTAAGACGTTCGCCCCATTAGTTTGTTGATGTTAAACCCCTTCGTCCCATTTCTATATCAATATCAAGACCACTGAAAGGGTTAAGCTAGCAGAACGTCTGCTTTAATGTAATCGCAAGCCAAGAGGACATTTGATGACACTACATGATTACCGGTATATTAATTGATGCTCGTTGCACTTCTCATGAAATATCAACAAATGGCAGTTGTAAATTACTTATAAAATACTTCGTATCAATATTTAATGACAAATGTATTTTGAAATAGCATATATTTGAAGCGTGTATACTGTATAGTCCATTTTACAATAGTGATATTTCCCTTGGAAATACACTTTTGACAATTAAATATGGTAAACGGAGTAATCAAATTATGGATTACTTATTCATTTGATAAATTGAATCCTAAAAAAGTCTTTGTTAATATTGCGTTGCCTTTACATATTGCATTACCGTACTACCGTATTTATTCATGCTCATGCTTCCCTTAGTTTATCTTATATAAGTGATGTTTTGTTTTGCAATACGATTGTTGCAATTACAGTACCAGTAAGTGTAATGCACGGAATAATTAAAATTATTGAGGGACTGACAATAAAAGCAAGGGGTTATTAGTGAGATAGCATAAACTAGTGGGTAGGCTATAGCCTATGTATCATAGGCTTGCAGATTTGCAATTCTTCATTGTCGCATATCCTATCTTTCCATCAAATATTGTGATAATCGGTTCATAACTTTGCGAGTTAATTTGTGTACAAACAAACCGAGGCGAAAACATAACCTCCGTCCACCTTCGTTGGCGGACGAGCTAAAATCAAATGGCAGATCAGTAACTAAGAAAAAAGGCATGTCAGTTTCCCGCCTGGTGTAGACGAATAGAGTACAGCAGGAGGCGGGCGGACGTCACACCAACATCCCAATAGAGTATAGCAGGAGGCGGGCGGACGTCACACCAACATACCAATAGAGTATAGCAGGAGGCGGGCGGACGTCACACCAACATACCAATAGAGTATAGCAGGAGGCGGGCGGACGTCACACCAACATACCAATAGAGTATAGCAGGAGGCGGGCGGACGTCACACCAACATACCAATAGAGTATAGCAGGAGGCGGGCGGACGTCACACCAACATCCCAATAGAGTATAGCAGGAGGCGGGCGGACGTCACACCAACATACCAATAGAGTATAGCAGGAGGCGGGCGGACGTCACACCAACATACCAATAGAGTATAGCAGGAGGCGGGCGGACGTCACACCAACATACCAATAGAGTATAGCAGGAGGCGGGCGGACGTCACACCAACATACCAATAGAGTATAGCAGGAGGCGGGCGGACGTCACACCAACATACCAATAGAGTATAGCAGGAGGCGGGCGGACGTCACACCAACATACCAATAGAGTATAGCAGGAGGCGGGCGGACGTCACACCAACATACCAATAGAGTATAGCAGGAGGCGGGCGGACGTCACACCAACATACCAATAGAAGTGGGCCTGAGGAATTGTTGGGTGACCTGGGGGGACTGAACAAGAGCAGGTGACAGGTTGACACTAAAGGGTTAACATCATGCCTATATACAGAAGGGCAGAAAAGAACATGGTATCACTCGTCTATAGCTTTCCATTATATCTACCTATCTATCTAATATCTCTCTCTGTCTGTCTGTCTATCTGTTCTATCTTTCTTTCTTTCTACCGGTACATTTAGGGAGATTGTAGGCATCAATCGAGCAGGGAGGTACCCAGGGGGAGCCACATCGGCATGTGATAAGGAGTTACTGAAACTCCTTGTTTTATTTGCCTGTCTTTCCCCACTGTTTCTATTTTTCCCTCACCTACACAGACAGTTATCCAGCGAACGCTCACAAACACCCTCCTACTCATCCTATTAATTTATCTACACTTAACAAGCCTTGGCGGACAACCTATCTAGGGGAAAAAACCCTACACAAATTACCGATGGGCGACACGCTAATCGGTGCCACTTACAGGTGGCGATTTTTATAACAGATCACAGATAACCATACTTCTTTCCAACACACCAAAATTACCTCTAACGTAACTTCATTTTGGTTCTCTGTCACTTTCAGCCTGGGGGGGGGGGGGGGGGCACTTGTTGCAGGCAGCTTTGATTTTTGTCTCATTCATGCACATAGGGAAAAAATGAAAATTACACAACACAATATATATATCAGTACTGTATATACCGGGTATGTATATATGGTACCGGTATGTATTTACAATATTGGCCTCTTATAATTCATTAAAACCATAAGTGAGGATAGAACGTCAAATAGTTTTCAAATTAAGTACATTCGTTGACGGTGGAGTGTTGACTAACTTACAGCGGGTCACTAACGCACGTCCCACAGCCAGGTTATTCATCACTTGACATTTACACACTACACCTCTTTGTTTATATTTAGTCCCATTCAAGGATATGCGGCTGATCATAACTCGCTCTCTCCCTCTCTCTCTCTCTCTCTCTCTCTCTCTTGCTCTCTCTCACAATTGGTACAGTCGTGGGCAGGATTTTGGGAGGAACAATAATTACGATAAACTGGCGAACTACCGGGTATTTTGATAAAGCTACTTGAGCCACAAAGCTTTAATTACTGAGGTTCACTTTTATTTATTTATTTATTTTTCATTAGCACTGGTATATATAGTTGTTTAATTTGCTTCCTAGACCTCAATCAAGCTTAAAAGAAAAACATCCCCCCAAAAAAACCTTTGAGCTCAATTTGTAAATTTTTCGGTAGAAAAATGTTCCGGCCAAAGGCTGCTCCTCCTAAAGTACATGATCGCTATTGCTCGCCAAAAAACCCCGACACTTAAATGACATGAACATTCTAAAAATTGACAAAGAAATGGGCGAAAGTCTTAAAATTCGAAAAGTAATGGGGCTAAACATGAAGGAGAAGGAAATTCAGAAAAAACAAACAAACAAATACCTCCCCTTTTAACGTCTAATTTTCAGAGGAACCGGCCATTGGGCGGGATTTATTTTTACCGAAAAATGTACCCATTTATTTTGAAGGGGTCTACTGGGTGTTTTTTAAGCTTGTTGGAGGTCTAGGGAGGAACCTAAAAATACAAAAAAAAAAATACAAACACAAAGCAACTAGGCCTAATTAAGCCCATTTCCTCTTAAAGATTTTTGGCCGCCTAACGTTGAGGGCGCCATCACTAAGCACCTGTACTGAATCTGAACAATAGGAACTGAATTGCCTGGCCATCTAGTACAATAGGAACTGAATTGCCTGGCCATCTAGTACAATAGGAACTGAATTGCCTGGCCATCTAGTATATTACTTTTATTGATTTTGTTAATTCAGTTTATTTGTAGGTTAATCGGTGGGTTGGTGAAAAATAATATGAATACTTGAACCAGTGTGAATTATTGGAACCCTAGGCTTGCACTTAATTTGTTTATATTTAGTCCCATTCAAGGATATGAGGCTTTATCATAACTCTCTCTCATCATAAAGAGCATGGATGATAGAGGTAAGAGTGAAAGTAAAAATGAGAGAGAGAGAGAGAGAGAGAGAGAGAGAGAGAGAGTTAATGAGTGTGTGTGAGAGACAGTGAGAGTGAGTGTGTGTGAGAGCGAGAGAGAGAGAGTGAGAAAGAGAGAGACAGAGACAGGGACAGGGAGTGTGTGCTGTGCGTGTGTATGAGAGAGGGAGTGAGTGTGAGAGCGAGAGCGAGGGGTGCAGGGATAGACTCAAACATGCAGGGTGGGTGCGGGCTCAGTCTTGTACCAGCCAGCTCGACAACACTAAAATCCTGGTCCTATATAAAATGTACTGTAATGCTTGGGGTGGTGGTGGGGTGCTTGGGTTGGTGGTGGTGGAGGTGGTGGGGTGCTTGGGTTGGTGGTGGTGGAGGTGGTGGGGTGCTTGGGTTGGTGGTGGTGGAGGTGGTGGGGTGCTTGGGTTGGTGGTGGTGGAGGTGGTGGGGTGCTTGGGTTGGTGGTGGTGGAGGTGGTGGGGTGCTTGGGTTGGTGGTGGTGGAGGAGGAGTGGTGTTGGTGGTGGTGAACGCTCATTTGGGGGCACTACAGATGGACTCTTAACCCACTATACCTCAAGCGATTTAATATAATTGTACACTCCAGGACCAGCCACTTGTCTTTTTTTTTTGGTCCTGAAAACACATGTGATGGGTTAATAATGAAAAACCAAAACAAATCGCTCACTTAGGTCATTTAGGGGTCCTGGGATGCGGCGGAAAGTCCCAATTAACAAGGGGCGATGGGTAGGCAAAATACTGGTAAATCACTCCCGCGCCCACACACACGCGGCTGGACTTGGAGGGTTGCCAACCATTGGTACTGTTCCGTGGGATCCTAAAGTAGTTCCCATACATATCTGAACCCTCTAGGTGCCATAGGACGAGTAATTAAGGCCGATGTAACCGTCGCTGGGACTGATAAATAGGCAATGCATAATGTGCGTCGCTGGGGTCCAGTGGGTTAAGGGGGTATATTTTTTTGGTATATTAATTTACTTATTTTTTAATTAGGCTACTTTCCTCGCTAGAACTCCATTAAACCAGGAAAAACATCGACACGTAAATGACACGAAAGGTCCTAATATTGACAAAGAAATGGAATGAACGGTCATATAATCGCCAACCTAATGGAGCGAACGTCGGTTCGATTTTATTTTAATACCACGAATTTTGTTGATATATTTGAAGATAAATATTGAATCTATATGCTCTAAAGACAATAAGAAAATTTGTTTTAACCCTCGGCAAAACCTAATAAAAAAGTATGGTACTATAATGTCTTTATCGTAACAAGGTTGTCAATACGGTACTTCCAGTTATCGATAGCTCTAAAGATCATATGAAAATGTGTTAAACCCTCGGAAAAACCTATTATAAAAGTATGGTACTAAAACTTAATTTTCGTAACAAGGTTGTCAATACGGTCCTTTCCCGTTATCAATGTACTGTATAATCAAAGCTGAACATTGCAGAGTAAACACCGTAGACGTAATCGACTTTCTTTCACCTTCGTCTAATCGACAGCCAATTTTTTTATTTTATTTTTTTTATTAAGGGATTAGTATTCAAGCAGCGGGGGTGTGGGGGCAGCAGCCCCCACCCATAATACTAGGTTAGGTTAGGTAAGGTTGTTAGGTTAGGCTAATGTCTTTTCAAATCACTATCGGGGCTTGTCTCAACATCGATCGATAGGCCTAATGGGGAAAATATGTTTTGCCGAGATTTCTAATTAATTACAAACACTATATATTGAAGCAAATGAAAACAAAAAATTATAAATAACACTCGGAAAATTCGTGGTATTAAAATAACAATTTTCCCGAACGTCTTACAATCTCAAAACTAATTGGGCTAAACATGAGGGAGAAGGAAGTCTATAAAAAGCGATTCCCTCCCCTTAAGTAAACACAGGAGCTGGACAAGTTGCTGTGGCCATTGTACAATACCCTGCACAAGTATATGGTGCATTATGATAGGGTAAGTTTGATGCAGTGGGCGTTGGTTGAGTTAGTTCAAATAGGACTTCAGAGGCTATCAACCCTTCTGGATTATTTACCCCCTTCTGTACCGGCGACGTTTTATTTTTTTTAACTTAATTCTAGTTACTTTAAGACGATTTGTTTACAGTTTAAGAAGGATCTGTGTTGGTGAAAAAGATTAAGTGAGATAGTTCTAAGCCTATTAATTGCTGGAGGCCCTTTTGAAACTGAACATAATCGTCTAATAGTAGCCATAATCAAGTAAAAAGACGTGGCCGGTACGGATGGGGGTAAAAGTCTTAAAAACAGTAGGCTGAATGGGGCCGAATGGATACAAACCAAAGAGAGAAAGAGGTGGGCCCCCTTAATACCAACACACACCAGCACACCAAACAAGAGAACGGCCTTGTTTTCACTTTTGAGAGTGTTAAGGGGAGCAGCTATTTGTTCCTTTTCTGGACCCCCTTATCTCTTATGCTTAGCCCCATTAGTTTGGCGATTTTGAGACCTTTTGCCCCATTTTATTGTCAATATTAAGACCTTTCGTGTAATTTTGATGTCGACTTTTTCCTGGATGCATGTATCAGCGACCAGCAGTGTGGGACAAAAGACACAAAATGCAATCGGCAGTTAAATTAAATATGATGATAAACAGATGTAATTGTCATCAATTTATTTATATATGTATTTTCTCTTATTGAATACGAGATGTCACACATATACTGTGACCACATTAATGAAATAGACTGGATCACAGTTGGCAGAATCGCTGATGAGCCTGCTTCCTCTGTCTACCTACCTGTGCTTACTGCTAGAGCAGGTCGGCGCTGGTAACCTGCGTTGTTAAATACACGCTTTCGGCGGAAATGATCGAAAGGTGAATTTTTGTTGTTGTTGTTGTCAACTCCTTGTCAACACGTTGTTGAACCATGGTTCGACAATTGGGCTTTTAATTTCCACCGAAAACGTGGTTTTCATCGCCATCTCTCTTGCTCTATCTCACACACACACACACACACACCTTGATTTCACCGGTACTGGCTTGGCTGGAATTCTCAAGTTTTGGCGCAGCATTGCCAGTTTAAATATTGAAAGCCGGTGTTTTTATATTATAATATCTAAAGTTTTCAATTTTAAAATGTTAACTGTAAACCTTTATTCGCGGTCCGGTTTGGTGACCCGGACCCGGATCTTGTTCATATTCGGTTGTTTCGGAGATGGTTTGTATATTTTATGCGTTTCGTTCGGATTTTGGTTTACTTTCGATGAAGCCTGTTCGTTTCTGTGGGGCATGGCTCGTGTCTCATTTTGGAGCTTTAGGGGCAGATCTCCACTTGAGGGATTTTTTTCTGGACCCCTTTCTCCCTCGTGTTTAGCCCCATTGCTTTTGATATTGTAAAACGTTCGCCCCATTAGTTTAGCGATTTTAAAAACTTTCACCCCATATTAAGACCTTTCGTGCCATTCAGGTGTCGATTTTATCCTGGCGAGCGATAGCGAGCCTGTAATTTAAGAGGAACCGGCCTTTGGCCGGGAAATTTTTCTACCGAAAAATTTACAAATTTATCTTGAATGGGACTCAAGGGGGTATAATTTTAAGCTTGATGGAGGTCTAGGGAACAAAGTAAATACCTCCCCTTAAATACCTCCCCTTAAATACCTCCCCTTAAATACCTCCCCTTAAATACCTCCCCTTAACCCGTATACTGTACCGGCATATTGAGTAAATCAAGAATTCTTCACAATTTCACATGTATTCTTTAAACCCTGTATTTACTAGTAATTATTAACACTTGAATGTTGATCTCGAGAAACATCCGAACCCAGTGAAATTAAGTATGTCACGTATATCACACTATTGACATTAAGAGGGAGGGGTTCTTTATTGATCGATATAATGATTTAATTATTCATTATTTTTGTTTAGTTTCCTCCGTAGACCTTCATCAAGCTTTTAAAAAGTTAAAGTTTGTACATTTTCGGTAGAATACTGTCCCGGTTCCTCCTAGATAACAGGTTCGCCATGGTTCACCAGGAAAAAATCGACACCTAAATGACACGAAAGGAATCTAGTTGACAAAGAAATGGGGTGAATTGTTGTAAAATCGCCAAACTACTGGGCCGAACGTCTTAATATCTGAACAATAATGGAGCGAAAGATGAGAGAGACGGTGGCCAGAAAATCAACCATCAACCCCCCACCCCCACCCCACCCTTTTAAGCAAACGCATGCTAAGAACACAAGTAGAGCAGGACAAGAGACTAACTGAAAATGGGCTCAGTTCTCTTGCCAATCAGAGGCCGACTTCCCAACTTTCCAAAACTGTAGTTACTTACCATGGTGTTGGGATGTCACTACTGTATGTACCCCCTTTTCCCTCATATAGTAGGCTTGTGCATAAACCTTTAACTAGTTCAATCTTAATAGCGTAATGGTTAGTGCGCCGAATTTGGGTGTAAGTATCCTAGGTTCGAGTCTTTGGAGTACCATATGTATTCATTAGTTTCACTGATTTCATTAACTAGGCTTATTTGTAAATTAATTGGTGGGTTAGTGATAATATGAATTTATCACCATTAGTTTGTATATTATAAGACATTCTCTGGTTTGACCCAGGTGACAGAGTGTACCGGTACTCTGGCTAATTAGTTTATATAGTTAACCGTAGTTAAAATAGGACTTCAGAGACTATGAACCCTTCTGGATTATTAAGCCAGCACACTGTAAGTCAATAATAGCATTAGGACTGGAACTCCTTTTCAAGAACTCCAATCCCTTGTACGTACTCTGGCTGGTCAGTGCGAATGTTCAGTTACTTTTAAAAAATCATAGACTCCAAATGTTTCTAATTATCGAAGTGTATCGCTGGAAACGAATTTATGCATATAAATTTCTATACATCAAATACAAAACCTTATACCGGTACACTATTTATTGTAAAGCAAGTTCTATCCAAAAATCAATCCAGATAGATATAATTGTATACAGAAAAACGTAGGCGGTCCACGAATTATTATAAGCGACTGTTCATACTCTTTACCCTCTGTGACCCTGCGCGCTGATTGGCTGGAGGATCCCAGGTGTTTTTAGGAAGCCAGTTGTCCATGTCCCCTTGTTTATGTACATTGTTACCCTTATTTACACTATTCTCTCCATAATAACATCCGGGCAGGGCTGCTCTTGGTCAAGTTTCATAACGGGGAAGTTGACCTTTATGAAAATATCTCGTATTGAAGCTCTCCGAGCAGCAATTAGTCTGTAGGTGCGCCCCGCTGGATTGGTGGAGGGTATTTATTACGATATTAAAGCATACTGTTTTTATTTTCCATATACAGTATATTAGATGTGTAGGTACAATCCTATATTTTGTATTAATTCTTCAAGAGCTGGAAGTGTAGGAAAATAGCTTGCACAAGGATACTTTCATTAATTATAGGTTATCTTAGCCACTGATAAGTAGCCTATTTAATAGCCAGACAAAGATATATCCTTAACTTATTACGGTGTATCTATTGGTAAAATCTACCTTTTAGTTTTCCTTTATATCTATTGGTAAAATCTACCTTTTAGTTTCCTTTATATCTATTGGTAAAATCTACTTTTTGGTTTTCTTTTATATCTATTGGTAAAATCTACTTTTTAGTTTTCCTTTATATCTATTGGTAAAATCTACTTTTTAGTTTTCCTTTATATCTATTGGTAAAATCTACTTTTTAGTTTTCCTTTATATCTATTGGTAAAATCTACTTTTTAGTTTTCCTTTATATCTATTGGTAAAATCTACTTGTTAGTTTTCCTTTATATCTATTGGTAAAATCTACTTTTTAGTTTTCCTTTATATCTATTGGTAAAATCTACTTTTTGGTTTTCTTTTATATCTATTGGTAAAATCTACTTTTTAGTTTTCCTTTATATCTATTGGTAAAATCTACTTTTTAGTTTTCCTTTATATCTATTGGTAAAATCTACTTTTAAGTTTTCCTTTGCTCTAGCGATATACAATACGGTAATGGTTGAAGAGTTGCAGGTGGACGTGTGGGTCAATGGGTTCATGCTGTTAATCTTACTGTCATTGTGCTTTACCCGACAATAATGCAACGGTTTGGAGCTACTTATCCTTGTTTCACACACACACACACACACACACACACACACACACACACACACACACACACACACACACACACACACACACACACACACATGGTATCGTGTGTGTGTGTCAGTATGATTCGTTATCACTATACCGATACCGATATTATATATATATATATACTTTTCCAATTTGGTATATGCGATATCAATAGTTCCTCCCTATATTATTTACATCTGCACCAAGCCAAGCCTAGTATTTTATTTACTGCCTCTCTCGAGGATTGAGTAGTTTTTTATGCTGGCTGAAGAGAAAGGCTTTAGTTTTACCAATTTATTTCGGTCCATTTCTTCTGGATAACACAATTACGAACTGTGAGACTATTCTTCATTTTTGATCCAATTAAGGAGGAAGCTGACAGGAACCTAGCTCCATACCCCTGCAAAAAGGTCTTCTTTATAAATATCCCCGCTATAAATCACCCACTCTTTCCAAGGCTGTATCTCACATTCTAAATATTATATGGAAAACCTGTGGAAACACTTGATAGGTGGGTCTCAATTAGTGTCCATCCTGGGCCATTCTTCTGGACACCGGGTATTGTAGGCTATCCATAGTTGCATTAAAACACTCTTTGTTGCTACAGTATATACCGGTAGTATACTGTATATAGCGCATATATTATATACAGTATATGGCCACCCCCAAGAAAAAAATAAAATAAAATAGAATTAACTAGAAAATAAAAAATAAAAATATGAAAAGTGGGGATTGGGCCTGAGCATATAGATATGAGAGAGAGAGAGAGAGAGAGAGAGAGAGAGAGAGAGAGAGAGAGAGAGAGAGAGAGAGAGAGAGAGAGAGAGAGAGAGAGAGAGAGAGAGAGAGAGAGAGAGAGAGAGAGAGAGAGAGAGAGAGAGAGAGAGAGAGAGAGAGAGAGTCTGAGTCTGTGTAGTACGGTACCTTGTAGAATTATTGCTCTAGGATCACCTTAACAAATACCGTACTTTTGATTCACAGGGAAGAGTTCTACCATCATTATATATTTCAAATATGTCTAACCATTAAATGAACTGCCAAATGATAACACCTAGATTTGTAATTTGTAGCGCAAAGCCTTGGTGGGAGGGCTTGTGGCTTTGGCTCCGCTGCATGTCTGCCTGCCGAGATCGGAATCTCCCCGGATGGTCAGGGGCCGGGGGAGTGCTGGAGCGACCTTGGTAACCCTGGTCTCGGGGTCTTCTCCTGGGTGACCTGGATGTGTGAGAGTTTGTGTTTTTTATCTGTATTTATTTTTTGTTTTATGTTGTTTTTGAGTTTTCCCTGTTCTTGCTCTGTCTTGAGTCGGCTACCCCCAAAATGGGGATTGGGCCTGAGCATATAGAATAGAATAGAATAGCGCAAAGCCTTGATTAAAACAATGATCGATATAAACGATATATATATATTGTTCAAACTTAATAGGGTACCGGTAATAATGATCTACCTATGAAAGCTGGTATATATCCTGTTCCTTATCATTCTCGGTTCTTGTATAACTCTTAATGTGACGAATTTCCTTGATAAACAGTATATTATACCGTACTGTATCTCGCTACTAATAATATTTTGTCTAGTATTTTTTTATATTCTGACTTACTTTCCTAGTGGTTAGATTTCACACACACACACACACACACACTCTCTCTCTCTCTCTCTCTCTCTCTCTCTCTCTCTCTCGCCTAGGTAAGGCAAACAAAATAATTGGCTTTATAGGCAGGTCATTTGAGCATAAATCCAAAGAAGTTATCCTAACCCTTTACAATTCCTTAGTCCGCCCTCTTCTGGAATACTGCGTTCAATCCTGGTGCCCTTATTACCAAAAAGATATAAACAAGCTAGAACGAGTTCAACGTAGAGTTACCAAAATGATACCTAGCCTAAAGAACAAACCATACGAAGAGCGTCTTAGAGAATTAAATCTATTTCCTTTAACCCAGCGCAGATTAAGAGGCGACTTAATTCAAGTGTTCAAAATCATCAAAGGCATCGACAATATGAACTGTAGTAAGTACTTCACTATCGACCAATCTAATTACACGCGGGGAAACGGTTGCAAAATTATTGGTAAATCTTTTAACTCGCACGAATCTAAGAATTTCTTCTTCAATCGAGTTGTCAACTTGTGGAATGGGCTTCCCCGAGACGTTATAGACTGCAGCACCGTTGATTCATTTAAATTCCGCCTAGACAAATATCTCGCATCAAACCCGCGACTGACTGCGTTTGTAAATGAATAACTTTATCCTCCCCTCAGTTACTAACCCATATGTCCCCTACTAACTTCCTAGTCCTGCCACGTTAGTGGCAGGGCAGTAGTTCCCTTTCCAATGTTCCCTTACCCACTCTAAACCACTGTTTGGACACTTGATCCTCAGTGTTTTGGAGGACAAGCAACCTAGAAGGGTCACTAGATCTGTTGTTGCTTGATTTCCTTTGTACTCCTTTGTACTCTCTCTCTCTCTCTCTCTCTCTCTCTCTCTCTCTCTCTCTCTCTCTCTCTCTCTCAGTTTTTTGTTTGTTCTTAATTCATATTTTTCACCCCAGCAGCCCCCCCCCCCCCCCCCAGTCTTTGTGTCTGGGGTTTTGACTTGCTTTTGCCTTCCCGATTTTAAAAGGATATTTCAAAAAGCGAACGGAGGAAATATTTTGTTAAGCACTGGGTAGGGGGCTTTTGATCTGGGGGAAGTTTTTAGTGGTGCAGTTTAAGGGGAGAGAGAGAGAGAGAGTGTGAGAGAGAGGGAGAGAGTAAGAGTGAGGGAGTATGTGTGCGTGTTGTGTGTGTGAGAGAGAGAGAGTGAGTGAGTGAGAGCGTTGTAAGGAATATTTAGTCTATCAAAGGCCTTGCGGTCCTTTACAGGGAGATACACTAAGATTACATTAGTGCAGAGGGAGAACACAGTTTAGTTAAGGGAGGATGGTTCATTTTAAGTGAATGATTCCTTGCTAAAGGTCGAAGACTTAAATCCATTAATGCAAAAATTTAACTCGAAGCGCTGATTCACACACAGTTAGAAGGAATTTAATTCGTAACACGAGCTGAAAATGGGCTAGGTAGTTTATTCAGACAAAATTAAGGCAAGGTTTCAGTGGCTTGGTCATGTGGAAAGTCTTGGTGGAATATACACTACCACCCGCACTAACACACACACACACTATCACCCTCACACACTACTACACCCACACTACCACCCACACACTACCACCCACACACTACCGTACACACACTACCACATACAGTTTAACACACACTCTACTCCACTCACTACCACACACACTACCACACACACACACAACCACACACACACTACTACACACGCACACTACCACACACACACTACCACATACAGTTTCACACACACTCTACTCCACTCACTACCACACACACTTTCATACACTACCACACACACACACACACACACTACCGTACACACACTACCACATACAGTTTCACACACACTCTACTCCACTCACTACCACACACACTTTCACACACTACCACACACACTTTCACACACTACCACACACACACACACACACAACCACACACACACTACTACACACGCACACTACCACACCTCTCATTAAACTGAACACTTCCTCAGTCATCAAAGTTCCTCTCGTATTATACCACTTCTCCTCAGCTGGTCATTCTCCCGTTTCTTCTCAGTCTCGTATCCACAGCCTCGCTCTCTCTCTCTCTCTCAACCTACTATATCAATGGTATTTTCTTAACCTTCCAAATCCCCGATCCCGCCAAATTCTAAACACTGTAAAGGCCCAATGGATCGTATAAACAGGGAGAGAAAAGGAAAGGGATCGCCGTTATAAAGGCATCATCAGCCCCCTCATCTATCGGGTTTGGGGGGGGGGGGTCAGGTGAAGGTGAAGGTATTGAGACGACGTATACAGACTAATAGCATACACAACAAAGCCACTCTAACAGCTTCCTCTCTTTTCAACACCCACTCTCAACACTTCGGAAAGTAGATATGAGGTGCCGTTGTAAAGGCTTATCCCTCAATACCTTTACCATCACCATGTACAGACTAATGACATACAAAACAAAGCCACTCCAACAGCTTCATCTCTCTCTCTCCAACACACCCCTTCTCCCCTCTCAACACTCTTCTGAAAGTAGATACGAGGTGCAGTTGTGAAGGATAATCCCTCAAATACCTTCACTAATAACACACATAACAAAGCCACTCCAACAGCTTCCTCACTCTCCAACACCCCATCTCCCCTCTCAACACTCTTCGGAAAGTAGATACGAGGTGCAGTTGTGAAGGATTATCCCTCAATACCTTCATGTGACCTGACCTGACCTTGAGGGATAAGCCTTTACAACGGCGCCGCGTATCTACTTTCCGAAGACTTTGGTTTTGCTACAGAGTGTCGAACAGGAGCAATTTTGTTTGAAGACTTGAATGAATAGGAGGAGTACAAGAAAGTCAACCTGAAATAGCCTTGTTTTGGCCATTTTATCACTTCCAAAGCCATCATTTTAACTAACTATAACCATAGTTCTGTTTTTACATAAACATGTTTTGCCCCCATTTGTTATGAGATTTTAGGATCATTCACCCCATTAGTTTGGCGAATTTAAGACCTTTCGCCCCATTTAGTTTTTCAATAGGCTAGTAAATCCTTTCGTGTCATTTATGTGTTACCGGTATTTTTTTTTTTCTTCCTGGCGAGCTATAGCAAGTCAGGGTCTTGTTATATTGCCAAACAATACACATTAATGAGTCAGTGTTAACGAAATATAGCACACGTACTCTATCCTTGAGTGTCATCAAATAGGGTTATTAAAAGCATTATAAATAAATATTACATGTGTGTGTGTGTGCGTGTGTGTGTGTGTGTGCGTGTGTGTGCGTGTGTGTGTGTGTGTGTGTGTGTGTGTGTGTGTGTGTGTGTGTGTGTGTGTGTGTTGGTGTGTGTGTGTGTGTTGGTGTGTGTGTGTTGGTGTGTGTGTGTGTGTGTGTTGGTGTGTGTGTGTGTGTGTGTGTGTGTGTGTGTGTGTGTGTGTGTGTGTGTGTGTGTGTGTGTGTGTGTGTGTGTGTGTGTGTGTGTGTGTAGAGGAACTCCTCGGCTGCGGGACATTCTGCCTAAACTGTTGACAATTATCTTTTGTAGGCTAAGCTAGGATTAATTTGAAATAGCGTCACCGTCCTTAAGTGGTTAATGAATAATACCAGCATTTATCAATAATACATGTTGGTGTGGTGCTGTATGTGGTGTAGGCAGCACACTGTTCCCTTTATATCCTTGTGGTGTAAAACTCTCCCCTCTAGTCCCTGAACGCTGGGTCCTCTCCTGCCTGCCAGGTTATACCATGCAACCCAATTCAGAACGGTTTCCTGGACAGCTCAACCAGTAGATCATTTCAACCAGTACCCGGTAACTTGCAATCATTGCCATCTCAACCAATAACTCTCAACCAGTAGACCATTTCAACCAATAACTCTCAACCAGTAGACCATTTCAACCAGTAATTCTCAACCAGTAGACCATTTCAACCAGTAGATCTCAACCAGTAGACCATTTCAACCAGTAATTCTCAACCAGTAGACCATTTCAACCAGTAACTCAACCAGTAGACCATTTCAACCAGTAATTCTCAACCAGTAGACCATTTCAACCAGTAACTCAACCAGTAGACCATTTCAACCAGTACCCGGTAACTATCAACCATTACAATCTCAACCAGTAGAACATTTCAGCCAGTAACTCTCAACCAGTAGACCATTTCAACCAATTACTCAACCATTAGACCATTTCAACCAGTACCCGGTAACTATCAACCATTACCATCTCAACCAGTAACTCTCAACCAGTAGGACATTTCAACCAGTAACTCTCAACCAGTAGACCATTTCAACCATTAACTCTCAACCAGCTCTCCCGAACTAAATCGCGTTTCTATTATGTTGCTTAACCTTTTCACTACAGGGGATAATTTTGGTGTTCGAGAGTGTACATTGGGCCAAGATTTATGTCTTAGAGTGTACAGTCTAAGAAATAGGCCATGGCCCTCTAGCAGTCAAAGTGGTCAAAACTATTGTGGTAAAACTGGTATTTGTGTGATGTAGAGACATGGTAGTTTAATATTTTTTCCATTAAGTATCGCGAAACCAGTTGCTAAGAGATTCAATTTACCGACAGTTGTACGATTGGTCTGAAGTGGGTTGTACAAAAGACACTCCCTGCCTCTCCTCTCACCCTGGTGGCCGTCGCACAACTATCAATTATTTACACACCCCTTTAAAGATGGTTGAAGTTTCCCTCCCATCCCTTGTGCTTCTCTTTGGGGTGGCATGGAGTCCACACCACCACCATCCGTGATCTTCAAGCTCTCCTCTCTGAATGGAGCTTTTAGTTAGGTTTCTGTGATTGAGATGAGCCATTTCCATTTGGGAGAAGGAAACTTGGATGGTGAATTTTGAATCTTGACGTTTTTTGTTTACATTATTGACAGGCAATTTAAGGAGAGTTATTTAGTTTGTTCCCTAGACCTCCATCAAGCTTAAAATTACACCCCCTTGAGTCCCTTTCAAGATAAATTTGTACATTTTTCGGTAGAAAAATGTCCCGGCCAAAGGCCGGTTCCTCTTAAATTACAGGCTCGCTTTCGCTCGCCAGGATAAAATCGACACCTGAATGGCACGAAAGGTCTTAATATGGGGTGAAAGTTCTTAAAATCGCTAAACTAATGGGGCAAACGTTTCATAATATCAACAGCAATGGGGCTAAACATGAGGGAGAAAGGGGTCAAGGAAAAAAATCCCTCGAGTGGAGATCTCCCCTTAAGGAATTGGCCGGAGGTGCGACCGAGTGATTATAGCCTAATTCCGATCTGGTAGGGACAATCTGGGGTATTAAGGGGAGATGTCCACTTGAGGGATTTTTTTTTCTGGACTCCTTTCTCCCTTATGTTTAGCCCCATTGTTGTTCTAATTTTAAGACGTTTGCCCCATTATTTTGACTATTTTAAGAACTTTCAACCCATTTCTGTCAATTTTAAGACCTTTCGTGCCATTTAGGTGTCGATTTTATCCTGGTGAGCGATAGCGAGCCTGTAATTTAAGAGAAACCGGCTTTCAGCCGGGACATTTTTCTACCGAAAAATGTAAAAATGTATCTTGAAAGGGGCTCAAGGGGGTGTAATCTTAAGCTTGATAGATATCTAGGGACCAAGCTAGAAACCTCCCCTTAAGCGTTGTCATAGATTCCAGTGGTTATCGCTCAAAAAGTGTTATTGGTATCTTTATAGTTACTGGGAAAAGTGCTTATCCCTCAGAGTATTAGTCAGTGTCCGAAACTTTGTGAAATATCTGACAACACTTCTTAACCTCGACCGTACAGGTTCTTCGCATAGCGGAGTCCCAGTATTGGTATGATAATCTCCAAACTGGTGGGGCTAAACATGAGGGAGAAGAGGTCCAGAAATATCATATACCTCCCCTTAAGGGGGGGTATCTAGTTTATTCCCTAGACCTCCATTTTGGGTGGATGGGACTCGTTAGCCATGGTCGGCAACCCATCTAGGGGAGACAACCTTATACAAATCCGGGTGGATGTGACTCGTCAGCCTTGGTTGGCAGCCTGTCTAGGGGAGTAAACCTGATGCAAATCAGTAATGCTTACCTAAGGGTAAGGCAGGTTAGCGGATGGATTAGCCGAACACCACTGTAGAAAAATAGTGCTAACAAGATACACAGAGAGCCTCGGAGTCGAGTGGTCAATCCTGTAAGTCCTTTACTAAACTGGCTCGGGTTGTCCCTCTCACAGGGAATAGGTCCGCTTGGGGGCATTCTGTGTGTGGCCACCCTCGTAAGGGGAGTAAGGCGTCCGGCAATAGATAGATAGATAGACCTCCATCAAGCTTAAAATTAAACCCCCTTGACCCCCTTTCAAGATAAATTTGTACATTTTTCGGTAGAAAAATGTCCCGGCCGAAGGCCGGTTCCTCTTAAATTACAGGCTCGCTATCGCTCGCCAGGAAAAATGGCCACCTAAATGGTACGAAAGGTCTTAAAATTGACAGAAATCGGGCGAACGTTCTTAAAATCGCCAAACTAATGGGGTGAACATCTTAAACACTCAAAAGCAATGGGGCTAAACATGAGGGAGAAAGAGGTTAAGAAAAATATCCCTCAAGTGGAAATCTCCCCTTAAGAGGTTTTAGTATTGGACGCAAAGTATAACGTGATTTTATTCAGCTTCGGAAGGCGGTCTCATACCCCCGAGGATGTTGATTGATCCTTAGAAGATACGATTACGCAATTCGTTTCTGTTTTCTGGCTATTATTAGACGATTTTATTCGTATTAGGAAAGGCATATGGAAGTCAGAAGAGTGGATTGAAACGGTCATTACCCATATAATTGAAACAGTCATTACCCATATAATTGAAACAGTCATTACCCATATAATTGAAACAGTCATTACCCATGGTCATTACCCATATAATTGAAACAGTCATTACCCATATAATTGAAACGGTCATTACCCATATAATTGAAACAGTCATTACCCATATAATTGAAACAGTCATTACCCATATAATTGAAACAGTCATTACCCATATAATTGAAACGGTCATTACCCATATAATTCCCACAGATCCTTCCTATACTGTCTACAATCTTCTAATGATAACCAAAATAAACTGAAAATACGTAATAATTGTCAAAGGGTTAAGGGGGAGGTACTCGCTTTTTCTAGACCCACTTCTCCCTCATGTTTAGACCCATTAGTTTTGCGATTTTAAGACGTTTGTTCACTAGTTTGGCGATATTTTGCTCCATTACCGGTACTTTGTCAATATTAAGACCTTTTGTGCCGTTTAGGTGTCGATTTTTCCCTGGCGAGCCTGTAATTTAGTAAGGAACCGGCCTTCGACCGAGACATTTCTCTACTGAAAAATGTACAAATATATCTTTATAGGGGGTGTTCTTTCAAGCTTGATGGAGGTCTAACGAGGAAACTCTAAATGAATATATATATATAAAAGTACGGTAGCTCAACTATACAACCACTAGCCACTCAACTGTTTTGTAGGATTCTTGCTGGGTTATCGGTAAATCTGTCCAGCTGTTTCTCTTTCTCTTAACAATATCTGCTCTTCATTTTATATATTAATGATTTTATTAACTCTAGCACTATATTTAACTTCCTGTTATTTGCCGATGATAGCACTTTGTATGCCAGACACAGGGATCTACGTTTCCTAATAGATTTAGTCAATAATGAGCTAAATAACATAGCAAGGTGGATACAAGCTAATAAGCTTACTCTTAATATTGACAAAACTAAGTATATAATTTTTAAGAGGAATAAATCTATCGCTCAAAATTTAGCACCAATTAAGATTGGAAATAATGTACTAAAGGAGGAGGAACATATAAAGTGTCTTGGTGTTGTGGTGGATAGCAGGCTGTCGTGGGGTATACATATACATGATTTGAAAAACAAACTTAATAAGCAATGTGGCATACTCTACCTTACACGACACTGCTTTAATATTAGTGCTCTAAAACAATTATATTATAGTCTTATCTATCCACAGTTGTTATATTGCCAAACAATTTGGGGTGCAACTAGTAAAACCAAATTATTAACTATTGAAAAATCACAAAAAAGAATAATTAGAACTATATCACATACATCAAGATATGCCCACACAAATGAACTTTTTAGTAAACTTGAATTATTTAAATTTAAGGATATCAATACTTATTGCAGTGCGCTTTTCGTATTTAAATGTCTGCATAACCTTGATAGAACTGATTTGTTTACACCTAGTAACAATGAAAGGTACAATTTAAGGGGAGCTGATCTATTAAGAATTCCTCTCATGACTTCTAGTCAAGCTCAGACATGTATAAAATATCCTGGAGTTAAGGTGTGGAACGGATTACCTCAAAATTTAAGAAATATACAGGAAATATCTCGGTTTAAGAGACAATTAAAATATTTTCTATTAACACGATATCAACAGTGACTACTAAAATAAGTATATCACCAATTATACTACCAATAATTACAACATCCCTATCACCTAGATCGACAAATGTATAACCTTTAACAATATTTACGCTGGCTGTGTGTGTATATACTGTATATGTAGAGTCACGTAAAGGGTTGAATGAGCTTGAATACTTTTGTAATAAACATGCTTCTATTTTTGTCTGTAAAGGTGTATATAATGTATGTGTAGTTGGCATTTGTATTTTTTTTTTTTTTTTTTTTTTTTTTATAGAAATAGATATATTATAGTCTAAAGTAAATTATTTACAATGTTCTCATATATAGGTCTAAATGAATGGTGTAAGTGTGTATTCCATGTACAACAAAGTTTATGTCCTTTACTAATTAGGCATATACTGTTAGGGAAGCGTATGTGTCTTTGTGTCGAATTGTGGGTATAATTGCGAGTATGGCCTTTGAACATCAAGTCAATAGTTGTACAATGTATGTTATATATATTCAATTTTTGTAAATGGTATTACATGGGTAATTGTGATAATGAACAATCAGCTGTGAGCTCTGGGAAGTGAGTGTGACCTCAGGGTTAATCACCATTAATTTAATTTGTTTTATGTTATTATATTTTGCCTACATACATCCCTTTTCGAATTTAGAAACAATCTTTACAACACGTAGTTCCCGGGGCACATAGCTGTGACTAAGTGTATTATATACAATTGCATTTTGATAGATCGAGTTATAGCCAGGTGCCTTTAAGAGAGACATCTCTCAAAAGGCTCAGCCTTATTTTTTTGTATTATTATTATATATTTTTGTTTTTTAACAAATCATTTGTAAGCAAAATTGTATTGTATACTAAAGGCTAAATAAAAAGATTTCAATTCAATTCAATCTGGTGCAACGTCTGGGGGGGGGGGGGGGGGGGGGTATTGCGATATTTTGTTTTTTTATTATTGAGGGTTTTGATTGCTGTCGCCATTTTTGACCAATGTATTTTTAGTTTGCCCTCTAGACTAAGAATAACGCCTCCCCAGACCCTCTTCAAACTATAAGAAAATGGCCACCTAGGGCGCCCCGTCAAGAATATTATGTACATTTTTCGGTAGAAAAATGTACATTATAAGAAAATCGCCACTTAGACCCCCATCAAGAATAATATGTACATTTTTCGGTAGAAAAATATCCCGGCCAATGGTTAGTTTCTCCTAAATTGTAGGCTTGCTATCGCTCGTCCAAAGATAAATTGACATCAGAATGGGGTGAAGTGTCCTATAATCACCACAGTAATGAGGTGAAACGTTTTACAATCTCCAAACCAATGGAGTGAAAAAGGCGGTTCCAAAAACACCACCCCTGCACCAGATAGGGTTAAGGTGGTGTCACACGAACGATATTGCCGGCATTTTTTTCGGGCAATTGCGGTCTGGCAGCTTCTAAATTAAAGTTCTATACTATTTAAGTCTGATATTATCATCTACCACCAGTTTAGTTGCCGTTAATGATGCGAAAATGCCATGAAATAATGCCAGAAAAGCTTGCTCGTAGAAAATTGCCGGAAAAAGCGCTCGTGTGACATCGGCTTTGCATATTCTTTCCCTCTTCCTGCATTCGTTTTGTACCTTCATAATCGCCTTAGCCCAATTACCTCTCTTAAAATCAAGGGGGTGTTCGTCAAGGATATCTCTATTAACCCTCTGATTTCCTTAACTTCCTTCCTAGGCTGAATAAAATCGTCTGTTGGTGGTGAGAATGTCAGGAAGAAAAGCCCCGCCGTAGTTTACCGAAAGGGTTATTATGAGGAAAGGGTTACTATCCATCCACCGAATTAGTTCTCTCTTGTTATATACCGATACCCCCCCCCCCCCCCCCACCCCACCCCACCCTTATCGCACTCTACGTACCCCCACAACCACCGCCCCTCCTACTCCTTACTTACCCCCATATCACCCCCTCCCACCCTCCTTACGTACCCCCCACAATCACCCCCTCCCACTCCTTACGTACCCCCACACCCCCTCCCACTCCTTAGTCCTTACGTACCCCACAATCACCCCCTCCCACTCCTTACGTACCCCACAATCACCCCCCTCCCACTCCTTACGTACCCCCACAATCACCCCCCTCCCACTCCTTACGTACCCCCACAATCACCCCCTCCCACTCTTACGTACCCCCACAATCACCCCCTCCCACTCCTTACGTACCCCCACAATCACCCCCTTCCCACTCCTTACGTACCCCCACAATCACCCCCCTCCCACTCCTTACGTACCCCCCACAATCACCCCCGCCCCCACTCCTTACGCACCCCCACAATCAACCCCCTCCCACTCCTTACGTACCGTACCCCCACAATCAACCCCCTCCCACTCCTTACGTACCCCCACAATCACCCCCTCCCACTCCTTACGTACCGCACCCCCACAATCAACCGCCTCCTCCTCCTTACGTACCCCCACAATCACCCCCCTCCCACTTCTTACGTACGGTACCCCCACAATCGCCTCAGGCCAAGTACCCTTCTAGGAATCAAAGGGATAAGGTGTACCGTATCTCAATTATTTAACTCTCTTGGACTTTCAATATATCTTCCTAAGCTTAAGGGGAGGTTTTTAGTGTGTTTCCTAGACTTCCATCAAGCTTGAAATTACACCCCCTTGATCCCCTTTCAAGATAAATTTGTACATTTTTCGGTAGAAAAATGTCCCGGCCGAAGGCCGATTCCTCTTAAATTGCAGGCTCGCTATCGCTCGCCAGGAAAAAATCGACACCTAAATGGGACGAAAGGTCTTAAAAGTGACCTACATTGGGTGAAAGTTCTTAAAATCGCCAAACTAATGGGGCGAACGTCTTAAAATCTCAAAAGCAATGGGGCTAAACATGAGGGAGAAGGGGGTAAAGCAAAAAAATCCCTCAAGTGGAAATCTCCCCTGCAATAATGACTGTATTTATTTATGTAAACACTATTCTACTGATAGTGAACATTAGAAGAGGAACAAGAACGTTATTGAACATTAGAGGAGGAACAAGAACGTTATTGTACATTAGAGGAGGAACAAGAACGTTATTGTATATTAGAGGAGGAACAAGAACGTTATTGTACATTAGAGGAGGAACAAGAACGTTATTGAACATTAGAGGAGGAACAAGAACGTTATTGAACATTAGAGGAGGAACAAGAACGTTATTGAACATTAGAGGAGGAACAAGAACGTTATTGAACATTAGAGGAGGAACAAGAACGTTATTGAACATTAGAGGAGGAACAAGAACGTTATTGAACATTAGAGGAGGAACAAGAACGTTATTGTATATTAGAGGAGGAACAAGAACGTTATTGTATATTCCAAGAGTTAACACACACAAAGAGTCAACGCACTCAATTCAGCCAGTTAAGGGGAGGTTTTTATTCTGGACCCCCCCCCCCCCCCCGTCTTCCTCATATTTAGCCCCAATAGTTTTGATATTTTAAGACGTACGCCCCGTTAAGTTTTGCGATTAAATAACCTTTCGCCCCACTTTCTTTGCCAATATTAAGATCCTTCGTGCCATTTAGGTGCCGAGTTTTTTTTACGGCGATCGATTGCGACTCTGTAATTTAGGAGGAATTGGCCTTTGGCCAGGATATTTCTCTACCGAAAAATGTACACTTACTGTATATATCGAAGTTGGCGGGGGGGGGGGGGGGGGCTGGATTTTTCTTTTCTTCAAAGCTTTAAACAAAAAACTTAACATAGAAAGTCAACGCTCTTTATTCAGCCCGTTAATTGTCTATCGTACGCTCTTACTTATCTCCCCCTCTCCCCCCCCCCCCCCTCCCTTCCACAATCGCCTTAGAGCCTTAAGCACCCTCGGGACGGGCAGCTTCATTACAGACTATCAACCACTCTAATTATTCCAACCCATTCTTAAAGCGGGATCACAAGGAGGGACATGAGGGCTAATTATTTCTTTGACATTTGCAACTCTGGACTTTTAGGGATGATGGTTCTCTGTCGACTCAACCAGTAGCCCAATTAAATGTTCCCCAAGTGCCCCCTCTCCTAGAACCAGGATACCGGCGTATTATGCTTTCTTTGTCTTATTATCACATATGTCTTATTATCACATATGTCAATGTTCCTGCATCATTATGTATTTGACTTAATTTTATATATTTATTTATTTAATCAATAATTTGTTTGTTGTCCAAGTACCGGTACTTAGTACATAGACTATCGACAGAATTTACATTTCATTACGTTTAGGATGCAATGATCTTGAAGTAGAAATTATATGTACTGTACGGTTGCCCACATAAATGCTGCTCCTCTCTGTGATATATATATATATATATATATATATATATATATATATATATATATATATACCGTATATATATATATATATATATGTATATATACCGTATATATATATATATATATATAGTGTACCGTACTACACCACAGCACACAGCGACCACCGCCACCTCTCATTACACCTCAGCACACTACAATACAACACACCACATCACACACGTCTTACCAAGTTACCACCACCACCACCACAGCCCACTATAACAGCCCACAGCCCACAAGTCTTACCATCACCGCCACAGCTCCCTTCATCACACCACAACTCACACGTCTCCACAGCTCACTTTACACTACAGCAACTGTATAGGCTACCGGTACACGTCTCCCCACCACCACAGTTAACACGCCCCCCACCCCACCACAGCTCACACGCCTCCTCACCACCACCACCACAGCTCACACGCCTCCCCACCACCACCACAACTCACACGTCTCCCACACCACACGTCTCACCATACACGTCCCCCCCCCACCACCACAGCACACACGCCACCCCACCACCACCACAGCTCACACGTCTCCCCACCACAGCTCACACGTCTCCCCCCCCCCCCCCACCACCACCACCATCACCACAGCTCACACGTCTCCCCACCACCACAACTCACACGTCTCCCCCCCCCCCCCCACCACCACCACCATCACCACAGCTCACACGTCTCACCATACACGCCCCCCCCCACCACAGCTCACACGTCTCCCCACCACCACAGCTGACACGTCTCCCCCTCACAGCTCACACGTCTCCCCTCACCGCAGCTCTCACGTCTCCCCCCCACAGCTCTCCCGTCTCCCCCTCACAGCTCTCACGTCTCCCCCTCACAGCTCTCACGTCTCCCCCTCACAGCTCACACGTTTCCCCCTCACAGCTCACACGTCTCCTCCCCACAGCTCACTACCCTTCATCATTACCGGCGGCCAAGGTAAGCTCCCCCCACCTGGCTTCTTCCCACCCTATTTTTTTATCCACCTGAAATTACAAGCGCCCCAAAACACGACACCTAAGCTGATTTGGTATATTTGTACCGTGCCAGGGTGAGAAAGAAAGAAGGAGAGTGTGTGTGTGATGCAAGGAGTGTGTGTATTTCAGGGAGCGTGTGTTTGTGAGAGAGTGTGAGGGAGAGTGTGTGATGAGGGAGAGTGAGCGTATTTCCGAGTGTGTGTATGTTTGTGAGTGACTGAGTGAGAGTGTGTGATACAGGGAATATATGTAGCCTACTGTATTTCAGGGAGTGTGTATGTTTATGAGAGTTTGAGGGAGATAATGCATGTATGAATGAGTGTGTAAGTGAAAGAGAGCGTGTGTGAAAGAATAAGAGTGTGTGTGTGTGTGTGTGTGTGTGTGTTTGAGGGAGAGAGTATGTGTGTGAGGGAGATACCGGTAGTATGTAAGGGAGTGTGTGAGGGGGAGAGTATGTAAGGGAGTGTGTGAGGGGGAGAGTATGTAAGAGAGTGTGTGAGGAAGGGAGTGTGTGTGTGTGAGGGAGAGAGTATGTGAGAGAGTGTGTGTGTGAGGGTGAGAGTATGTAAGGGTGTGTGTGTGCGAGGAAGAGTGTATGAAGAAGTGTGTGAAGGAGGAGTTGTGTGAGGGTGACTATCAAGGAGTAATGATACACATACAGATAAGTATATAGTCTGAATATAAACACCATATAAGGAAGACCACTAGGACCTGAAGAAGCTATAGGCGGAACGTTGTCAATAAGGTGCTCCTCCTCATATGGTGTACATCGGGGAACAATACCAGCAGATCTACTGATTCTTGAGGCTGATAGTAGCTAATTTTCTTGCACTGCTCTATGATTTTGAAAGTATAGGATATCACAGTATGAAGGGAGGCTATTCAGCTGAACGCAATTAGCCTAAGCATATAAGATTTATGTAGTCGAATTTGGAAAGTTTGACGTTTTGGACAGTACAACACTTAATGGGATTACTGTATAGGTAATGCATTTCGTTTGTTTACCACTTGATTGATAAACATGTTTTACCTCATATAAGGTAATCTCGCATCCAATTCTTCTAGTGAAGTTTGAATGATCAGCTGTGAAGTATATGTACACATAACAATTGTCCAGACTTTAACAATTTATAATACTTGAATTAGGTCCCCTCTTCGCCTGCGCTTTACTATCTATAGACTAAAAGGCTTAACTCTTGTAGGCATTCGTAGTAAGACATATTTCTTAGTCTAGGCATATTTTTTGTTACTCTCCGGTGTATTGTGTGTGTGAAGAATCGAGAGCGTGTGAAGGAGGGACTGGGTAATTGAGAGTGTGAGAGTGGTGGTGTGTGTGAGTGAAGGAGAGTGCAAGGTTAACCTTGGGAGAGTGTAGCGGTAAAAGTGTATAATATGAAGGCGAGTGTGTGTGATGGGATTGGATTGTAAATGAAAGTATTATATATGGAGGAGAATGTATTACTGAGTGAACGTGAGGAAGTGTGTTTATAGAGAAGTGTAAACAAAGAAAACGGGAGAGAGAGAGAGAGAGAGAGAGTGCGCATGTGTGTTTTGTGTGTCTGTGGTGTGTGTGTGTGTGTTTTGTGTGTGTGTGTAAGGAAGATTGTGTGCGTTGGAGGAGAGAACATATAGTGGTTGTTGAAGTGTCTGTGTGAGGTGAAGGGTGAAATCATATGACGGGAAGTTTGGGCCAAGAGTTTGTGCAACTGAGATACATTTTTTTGTTTCGGGCAGGTAGTTCTGTTTTTGGTATTAGATGCTTGTGTTCTGGTTGTGGTGTCCCGAGTTCGAATCCCGGGAGGACCATATGCTTTCATTAATTTATTCAAGTGCATTGGAGTTTGTAATGAACGGGGTGTTTCTTAATTACACAACAATATAATTATAGTATCGGTACTCGTGTAATGCTATTTATTGATCTTGCACTATTTATTACTGATTCAATTGCAAATACTTATGTTTATTTTTTTATTCTTTATTCAAAATAATTCAGACTGTTTAAGAAATATCCAAGCAAGATGTACCTAACATGAAATCAACTTTTGTTTTTACTAAAACAAATAATATGTAGGATTTTTTTTTTTTTTTTTTTTTTTTTTGTGTGTGAAGGGGTAATACAGTAGTCTGAGTACAACAGCTAATTGTGTGTAGGCAACCATACCATCATATATACTTGCATAATTCAGTTTACATACATATATACAGTAGGCTACTTACATAATGAAAAACGGGAAATGTCCGCGAACTTTTATGGGGGACTGCTGCACGGAGAAATGTGAAGCACTAGAGGGTTTGAAGGGCGGGTTGAGGCAGAAGGAACCATTTTTGGCTGCTTCCTCTTGGTTGAGTCTCAGAGGGAAGGGTGAGAGAGAGAGAGAGAGAGAGAGAGAGAGAGAGAGAGAGAGACCGACACAAATACGAATTCAAAGACTGATATAAAGATAGACAGACAGACTTGGAAGTGAGTGAGTTACATTGATACCATGGAAAGAAAGAACTGCGAGAAATGTAGTAAAATGTTTTATTTGTATTGTGCTTAAGGGGGTCACCGGCTTTTTTATTATTTGTCTCCTTTTCTCTCTTTCCCTGGCACCATTCAGCTAACTGTTTTAAGACGTTTATTCCCAGCCAGGTCGATTTTTTCCTGGCGAGCGAAAGCGAGCCATCATTGTATGGAGAAATCCGGCTTCGCCGGAGAAATTTTTCAATCGAAAAATGTACAGAAAATTAGCTTGCTGTCATAAAAACAAATATATAACCTGGGTCGCTACCGCTCGCCAGGAAGATATTGACACCTGGATGGGGGTAAGCGTCTTAAAATGGTAGGCTGAATGGGGCCTAAGGGATACAAGCCAAAGAGAGAGGGAGAGAAAGATAAAAAGTGCAAAACTCCTTGATATTGGTAATGGTGTTCGTAGAGGAATCTTTCAGTTTCATGCCTATTTAAGATAATAAGATCAAACATTTACATTTTGCTGAGGTGGTGGTAATATTAAGGGATAATTGATTGCTATTAAGTGTATTATTTAACTTGGATATAGTAACGTTAAGGAAGATCACCATTTACAAGAGTATGGTTTTATGAAAATTCAAGCTGTAAATTTCCATATTTAAATGAACACGAAATCAAGCTAAAATATGTATGTACGGTAGTATGTATGTACGGTAGTATGTATGTACGGTAGTATGTATGTACGGTAGTATAGGCCACACAAAAGTATAATAAATTAAAACTAAATTCCATTTATCGCAATCCAATATATACAGTATATATACCGACACACACACACTCACACAGACAAACTGTGTTCTATTAAACCACCAGCTTAATGCCGGAATCCAAAGCAACCAACAGCACACCAAGATTCCCGAAAATATATAGAGAATTAATGGTAGTTCTCGTAACTTCTCCCCTCCCCCCTCCCCTCTCTCCTCCCCTCCCCTGGCGACACCTCCAAATGGCCCCCTCATCACCCTCTTCATTTGCCGCATCATTTTTATCGCCCCCCCCCCCCCATTTGCCTTGCCTTGCTCGAACGACATTGCGCCCCCCCCCCCCCCCTCTCTCTTCCGGTTAATGGCGATGCTCGTTTAGATAAAGAAGCGCGGCCCGTTTGTTTAACTAATTGCTGCAGCGACCGGGTGTTTTACGGGCTCTCATTACGATTCCCGGTTAATCAGGCAAATAGCTGGGTTGTTTGTCCCTGTAAGCGGCCGCAATGTATATTTATTTATACTTTTGTGTTCGGGAAGTGGAGTGAGGATGGTCGTGGTGCTGGGGTAACTTACACTAAGCGCCCCTCTCGGTCACCCAGATAGTCACTGCCAGACAGACTTACAATTCTCATTCACTTCCAAGCTACTGATGAAGTGCCAAGAAGATATGAAAACACGTTCTAGCTAAGTACTATGTACACAAAATCCTGTAGTACTACCCAAAATTACTTAGAGACCATCAGACAATTTCCTACGGAAGGCAAGAATGCTCTCAGAAAAAAGGAAAGATAGACAAAAAACAATGAAATAAACCAACTTGCCATAACCTTCAATGAAGTATATATATATATATATGAGAGAGAGAGAATGTGTGTAAAATGAAGTTGCGATAACCCTTTCAACTTCCTTACCTGGTCAAAACTTGGGAAATATTAGTAGCCAGCAAGTTTCTCTTTAATCTCGTCATAATTCAATAGGGAAGCCTTGTAGACATTGTCAGGTTGCACAGCTTTTAGGAACGCCAATCTTTGAATACCTACGAGTGAACATATAGGCTACATAACACGCTAATTATAACTCTGAATACCTACGAGTGAACATATTGGCTACATAACACGCTAATTATAACTCTTTGAATACCTACGAGTGAACATATAGGCTACATAACACGCTAATTATAACTCTTTGAATACCTACGAGTGAACATATTGGCTACATAACACGCTAATTATAACTCTTTGAATACCTACGAGTGAACATACATAACACGCTAATTATAACTCTTTGAATACCTACGAGTGAACATATTGGCTACATAACACGCTAATTATAACTCTTTGAATACCTACGAGTGAACATATTGGCTACATAACACGCTAATTATAACTCTTTGAATACCTACGAGTGAACATATTGGCTACATAACACGCTAATTATAACTCTTTGAATACCTACGAGTGAACATATAGGCTACATAACACGCTAATTATAACTCGCCAGGTGTCTTGTATTTATTGGCAGAGAACAAATAGGTATATGAAATCAAGTTAACGTTTTGTATACTTGGGTGAACTTCCGTTGCGGTCTTTTTCATTATTTGTTTAGGAATGTGTGAAAGTTACCGGTATATATTTAATTAGAATATATTTAAATAAAGCAAGGGGTCTGAGGAAAGCCGCGTCCATTATTGTTAGCCTTTATTATTGTATATATAAAGGTTAATATATGGTTTATAGTTACTTCAAATTATGTCTTTGGAAGTGATAAGATGGATAAAACAATGCTATTTCATGCCGAGACATTTTTCTACCGAACAATGTACAAATTTATCTAGAAGGGAGATCTTGAGGGTGTATTGTTAAGATTGATGGAGGTCTAGCGTGGAAACCAAAAGAATAAATAATAAATAATTATATCGACCAATTTATAAACCCTTCCCTCCATAAACCGACACTTCTACTGCGTGAAACAAATGGTATTATGGTCTATTATTATGGTCTATTATTATGGTCTATTATTATGGTCTATTATTATGGTCTGTTATTATGGTCTATTATTATGGTCTATTATTATGGTCTATTATTATGGTCTATTATTATGGTCTATTATTATGGTCTATTATTATGGTCTATTATTTGCATCTGATATCTCGAGTCTTAATTAAGGAGAGGTTTTTAGTTGATTCCCTAGACTTCCATCAAGCTTAAAATTACTCCCACTTGACCACCTTTCAAGATAAATTTGTACATTTTTCGGTAGAAAAATGTCCCGGCCGAAGGCCGGTTCCCCTTAAATTACAGGCTCGCTATCGCTCGCCAGGAAAAATAAACACCTAAATGGCACGAATGGTCTTAAAATTGACAGAAATGGGGCGAGGGTTCTTAAAATCGCCAAACTAATGGGGCAAGCGTCTTTAAATCTCACAAGCAATGGGGGCTAAACATGAGGGAGAAAGAGGTTGAGAGAAAAATCCTCCAGGTGAAAATCTCCCGTTAATATGAAAATATGATCCCGGCACTGCTATGTCTCTGCTGCATTATATGATCCCGGCACTGCTATGTCTCTGCTGCATTATATGATCCCGGCACTGCTATGTCTCTGCTGCATTATATTGCCATTTGTCATAATTAGCAATCTATTTCGATACATCTTGGCATTAGTCGAGTAATCAGTTCCTGGCGTAAAGTTCAACTACATCGTCGATATATTAAATTTAGTCTTTAAAGGTCAGCGATGCCTACAACAATACTAGACTGAGTTAGCGTTACGTCTTTACTATGTGCTGTATTAACCCTTTGAAGCTCTGACGCGTTTTAGCACTTTATTGTGGCTATCATTAGACGATTTTATGCAGCTTAGCAAGTATCTGTGGGTATTAAAAGGGTAGAAACTATCTCCATCAACTCTTTGACTTCCATATATCGTTACTAATCTGAATAAAATCGTCTAATAGTAGCCAGAAACCGAACCGAAACGCGTATTGGAGCTTGAAAGGGTTAATATGTACAGTTGCCCACGTAAGTTTTGTTCCTCGTCGTGATCTATGTATACAAGTAAAATTAGTACAATTAGTATGAATGAATTGCGAGTGTGTTTTTTTTTAAGGGGGGGGGGTATCTAGTTTATTCCCTAGACCTCCATCAAGCTTAAAATTAACCCCCCTTGACCCCCTTTCAAGATAAATTTGTACATTTTTCGGTAGAAAAATGTGCCGGCCAAAGGCCGGTTCCTCTTAAATTACAGGCTCGCTGTCGCTCGCCAGGAAAAAATCGCCACCTAAATGGTACGAAAGGTCTTAAAATTGACAGAAATCGGGCGAACGTTCTTAAAATCGCCAAACTAATGGGATGAGCATCTTAAACACTCAAAAGCAATGGGGCTAAACATGAGGGAGAAAGAGGTTAAGAAAAATATCCCTCAAGTGGAAATCTCCCCGTAATTATCGGTTGGGTAGTGAGATGAGTTAGCCTAACCACTGCATCACAAACTACGCTCGTTATGGAATCATGCGCTTTGTATGTGTATGCATAAAAGAGTAAACATTTGAGTGTGTGGTTGGCCAAACAAGTTATGTCTCCGCTGTCATTACGTTTTGCTCGCTGTGTGCTGTATTGATGTCTGGCGTATGTTGAATAGGGTGTTTAAGGGGAGATCTCCACTTCAGGGATTTTTTTCTTGACCCCTTTCTCCCTCATGTTTAGCCCCATTGCTTTTGATATTATAAAACGTTTGCCCCATTAGTTTAGCGATTTTAAGAACTGTCACCCCATATTAAGACCTTTCGTGTTATTCAGGTGTCGATTTTATCCTGGCGAGCGATAGCGAGCCTGTCATTTAAGAGGAATCGGCCTTCGGCCGGGACATTTTTCTACCGAAAAATGTACAAATTTATCTTGAAAGGGACTCAAGGGGGTGTAATTTTAAGCTTGATGGAGGTCTAGGGAACAAACTAAATACCTCCCCTTAAAGATAGGAACACGGTTGTATATCTCATTCGAAACGATGAATTAATGCTTAGAGAGTGCCGATACCAATTATTGATCGAAATATAGCCTACAGTACTTGGTGCCGCGACATATATATATATATATATATATATATATATATATATATATATTTTTTTTTAAATAGGACTTCAGAGGCTATCAACCCTATTGGATTATTAAGCCAGCACACTGAGTCAAGAATCGCGACAAGACTATAGAGCCTCTTTTCGAGAACTCCAGTCCCTTGGACCCCGACATCACAAATTTGAGGGTATTATAAAACCCCTACGACTGCAATGAGTGGTGGTACAGTTGCCAACATAAATACTATCGCGCCCACTTCGGTTCTAGCTGACACTGTGTGTTTTCTTTCTGCAAAGCTGGTGTAACACGAGCGCTTTTACCGGCAATTTTCGATGAACAACTGTTTTTTTATTTTTTTATAGACTTTTTTTGCATTGGAATCGGAAGCTAGACTGAAGGTAAAATTTAATAAGTGGCTGAATTATGATATAACTGAAATTTTAAAGCTGCCAGCATACAGTTGCTCTTAAAAATTGAGGGAAAAGCGCTCGTGTGACACTTAAAGTGAGGCAAAGTAATCAAGTAAGATTAGTGGCTAGGGAAACCATAAGCTGGGGGTTTGGGAGTTTTAATACTGAAGCGGTGATTATACTATAGCTGTACAGATTATATAGCACTATGATGATGGATGAAGAGGCTATGGATGTTGGCCTGCTATAATCCACTCTCCAGGAAGGTTAATCCACTGGACCCCAAGCGATTTAATCTAAATGTACACTCCAGGACCAGCCACTTGTCATTTTTTGTTTCTTCACAAAACACATGGAATGGGTTAGTAATGAAAGGACAACCCAAAAAATAAACGCTCACCTAGGTCATTTGGGGGTCCTGGGTGGCGGCGGAAAGTCGCAATTCACATGGGTTGATGGACAGGTAATATACTGGAAAGTAACTCCAGCGCGCGCCCACACGCACGCGGCTGGACTAGGAGGGTTGCCAACCATCGGTATTGTTCCGTGGGATCCTAAAGTAGTTCCCATAACAATCTGAACCCTCTAGGTGCCATAGGACAAGAGTAATTAAGGCGAACGTTGCATCGCTGGGACCATACGTTACATACATAGGCGATGCATAACGCGCATCGCTGGTGCTCAAGGGGTTAACCCCTTTTGTAACAGCGACGTCTTGTAAATTATATTCTAGCTATATTTAGAGGAGTTTGTGCAGTTTAAAAACTATCTGTGGTAGTACAAATGTTTAAGTGAGTTAGTTAGAAGCCTATTAACTGCTGAAGGCTTTTTTAGGCTAAATATAATCGTCTAATAGTAGCCAGAAGAAAGTTAAAAATACTATATATATATATATATATATACACCGTAACTGGAAAGACTGGATTCGGTATTCGTTTAACACCCTGTTCTAAAGTATAGCAATGGATATCTTGAGCCACCACATTTCACACCAGCCTGTGTGTATTAGATGAGTATTGTAAATATATTGTGCATTAGTTAGTTGAAATAGGACTTCAGAGGCTATCAACCCTTTTGGATTATTAAGCCAGCACACTGTAAGTCAAGAATAGCGTCAGGACTGAAGCCCCTTTTCGAGAACTCCAGTCCCTTCATATTGTGGATATCTACAGTCATATTAAAGACACGCGAACATTTTCGGTTCGATTTTTGTGTTTGTTTTTATTATACAGCATCTGTAGGCCTAAGTGACGTGGTACCAATAATCTTCGATATATATATATATATATATATATATATATACACAACAAAATATTTATCGAAATATGGTATAGTTTCTCCCATTCTAATATTTATCGTTATGTTAGTTACTCCCATTTTATATTCATTCCGTTTTTTACTAGTAGAATGTTCTATCGTTTTATGATACCGGTACTTGAATTTCGCAATCTTGCACTGTATTGTTTTGTACCCAAAGCTTGCACATATATATATTATTATAGAAAGGGGGATATTCACAACAATTTTATATATAGACTGTTTCTCTCTCTCATATACAGTATATATACTGTATATATACATACAGTATATATACTGTATGTACCAACACGGAGGTTAATATACACATTTTGCTGCCATAGATCCTTCTTAAACTGCACATAATCGTCAAAGTGTAGCTAGAATAAAGCTAAAAAAGACGTCGCCGGTACAGAAGGGGTTAACTCACACCATCGCTTCACATAATTTACCTTCACTTTCTCACCATGAAGGGGGGTGACCGGCTTTTTTTTCTCCCTCTGGGTTGTATCCATTCGGCCCCATTCATCTTACTGTTTGAAGACGTTTATCCCCATCCAGGTGTCAATTTTTTCCTGGCGAGCGATAGCGAGCCAGCATTTTATGGAGAAATCCGGCTTCGCCGGAGAAATTTTTCTATCGAAAAATGTACAAATTTAGCAAACTGTCTTAATTCGTTATCCAAAATATGGTGACTCGCTATTGCTCGCCAGGTATAAATCGACACCTGGCTGGGGATAAACGTCTTAGAGCAGTAGGCTGAATGGGGCCGAATGGATACAACCCAGAGAGAGAAAAAAAAGCATTTCACTAACATACACCATCGCTTCATATAATTCACTTCCCCTTCACCTTCACCTTCACCTTCTTTCTGTGTAGGATGATGAAGAGGATATCATGCACGCCTAGCCCACAGTCCCTTAGTCCCTATTTGGCAAATGAGTTTCAATGCGGATAAATGTAAAGTACTACATATCGGATACCTAAATGAGAAAGCAAACTATTCGATGAATGGCACTCAGCTTAAGAATGTAAACAGAGAAACCGATCTGGGAGTAACAATATCGAGTAACCTAAAACCGAGTCAACAATGTTCAGAAGTTGTTAAGAAGGCAAACAAAATAATTGGCTTTATAGGCAGGTCATTTGAGCATAAATCCAAAGAAGTTATCCTAACCCTTTACAATTCATTAGTCCGCCCTCTTCTGGAATACTGCGTTCAATCCTGGTGCCCTTATTACCAAAAGATATAAACAAGCTAGAACGAGTTCAACGTAGAGTTACCAAAATGATACCTAGCCTAAAGAACAAACCATACGAAGAGCGTCTTAGAGAATTAAATCTATTTCCTTTAACCCAGCGCAGATTAAGAGGTGACTTAATTCAAGTGTTCAAAATCATCAAAGGCATCGACAATATGAACTGTAGTAAGTACTTCACTATCGACCAATCTAATTACACGCGGGGAAACGGTTGCAAAATTATTGGTAAATCTTTTAACTCACACGAATCTAAGAATTTCTTCTTCAATCGAGTTGTCAACTTGTGGAATGGGCTTCCCCGAAACGTTATAGACTGCATCACCGTTGATTCATTTAAACTCCGCCTAGACAAATATCTCGCATCAAACCCGCGACTGACTGCGTTTGTAAATGAATAACTTTATTTTATCCCCCCCTCAGTTACTAACCCATCTGTCCCCTACTAACTTCCTAATCCTGCCACGGACATTAGTTCCAGGGCAGTATTTGTACTCCCTCAACAATTTGGCCATTTTCATTAAACGTCTCATCCAGCGTGATATAATGGCTCGGCTTCGATCCCCTCATGCTTACCGAGGAACGCTATTTCTTCTCTCTCTCTCTCTCTCTCTCTCTCTCTCTCTCTCTCTCTCTCTCTCTCTCTCTCTCTCTCTCTCTCTCTCTCTCTCTCTCTCTCTCTCTCTCTCTCTCTCTCTCTCTCTCTCTCTCTCTGAGTGTGTCTACTAGAATTAAGTTCTGACCACCTCGTTTGGATCGTAAGGTCTGTGTGGCCAGTGTATATATGTAAATCTCTGGAAATATCTCTCTCCTTCTTTTTTTTATCCATTCGGCCCCATTCACCCTACTGTTGTATTACGTTTATCCCCATCCAGGTGTCGATTTCATCCGCGAGCCAGCATTGTATGAAGAAATCCGGTTTCGCCGGATTTTTTTTTTTTTTTGTATTGAAAACTACAAATTTAGCATGCTGTAATTTTTTTTTTTTTTTTTGTAATATGCTGGCTCGCTACCGGTACCGTTCGCCAGGAAAAAAAATCGACACCTGAATGGGGATAAACTTCTTAAACCAGTAGATTGTATGAGGCCGAATGGATACAAGCCAGAGACAGGGGGACAGAGAAAAACAAATACGAGGTACTTTGTGTATTTGTTTATTAACAGGATCACAAACAAATGTATGATCTCCCCACTGCGATGCAACATTATGATCTCCCCACTGCGTTGCAACATTATGATCTCCCCACTGCGATGCAACATAAATATCACTTTTCCCTAAACGATTTTTTTTAGCAAGTATCACACGAGCTCTTTTTCCATCAATATTTACGGGTAATTGTGGTCTGGCATCTTCAAAATTTAAGTTGTACCATAAATCAGCCACCTAACTTAATGTATCTTTCTAACTTCCAATTGCAGTGTAAAAGAGTCTCAACATATTACGAGAACTTGCCCATCGAAAATTGCCGGAAATATCGCTCGTGTGACAGCGCCTTTATACATTCAAATATACCCCCGCTACTTTTCTACCATATGTTCCCCTTAATATGACACTGCGCCCCCATCCTTTCCTCTTTCCCTGCACCCCAAAATGCCCGGGCTAATGGAATCTCACACCAATTTTCCGGAGGGGCGGCAAATCTTCATGTGGGGTGGAGTCTCTTGCTTGTCCTCACTCCACAGTCGTCCACAATACTCCACTATATATATATATTTTTTTTTTAGCTGATGGTAAATTGTCATGTACCCGTCTTGATTACTCGGTTATTACGAAGAGTTTGAAGCGAATTATGCTGTTTATTATGAGAACTTGGTATTTTTTACGAAGCAGTAATTTCATATTATTCCAGTAAGTCTAAACATAGCAGCTGCTAAGAGATTCAATGTACCCTCAGCTGAAAAAAAAAAAAAAAAAAAAAAAAAAAAAAAAAAAAGAAAAAAAAAAAAAAAAAAAAAAAAAAAAAAAAATATATAGAATATATATATATATATATATATATATATATATATATATATATATATATATATATATATATATATAGTGACGACACCAAAGGCATAGGGTCTTTTCCGGTAACTTTCAACTGGCATTTTTTTTTTTTTTTTTTTTTGTATCTGTAACGTTTTGAAATTAGTTTGCATTCCGTACTATTTTAGCCACTCTAAAAAAACTACTTTTAGTCTAGTTGCTGAACCCAATGCAGACAGACCCCTGATATGATTCCACGATAAATTTGACTGAAAATAATACTCGTGTTAACCCACTCAGTACCAGTGGCATCCTTTAATTTATCATCTGGCAAGGATTAGACGATTTTATTCAGCTCAGGAAGGACCTCTAGAAATAATAAGGCTTCGAACTATATCAACAAAACTTGGGTACGGTCGCGCTAATAAGTCATGTCCCAGCTGTCATTACATTTGGCTTTCTCTATGCTGTATTAATGTTTGTCAGATGTTGAATAGGGTGGGTAAGTGCAGGAACATGTTTGTATATTTCACTCGATATGAAGAAATGAAGCTTAGATCTGAATTGCGGAAAAGGGTTGCGGTAATTTTGTTTCCCGTGTGAATCGGCCTCACTCTCTCTCACCCCCCCCCCCCCACTCACTCACTCACTCTCAGCCCCCCCCCCCCACACACTCTTTCACTCACACTCTCTCTCTGTGACTCACACACACACACACACTCTCTCTCTCTCTCTCTCACTCTCTCACTCTCTCTCTCACTCACTCACTCATAATCACACACACACACACACACTCTCTCTCTCATATTGTGGTTTATGGTTGACACCGCTGTTAGTGTCCGCCTCTCTCTTTATTTCTCTTTAAGGCCTCATTTTATACGTTATATTTAATGCTTTGTATACATTAATGTTTCCGAGAGGTGGTGGCATATAGAGCTTTCTCTCATGATTCTGATGATAATTAGAAATGAAGAGCTGACTTATTGTTGTTTATTATCATAGTACTCGAATTGTTAAGAGGGGGGATGATTCACTTTTTGGTCGATTTTTTGTTCATGGATTTATTATGTTTGTAGTTTCCTCTCCAGACCTCCATCAAACTTAAAAACGCAACCCCAGGATCCTCCTTCAAGATATATTTGTACATTTTGATGTAGACAAATTTCTCGGCCGAAGGTCTCCGGTTCCTTCTTAATTACAGGCTCCCTATCGCTTGCCAGGAAAAACTTCGACTCCCAAATGACACGAAAGTCTATATATTGACAAAGAAAAGGGACGAAAGGTCTCAAAATCGCAAAACTAATAGGTCGAACGCCTTAAAATCTAAACTCCAAAGGGCTGAACACAAGGGGGAAGGGGGCCAGAAAATCCAGCCCATCCCCCCTTAAGGGGAGGTATTTAGTTTGTTTCCTAGACCTCCATCAAGCTTAAAATTACACCCCCTTGAGTCCCTTTCGAGATAAATTTTTACATTTTTCGGTAGAAAAATGTCCCCGCCGAAGGCCGGTTCCTCTTAAATTACAGGCTCGCTATCGCTCGCCAGGATAAAATCGACACCTGAATTGCACGAAAGGTCTTAATATGGGGTGAAAGTTCCTAAAATCGCTAAACTAATGGGGCAAACGTTTTAGAATATCAAAAGCAATGGGGCTAAACATGAGGGAGAAAGGGGTCCAGAAAAAAATCCTTCAGGTGGAAATCTCCCCTTAAGGCAGTGTTAGGTAACGCCCTCTGTGGTGACCGGGCACCTCAACCAGTGTACCATTTTAACCAGTAGCTCTCAACCAGTGCCAGCCCAACCATTACCGGTACTGTTAGGTTAGGAGTTTAAGGTTGTTTATGGTTTAGTTGACCCTGGTTGAGTTGTCCGGGGAACCAGTCTCAGCTACAAACCCTTAACCCCTTCTGTACCAGTGCCGTCCTTTTAACTTTATTCTGGCTACTACTAGACGATTCTATTCAGCTTTGACAGGACCTCCAGCAATTAACAGGCTTCGAAATATCTCAATTACCCATTTTTACTACCACAGATCCTTCTTAAACAGCACTAATCTCTTCTAAATATAGCTAGAATATTAATAATAAAAATACGTCGCCGGTACAGAAAGGGTTAAAATAGTTGCCTTGTTTCAATTAATTGTAGACCAAAAGCGTGACACCATTTTATGACTGAACATTGCAGACCGTGTTCACATTTCCATTTTAGAGAACATCTTTTATCATGGCATAAAACTCGGCAAATTAATTTAATGAAGAATCTCGTCTGTGGGGAATTAGTTATTCTTCTGTCGCTTAATATTGAATGAAGTGCCGACTGCTTTCTTGAGACCTCATTATATAGTTTAAATATCTTAAAATAGTTTTGCAATCTATGCTAATGTTGGCTAATGTATAAGTAGATGATAACACGTACATTGGAGAGCAAACAACAACACACATTATTTGGTTCTCTTGCAACAAATGTACCTAAATAAAAACACAAAATAAATAAATAAACGAATGAAGGATAAGGATAGCACAGCAAGAAATTTCACCTGACCACCTATTCTAACTAAAAACTAGCAAGATAAATCCAGGATTATTTTTATTTTTTTATGAAATGTAAGGCAAAGGGGATATGACATTTATAGAAAACACTGAGGACAATATTACATTTATAGAAAACACTGAGGACAATATTACATTTATAGAAAACACTGAGGACAATATGACATTTATAGAAAACACTGAGGACAATATGACATTTATAGAAAACACTGAAACACTGAGGACAATATGACATTTATAGAAAACACTGAGGACAATATGACATTTATAGAAAACACTGAGGACAATATTACATTTATAGAAAACACTGAGGACAATATTACATTTATAGAAAACACTGAGGACAATATTACATTTATAGAAAACACTGAGGACAATATTACATTTATAGAAAACACTGAGGACAATATTACATTTATAGAAAACACTGAGGACAATATTACATTTATAGAAAACACTGAGGACAATATTACATTTATAGAAAACACTGAGGACAATATTACATTTATAGAAAACACTGAGGACAATATTACATTTATAGAAAACACTGAGGACAATATGACATTTATAGAAAACACTGAGGACAATATGACATTTATAGAAAACACTGAGGACAATATGACATTTATAGAAAACACTGAGGACAATATGACATTTATAGAAAACACTGAGGACAATATGACATTTATAGAAAACACTGAGGACAATATTACATTTATAGAAAACACTGAGGACAATATTACATTTTGTTTCTTATCAAATATGTTGGTAAAATATTTGTTTCCTTCATCTTAATAAGGGGAGATATCCACTTGAGGGATTATTTTCTTGGCCCCTTTCTCCCTCATGTTTAGCCCCATTGCTTTTGAGATTTTAAAACGTTTCCCCATTATTTTGGCGATTTTAAGAACTTTCGCCCTATTGCTGTCAATTTTAAGACCATTTGTGCCATTTAGGTGTCGATTTTATCCTGGCGACCGATAGCGAGCCTGTAATTTAAGAGGAACGGGACATTTTCTACCGAAAAATGTACACATTTATCTTGAAAGGGACTCAAGGGGGTGTAATTTTAAGCTTGATGGAGGTCTAGGGAAACGCGTCATGATCCTCAACCTGATGACCTTCGGCCGTAAATGTTTTCTATCGAAAAATTTACAAATTTATCTTGAAAGAGGGTCTTGGGGGGTGTTTTATCAAGTTTGATGGAGGCCTAGGGAGGAAACTTTAAAACAATTATATATAAAAAGATATTTAAATGAGGAAATAAATACGCCCATCCCCCACTTAACTCCTCCCACTAAAACACTCTCTCCCCCTCCCCCCCCCCCCCACCTTTATTGTGTCTCATTACTCCCCCACGTTAACGACCGGGGGGGGGGGGCTCCAGCTAGTTAAACGTAATGGATGCCGCCTTTTTATGTAGCCCGTATAAAGTGAATGTTAATCTTGCCCCCCGAACACAATAGATGGGAGGGGGGGGGGGGGGGGGGCTTGAGGATTAAGGGGAGATGGGCGTATTTATTTGCTTATTGGTTTCATAATTTTATTGTTTTTTTAATTTTCTCCCTAGACCTCCATCAAGCTGTAAAAAACACCCCCTAGACCCCCCTTCAAGTTACATTTGTACATTTATCGGTAGAAAAACTACCTGGCCGAAGGCCGGTTACTCCTAGAATTACAGGCTTGCTATTGCTCGCCAGAAAGAAATCGACACCTACATGGCACGAAGGATCTTAATATTGATAAATAAATGGGGCGTACAGTCTTAAAATCACTAACCTAATGGGCCGAACGTCTTAAAAAACAAAACAAAACAAACTATGGTGCTAAACACGAGGGAGAAGGGGTGCCAGAAAAACCAGGCCATCTCCCCTAAATAGTCTCGCGACAATGCCACACATCCTTCCTACGCTGAATAATGACTTTCCGTGAGAGCCAGAATTAAGCGATGCAAATATATAACCTACGCACGAGAGGGGGTAAGGGGGGTTTGAGGGTTATGCGACACTAATTCAGCTTATGAAGGGCCTGTATAGAAAGCAGAGGGGTACAAACTATCTCAATGGACCCTCATACTCCCCCCATGTCCTACCTAAGCTGGGTAAGGTTGTTTAATGATGACCAGAATATAATGACTTGAGTGGGGGTCGAGGAGGGGGGGGGGGGGGGGCGCTGTCGGGGGTGATGAAGGGGTAGAAGTTGTTGTTGTTGTTCTTGTTCCCCAAGCTGCCTGGCCGAACAGCCCCAAGGCCCCGAGCAATTCCAAGGCCATAACCGAGCGCCCCCACAGAACCCTCCCTGCCGACCACAATAAAGCCTGGGTGACCGATGCCACTCCATGGCGGGGAGCTGAGGAGGGTGCAGAAACGCCCGGGAAACCAAAGCCCCACCCAGGGCCCTGTGCCCCTCAGCAATTATGAAGAGAAAGTTGAGGGGCAAGGGAAAAATGTGACGCTTTGGCTTCCAATCTGGTAGATTGGGAGGTAAATCCACGGAAAAGACGCCGTCTCTTGAGAGGGGTAGAAGTAATGAAAGAGGGCGAGATTTATTTGGGGAGGTTGGTGTTAAGGGGGTGGGAGACTGATTTTTCTGGACCCCCTTCTCCCTCATGTTAACAATGTTGGTTTTGAGATTTTAAGACGTTCTTTCCGTTAGTTTGGCGATTTTGAGAAAGATAAAAAACAAAGCCGGTGACCCCCCTTAATCATTAGTTCTTGAGAAATCCTGTTGACAACGAATAGATAGACAGATAGATAAAGAAACTGGTAACCGTAGGCATCATTAGATTATGATAATCAGTGAATTGACGATAGCTATCCGTATTTAGGTTACCCTCGTCATTCACATGCAACATCACCCGATAATAATAGATCCTGGTGAGAGTATCCGTCTCCCTAATAAACCCGATACAAATAAACCCTGGTGAGAGTATCTGCCTCCATAATAAACCCGATAAAAATAGACCCTGGTGAGAGTATCTGCCTCCATAATAAACCCGATAAAAATAGACCCTCGTGAGAGTATCTGCCTCCATAATAAACCCGATACAAATAGACCCTGGTGAGAGTATCTGCCTCCATAATAAACCCGATAAAAATAGACCCTGGTGAGAGTATCTGCCTCCATAATAAACCCGATAAAAATAGACCCTCGTGAGAGTATCTGCCTCCATAATAAACCCGATACAAATAGACCCTGCTGAGAGTATCTACCTCCCTAATAAACCCGATAATAATAGATCTGCCGAGAGTATCCGCCTCCATAATAAACCCAATAATAATAGATCCTGCCGAGAGTATCCGCCTCCCTAATAAACCCGATAATAATAGATCCTGCCGAGAGTATCCGCCTCCCTAATAAACCCGATAATAATAGATCCTGCCGAGAGTATCCGCCTCCCTAATAAACCCGATAATAATAGATCCTGCCGAGAGTATCCGCCTCCCTAATAAACCCGATAATAATAGATCCTGCCGAGAGTATCCGCCTCCCTAATAAACCCGATAATAATAGATCCTGCCGAGAGTATCCGCCTCCCTAATAAACCCGATAATAATAGATCCTGCCGAGAGTATCCGCCTCCCTAATAAACCCGATAATAATAGATCCTGCCGAGAGTATCTGCCTCCCTAATAAACCCGATAATAATAGATCCTGCCGAGAGTATCTGCCTCCCTAATAAACCCGATAATAATAGATCCTGCCGAGAGTATCTGCCTCCCTAATAAACCCGATAATAATAGATCCTGCCGAGAGTATCCGCCTCCCTAATGTCGCGAGTGTGTTAATGCAGGTCTCCGGGGAGGCGGTGTGGTAATCTTAATGAAATCATCGACTCCAGCGGGTGATGGATGAGAGGTTCCGCTGTCCGAGTGTCAACAATGGTGCCACCCGGGATTCACACGTATAAGGATCACTTGGGAATTTGGGGGCTAGAGACAGGGAGTGGAGTAGAATTTGGGGGATATAATATAATTAATAGATTGGGTTTGCATTTGTGAGTTATAGTCAATGATTGGAGTGGAATTTGGGGTTATAGTCAATGAGGGGAGTTGTGAATGTACTTGTCACGGTCACATACTCCTTAATGGGAGATTTTTAAGAGGATTATTTTCTTGACCTCCTTTTGCCTCATGTTTAGCCCATTTGTTCGAGATTTTAAGACGTTCGCCCCATATATATATATATATATATCTCATCATCATCATTTTATAGATAGGCGTAAGGGTATGTTTGATCGATATTATTTTGTGATTCATCATTTATATATCGTGTTTAATATATATATATATATATATATCTGATTTCATTAAGTGTATTTTATTTCTCTTGCAGGTAAGTTTGGGTATAAGGCTGTGCTGTATCCGAACTAATGACATAACCCCGGACCAGCACAGGGGGATGATATAGAAACAAATACAATGCTGTGAATGTTTTGTTGGATCCTAGGGCCCAAATAGGAAGGTAAGTGCATTATTTCAAGTGTATTATTATTATTAGCTTTACTATGTCCTTTCACTGGAGTTAAGAGCAGATTGATTGATCTATTTTGCAGCATATTTCGTTACTTAATTCTTGTCACAATTCCACATTCAATTCTTGTCACAACTCCACATTCAATTCTTGTCACAACTCCACATTCAATTTCATAATCATGAAGTTCAATGTAGATAAATGCAGTGTAGTAACATTTGGGAAATCGATAGAAAATGTAGGATATAGATTAGATAACGTGGATATAATAAACTCACGTAGGCTAATGAACAAGATTTGGGAGTCCTCGTCAACTGTGATTTGAAACCTAGAAATCAATGCATTAGTGCTCGAAATAAGGCATATCAAGTTTTCTGATTTATATCTAGAAAAATGAGTACCGTAATAGAACTGCAGACGTAATCTTAAAACATTATCTAATGTTAGTAAGACCACATATGGATTACGCTGTCCAATGTTGGTGTCACTCTTACAGAATGGATATAGATTCCTTGGAGAAGGTTCAACGAAAAATGACAAAAATTATCCATAATATTATAAATCATCCATATGAAGAAAGGTTGAAGAAATTAGACTTACATTTGCTAAAGAGACGCAGAGTTAAAGGGGATATGATAGAGGTGTTCAAGTGGGTTAGTGAAATTAATAAAGTGGGCACGAAAGATGTACTGAAGCTCAGTGATGGCGAGAGAACTCGAACAAATGGTTTCAAATTAGATCGATTTCGTTTCAGAAAAGATATAGGCAAATATTGGTTTGGTAACAGAGTTATAGATAGGTGGAATAGGCTACCGAGTGCTATAGTGGGATCAAGAACGATAGGGAGCTTTATGATAAAATTGGATAGACATATGGACGAGAAGGATTGGGTGTGAGGGGGATCTGCTGGGCGTGGACCAATCTGCTCTCTGCAGACTCCCGTTTTCATATGTCGACCTCCGACCATTTTGGTGAGGTCAGTCCTATATAGTATTAGTGAGCTGGGCCTTATACTTAGGGTTGGGTGTGAGTGGGATCTGCCTTGTGTGAGCCAATCGGCTTTCTGCGGACTCCCATTGTCTTATATTCTTATATAAAGCACAATTTTGCTTAGCCTATAATCTTTGAACAGAGTATAATTATACAGTATATTGCAAAGTCTAATATTTTTCACTCACAGTTTAATATAATTTAATTATCATTGTTCCCCTTATTCGGTTAAACACACATGATATATTCGGTTAAACACACATGATATATTCGGTTAAACACACATGATATATTCGGTTAAACACACATGATATATTCGGTTAACACACATGATATATTCGGTTAAACACACATGATATATTCGGTTAAACACACATGATATATTCGGTTAAACACACATGATATATTCGGTTAAACACACATGATATATTCGGTTAAACACACATGATATATTCGGTTAAACACACATGATATATTCGGTTAAACACACATGATATATTCGGTTAAACACACATGATATATTCGGTTAAACACACATGATATATTCGGTTAAACACACATGATATATTCGGTTAAACACACATGATATATTCGGTTAAACACACATGATATATTCGGTTAAACACACATGATATATTCGGTTACCCACACATGATATATTCGGTTAAACACACATGATATATTCTTTCGTGAACGATGTTGCGAAAGCTGAAAATTACCAAATGTTTATGACAAAGAAAGGGGTTATTTTTTGGTCGATTATTTCATATATGTTTTTTTGTTTTCCTTCCTTAGACCTCCATCAAAGTTTAAACAAAAACATCCATTAGATTACCCTTCTAGATATATTGGTACATTTTCAGTAGAAAAATGTTCCGACCGAATGCCGGTTCTTCCAAAATTAAAGGATCACTATTGTTCACCAGGAAAAATATCG
>CM064507.1:40529762-40546293 GCA_032716605.1 Paralithodes platypus
ACTATGCCCAAATCAATAGATTATACCACTATGCCCAAATCAATAGACTATACCACTATGCCCAAATCAATAGACTATACCACTATGCCCAAATCAATAGATTATACCACTATGCCCAAATCAATATATTCTACCACTATGCCCAAATCAATAGACTATACCACTATGCCCAAATCAATAGACTATACCACTATGCCCAAATCAATAGATTATACCACTATGCCCAAATCAATATATTATACCACTATGCCCAAATCAATAGACTATACCACTATGCCCAAATCAATAGACTATACCACTATGCCCAAATCAATAGATTATACCACTATGCCCAAATCAATAGATTATACAACTATGCCCAAATCAATAGACTATACCACTATGCCCAAATCAATAGATTATACCACTATGCCCAAATCAATAGACTATACCACTATGCCCAAATCAATAGACTATACCACTATGCCCAAATCAATAGACTATACCACTATGCCCAAATCAATAGACTATACCACTATGCCCAAATCAATAGACTATACCACTATGCCCAAATCAATAGACTATACCACTATGCCCAAATCAATAGACTATACCACTATGCCCAAATCAATAGATTATACCACTATGCCCAAATCAATATATTATACCACTATGCACAAATCAATAGACTATACCACTATGCCCAAATCAACCTCAATGATGATATGCGCGGGAAGTGTTCTGGCAGAATATGAAGGTAATGCTACCAGAGCCATTGCAATGTAATGCAAACAGACATTGTAGGGTTATTATGGTTTCATGAAGAATATCTGCCATAAACATACATTTTGGAATAGTCACCGTTATCAAATAAACTATGCAAACATTGAGTACAAACGTGGCACTCTGTTCTCTGTTCGGTAGGCCGCCTGAAGTTAGTCATTATTAGTTGTAGTATTACCGGTAAGGAAGTTAGTCATTATTAGTTGTAGTATTACCGGTAAGGAAGTTAGTCATTATTAGTTGTAGTATTACCGGTAAGGAGGTTAGTCATTATTAGTTGTAGTATTACCGGTAAGGAAGTTAGTCATTATTAGTTGTAGTATTACCGGTAAGGAAGTTAGTCATTATTAGTTGTAGTATTACCGGTAAGGAAGGATCCGTTTGTATGGCCTCTCTTTCTCAATTCCTTGACCCCCTCATAGCTCGTACGCTCACTTTTGAACGTTAAGGGGAGGCATTTAGTTTGTTCCCTAGACCTCCATCAAGCTTAAAATTACACCCCCTTGAGTCCCTTTCAAGATAAATTTGTAAATTTTTCGGTAGAAAAATGTCCCGGCCGAAGGCCGGTTCCTCAATTACAGGCTCGCTATCGCTCGCCAGGATAAAATCGACACCTAAATTGCACGAAAGGTCTTAATATGGGGTGAAAGTTCTTAAACATCGCTAAACTAATGGGGCAAACGTTTTATAATATCAAAAGCAATGGGGCTAAACATGAGGGAGAAAGGGGTCAAGAAAAAAATCCCTCGAGTGGAGATCTCTCCTTAACTAGTGGAATAAGAGCCCGCTGCTAGTTCCCTTGTACCCACCCACCTAAACAAGTGGCAATATATATCTATCTATCTATCTATCTATATCTATACTGTATATATATATAATTTGGTTCTCTTTGTAGTGTGATTGTTTCGACATGAAGCTCCTCTTTAGGCAGATTAGGTAGATTAGGTAGATCATCCGCATCTCGCGAGCCACTTGTCACAATTTACTACTTCTAAATTTACAAGCGATTCTGTAATGATTTTCATTAAATACAGTGCAATACCTACAAGTTTAATCATAACAAAGTAACATACTAATGTGCTTTAACAATGATAATCCTTAAGTGCAATGAACTAGAAACCGATCATATGCTTCAAGTCAAGATAGTTTTTATGCCTTGTTGTTCTCGCATATCTGTATTTTTTTAAGGGGAGGCTTTTAGTTTGTTCCCTGGACCTCCATCAAGCTTAAACATTCAACAGGGGAGGTGTGGTGGAGTGGTCTTGCCACTGGCCTGGTAATCCAAAGGTCCCGGGTTCAAATCCCGATGTATCAATGGGAAGATATTATTGGGATGGAATTTGTGCTGTACCTAGTATCAGTGCATTACCACAAAGCCCACCGAAACGTCAATAAAATACCCTCATTGTTCCCTGATTAAATAGCACTGTATGAATATTCCCATATTCAAAATATGCTATAGGGGTGCAATGCCTGGTGAGTTATCTGCTCAACAGGTGGCGTTGTGTGTGTGTAAGTGTGAGAGTCCGAGTGTAGTGGGTGAGACAGTGAAGCACGGGAACGAGATGGCTTCAGAGATGGGGTCGTTTCGGGTCATGAGTGAGCACCGTGCCTCATGTGAAGGCAAGATGGCAGGTGCTCGTTGTGCTCTACGTGCTTCACATGTCTCACTCCCTAGACTGGAACAAGACCTCACGGGCTTCACTGTTCATTGTAAAGCGGTGAATGTTAAGGCTCTCAGCCTATGCCCGAGAGGAAGTAAGTTGGAATATAGAAAAAAAAAAAAAAAAAAAAAAACCGCTAGATCTAATTTCAAGATACATTTTCAAATTTTTCGGTAGAAAAATTTCCCGGCCGAAGGCCGGTTCCTCTTAAATTACAGGCTTGCTTTCGGTCGCCAGGAAAAAATCGACACCTAAATGGCACGAAAGGTCTTAAAATTGACAGAAATGGACCGAAAGTTCTTAAAATCGCCAAACTCATGGGGCAAATGCCTTAAACTCTCAATAGCAATGGGGCTAAGCATAAGGGAGAAAGGGATCCTGAACAAAATCCCTCAAGTGGATATCTCCCCTTAAGCCAGCTCCCGTATACCGTTTGTGTAGCTCCACTGAACTACAATATGTATACTGTACCGGTATATCAGATGGCCACCAGATGTCACTACTAATTAATAGAGGTACGAGGAAAGGTAAAGGCGACAGTGGTGGATATCTATGTAAATATCTACTGCACCCGTGTGTTGAAGATAATACGGCACACAATATCTACTGCACCCGTGTGTTGAAGATAATACGGCACAAACAATATCTACTGCACCCGTGTGTTGAAGATAATACGGCACAAACAATATCTACTGCACCCGTGTGTTGAAGATAATACGGCACAAACAATATCTACTGCACCCGTGTGTTGAAGATAATACGGCACACAATATCTACTGCACCCGTGTGTTGAAGATAATACGGCACAAACAATATCTACTGCACCCGTGTGTTGAAGATAATACGGCACAAACAGTATCTACTGCACCCGTGTGTTGAAGATAATACGGCACAAACAATATCTACTGCACCCGTGTGTTGAAGATAATACGGCACAAACAATGTTCTTCCTTGGATGATAGGCCTATAGTTAGCTCGAGACACTTCTTTATCTCAACTCTTATATATGCTTTTATTAGTTTATTCCACGGGGTGTTACTTATAGACTAGGTTTAAGGTGACTGCTAAACCTGTATCGTAATAGTTGTTTATGGTCTATTTGGGATACACTTTGCACCAATCACTAGAGAAGTAGTGTAAACAATACAGGTTGGGGTACAGGAACTTCTCAAGGGAACTGTACCAATTAGTGAAGCTTTGTGATCTGGTATATACATGGACGGCTTTGTGATCTGTTATATACATGGACGGCTTTGTGATCTGGTATATACATGGACGGCTTTGTGATCTGTTATATACATGGACGGCTTTGTGATCTGGTATATACATGAACGGCTTCTAATATATCACCAATAATTGTTACCAACTCCTTTATGGGGGGACCGGTTTATGCATTGGTCGGTTTATAGATTATTTATTATTATTTATTCAGAGACCTCCATCAATCTTTAAAAAACAACCCCAAGATCCCCCTTCCAGATAAATTTGTACATTTTTCATAAGAAAAGTGTCCCGGCCGAAGGCCGATTCTTCCTAAATTACAGGCTCTCACTTCGATGCAGAGTGTATGTGTTTATATGCATGTGTTTATGTGACTGTGTGTGTGTGTGTATATATATATATATATATATATATATATATATATTGATAGCAATATTGTCCATGTGTTTGCGTAATGCTTTGTTCACAGGTAATTGGAACGAGATAGGGAGTAGCTTGTGTGTTTGTTCTTAAGTGACTCATGTGCGTGTGTGTGTGTGTGTATATAGGTGGCGTGTGTGTGTGAAAGAAAGACTATATGGGAGTGTGTTTGTGTGTGAGAGAGGGAGAGAGAGAGTATGTATGAGTATGTGTGTATGTGTGAGGTAACAAGCAGTGAGGTCTCCAGAGAGGCCGGGTGATAACTCATTTAGTACCAGATTTCAAGGCAGTAGGTGTCCAGTGACCCCCCTCCCCCCCCCCCCCTCTCTCTCTCTCTCTACTGCCCCAAAAATGCGATGGTAGCTGCTATGAGATTAGAATTAAATTTAACAACCTTGCGACACAGAATAGAGGAAGTAAACCTAGTATCGGCAATGAGACATATACGGTCAGGTAGTGGTGAAAAATTGGCACAAGACGTCAACGATGGCATACGTAAAATTGGAACCTTCAGGAGGCAAGGCAAGAGGGGATACCTAAAAGAACTAATATATAAAGTAGAGAAATTTGACCTAATAAATTTCTTTCTGGTCGAAGAGAGGGCACAAAAACCTCCACCCTGGGAAGATAAAGGCGTGGATATAAATATTATCAAGCTGGGGAAAAAGAAAAGTATGTACGAGACTGGGGAACTTAAAATAATTGTTGAAGAAAAGATAAATGAATTAAAAGATGATAATGTTGCGCAAGTATACTGCGATGGCTCTGTCACAGAAAATGGGAGAGCAGGATGTGGGATACTGGTGAGTGACGATGTAGGTAACGATAACATATACAGTGAATATTATTATAGAATAAGTAACAACGTGTCCTCTACGCAGGCAGAAATATGTGCTATGTTATACGGGTTAAATAAAATAAGAGGGGGAGAAGGTGATGTGTGCTTTTTCGTAGACAGTCGAAGTGCTTTGGAATCTATGAACAGCAAAAAACCCGCGTATGAAAAGCTGGTATCTCAGTGTAAGGTTATTATAGATGAACTACGCAATAATGGGAGAATGGTAAAATTTACGTGGATACCTTCACATGTTGGGATAATAAATAATGAAAGAGCGGACGAACTTGCTAAATTAGGAACGGAGAAAGACACAATAGATTACGAGTGCATTCAATCTTTAAGACAAATTAAATCAACAATTAGAAAAAAACAAAAGGATGCGGAACTTTTTATGATGCAAGAAAACACGCGAATAGTGCAACATTCTATCACTATAATAACGTTGCACGGCGAACTAGCTTCATATACGGAAACTTAAGAAGTGCTTGGAAGGACCTCCTTGGGCACACGATTTAGGTTAGGATATTGTTACATGTGGTAACATGGTGTTCCTAAAGGAGAACACGAAAAATGTTGTCAAGAATGTAAAAAACCAAGAATTCATACCTTAAATCATTATATACTGCACTGCCAACACCTAGCGAAATATAGAAACAATGTCATAGATAAGGTCGATGAACAAATTATATGGATGTTCAATCATAATATGATTACTCAAATAATAGCCAAATGCAAACAAATACAATACATCGTAAGGTAAATATACATAAAACAAAGTTTAGGATTTAGTGTTATGTATATTATGTAATTGATAGCCTCATTATATCATTATTGTTATTATAATAATAAATGTGTATGTATACACTGTATATTGTGAAATTTGTGTTATTGTATGAATTATTGTGTGTATAGGTATGTATGTAGGTATATGTACATGCATGTGTGTGTGTGTGTATGTATGTATATGTGTATATATATGTATATACTGTATATGTATTTATGTGTGTATGGGTGTATGTATGTGTGTGTATATGTAGGCATGTATTAAACTGGAGTGGGAGGGTCATTTTATGACAATAAGGAAAGTAGAAGGATTATAACAAACCCGCGCTAAGCCTAAGCCCAGCTTAGCTAAGGGTCCTTCTTAAACAGTTAGGGACAACTGTTTTGCTAACAAGTATAGAGATAAAAACTTACTAAATGTTGTATTCATGTTTGTGTTTATATTGTACATGTATAATATGAGTAGGGTAAAACACTGTTTTATCACCTTTGCCCTTTTGAGACGTGTAATTATGTATTCCCATGTATTTATGCTTTCTCAATAAAGAATCAATCATCAATCTCTCTCTCTCTCTCTCTCTCTCTCTCTCTCTCTCTCTCTCTCTCTCTCTCTCTCTCTCTCTCTCTCTCTCTCTCTCTCTCTCTCTCATCTCTTCTCTCTCCCTCTCTCTCTCTCTCCTCTCTCTCTCTCTCCTCCTCTCTCCTCTCTCGCCTCTCTCTCTCCCTCTCTCTCTCTCTCTCTCTCTCTCTCTCTCTCTCTCTCTCTCTCTCTCTCTCTCTCTCTCAAGTTAATCAGGTATGCTATAAGGAAGTATATTTACCAAATGACCGCTAACCCATTGCTACTGACCTTCAAGCTATTCTCGTGCCAATATTGATCATAGCTTTTGACCTACCGCAGCTATACGAAGCTAAAGGCCGTGTCACATGATCCCTTTTTCGGTCAATTTTTACGGCAAGTGTAATCTGGCAGCTTTAAGGGGGTACTGCTTGGTTTTTGGTCTGTATGTATTAATTTATTTATTTTTGAGTTTCCTTGCTAGACCTCCATCAAGCTTAAAATAACACCCCCTAGACCCCCTTTTAAGATAAATGTGTACATTTTTCGGTAGAAAAATGGTGGAATGGCCAGCCTACAACAGTAGGCTGGGTGGGGCCGAATGGATACAAGCCAAAGAGAGAGGGAGAGAAAGAGAACAAAAGTGAGGTGGGCTCCCTTAAGAGTGTAAAATGCCATTTCAGGTTAAGTAATTATCCGTAATTGATTGGGTTTGAGCATTGTTTGATGAGATTATGTCGTCATGAATTGATTGGGTTTGAGCATTGTTTGATGAGATTATGTCGGCATGAATTGATTGGGTTTGAACATTGTTTGATGAGATTATGTCGGCATGAATTGATTGGGTTTGAGCATTGTTTGATGAGATTATGTCGGCATGAATTGATTGGGTTTGAGCATTGTTTGATGAGATTATGTCGGCATGAATTGATTGGGTTTGAGCATTGTTTGATGAGATTATGTCGGCATGAATTGATTGGGTTTGAGCATTGTTTGATGAGATTATGTCGGCATGAATTGATTGGGTTTGAGCATTGTTGATGAGATTATGTCGGCATGAATTGATTGGGTTTGAGCATTGTTTGATGAGATTATGTCGGCATGAATTGATTGGGTTTGAGCATTGTTTGATGAGATTATGTCGGCATGAATTGATTGGGTTTGAGCATTGTTTGATGTGATTATGTCGGCATGAATTGATTGGGTTTGAGCATTGTTTGATGAGATTATGTCGGCATGAATTGATTGGGTTTGAGCATTGTTTGATGTGATTATGTCGGCATGAATTGATTGGGTTTGAGCATTGTTTGATGAGATTATGTCGGCATGAATTCATATTATCACCAACCCACCAATTAACTTACAAATAAACCCAATTAAAGTTAAAAGAGTGAGAGCCAGATTATACATTTTGTTCTTTTTGTACAGTATTGGAATTAATGAAATCAATGAATACGTGTGGTACTCCAAGGATTCGAACCGAGGATACTCACACCGAAAGAAAACGGATATTTATTCACTGTTTTTATTTGTATTATTATTGGGCTTCATAAAAACAAACGCAACATTAGTCATTAGGAAAATCGCTCACGCTATACAAATACCTACTTTAACAAATCAAATGAATATATAATTGACACACAGAGAGAGAGAGAGAGAGAGAGAGAGAGAGAGAGAGAGAGAGAGAGAGAGAGAGAGAGAGAGAGAGAGAGAGAGAGAGAGAGACTTGCTTCTCGCCTTCATATTGTTCTTCCCGTACAATCAGAGAGGTTCTGTTGTACCATATAATTGAAGTTTGTCGATCTAGATGTTGAGAGTTAAGGGGAGATATTTAATTATGTGATTATTTAGTTATTTATGTGCTCTCTCTCTCTCTCTCTCTCTCTCTCTCTCTCTCTCTCTCTCTCTCTCTCTCTCTCTCTCTCTCTCTCTCTCTCATCTCTCATCTCTCTCTCGCTCTCTCTCCTCTCTCTCTCAATCTCTCTCTCTCTCTCGCTCTCTCTCGCTCTCTCCTCTCGCACTCTCCTCTCTCTCTCTCTCTCTCTCTCTCTCTCTCTCTCTCTCTCTCTCTCTTCGTTGCTATCCTCCTTCCACTTTCCCTTACTATCGGGTTTGCTATCCCTACTAGAATGAAGTCCTGACCACCTCGCTGGGATCGTAAGGTCTGTGTGGCCAGTGTATCTGTGTAAATATATGTCCCTCTATCTAGTACCACAAGGAAAGATGCGAATAGGTGGCACAATAGAAGCAAATTCGTCTGAACATCTACCGTCAATGTACCGGTATGGGTAAAACAATGCCAGGGATGCGGCATTTATTCTTAGACATAGGCCTATAATTATATAAATGGATCTATGGGCTGGCAGTTAGAGCTATTCATGTATCTCTTGTATTGTAATTATTAAAAAAAAAAAAAAAAAAAAAAAAAATATATATATATACTGTATATAGGCTATATACTGTATATATAATATGAAAACATCAACAATGACATGAATTAAACTATCACATTACTTTGGAAATTTTCCCAAAATGTGGAGGGGAAAATTACACAACTATCATACTGTTATTAATATACTTAGATAAATTGTCATTAAACGTTCGATACCGTACTAAATAACAGCTAAAGCGAATTAAGCTTAAGCGTGACTTAGTATGTCAAAATAAAAACGAGTTGCAAATATCATATGATCAACCCGCTCACGTAATTCAATTGACATTTAAGTTTCTCTCGTCAGTGGTGAAGTTATCTTTAGGATAGTGTTGTGTAGTGGAGGGAGAGCTGATGTAGTTTGAATAAGATAGTGGTTTAGGTGGAATATTGAAGTGGTGTATGTGGAATAAGATAGTGGAGTATTATGTAGACATGAGAAGATAATACTATTTGTGGATAAAGATATTGGTGTAGGTAGAATAAGATAGTGGTGTTTGTGGAGTAAGATAGTGATGAAGGTGCAGGAAGATAGTGATGAAGATGTAGTAAGATAGTGATGAAGATGCAGTAAGATAGTGGTGAAGGTGCAGTAAGATAGTGGTGAAGGTGCAGTAAGATAGTGGTGAAGGTGCAGTAAGATAGTGGTGAAGGTGCAGTAAGATTGTGGTGAAGGTGCAGTAAGATAGTGGTGACGGTGTAGTAAGATAGTGGTGAAGGTTCAGTAAGATAATAGTGAAGGTAGTTAAGGTGCAGTAAGATAGTGGTGAAGGTGTAGTAAGATAGTGGTGAAGGTGCAGTAAGATAGTGGTGGAGGTGCAGTAAGATAGTGGTGAAGGTATAATAAGATAGTGGTGTTGTAGTGGAGGGGTAGGTGGTTAAGGTGCAGTAAGATAGTGGTGTAGTGGAGGGGTAGGTGGTTAAGGTGAAGTAAGATAGTGGTGGAGGTGCAGTAAGATAGTGGTGTAGGTGTAGTAAGATAGTGGTGGAGGTGCAGTAAGATAGTGGTGAAGGTATAATACGATGGTGGTGTTGTAGTGGAGGGGTTGGTGGTTAAGGTGCAGTAAGATAGTGGTGAAGGTGCAGTAAGATAGTGGTGGAGGTGCAGTAAGATAGTGGTGAAGGTATACTAAGATAGTGGTGTTGTAGTGGAGGGGTAGGTGGTTAAGGTGCAGTAAGATAGTGGTGTTGTAGTGGAGGGGTAGGTGGTTAAGGTGAAGTAAGATAGTGGTGGAGGTGCAGTAAGATAGTGGTGGAGGTGTAGTAAGATAGTGGTGAAGGTATAATACGATGGTGGTGTTGTAGTGGAGGGGTTGGTGGTTAAGGTGCAGTAAGATAGTGGTGTTGTAGTGGAGGGGTAGGTGGTTAAGGTGAAGTAAGATAGTGGTGGAGGTGCAGTAAGATAGTGGTGTAGGTGTAGTAAGATAGTGGTGGAGGTGCAGTAAGATAGTGGTGAAGGTATAATACGATGGTGGTGTTGTAGTGGAGGGGTTGGTGGTTAAGGTGCAGTAAGATAGTGGTGAAGGTACAGTAAGATAGTGGTGAAGGTATAATAAGATAGTGGTGTAGGAGTGGAGAGGGAGGTGGTGAAGGCGGTGCTAATGATGATGGATGAAGCGGCCAGGGTGCAGTGTGTATGTGTGTGTGTGTGTGTGTCAGTCAGTCAGAGAGAGTGAAAGTGAGTGAGCGTGAGAGAGAGAGAGAGGGGGGGGGGGGGGGGTGAGTGGGTGTGTATTAATTTTCGAATATTGGATAACAATCTAATTATGTACTCAGACCTAACTGCATTATGGAAAGCCTAATGTTTAAGTAAGTGGAAAGAACAATGAATGGGGCCAAGATCACTAAGGATTGGTCTCGCTAGAGCGGCTAGACATTAGTTCCTGAACCTATAGAAATTAAGTAACACCCAACTCTTAACATTAATCATCAATTACAAACCCCAACGCACTTGAATACACTAATGCAAGCACATGGTCCTCCCGGGTTTCAAACTCAGGACACCACACCTAGAACATAAGCATCTAAACCATTACACCACCAACACAATTAAAGGTTGAGTACACCATCACGATTAATATCCAATTTCAAATTTTGGATATCAATCTAATCATGTACTCAGACCCAACTGCATTATGGAAAGCGTAATGTTTTAGTGAGAGGAAAGAACATTGAATCCCATGCAATCTCTAACCAGGTTGAAATTCACTGAACATTTGTAAACTGTACTCCGCTCTGTCGAAGGCTTGCGAAACCCTAGTGAGCATTGTCGCCGTGTGTGTGTGTGTGTTGATCAGAGAGCGCTGCGATAAGGTTGTAGTCACAGCTCTCTTAATGGCCGGACTGTGAGGCGGAATTAATGAGTGCGCCACTACCCGAGTCTGTCCCGCCATGTTCACACTCCGGGGGATGGGGGGGAAGAGAGAGAGAGAAGTCAGAGGGATGGGGGAGGGGTGTTGAAGACCTAGGATATTGGGGGTGTACGAGTTGGGGGAGTATGTGTGTTGTTGAAATATTGAGGGTTTTGGCAGGTGGTGTGGGGGCAGTGGAGGAATGATGGGAATATTTGAGAACGATGTTGAGGAGTTAGGATTATGGGGGATTATGGGGAAGTAAGGGTGTTGTTGAAATGATGAGGGTGCATTACGGAGTTGGGGAGTGGTGTTGGGGAGTCAGGGTGATAGGGACATGATCAGGGTGTATTATGGTGTTAGGGATTAAGGGAGTCAGGGGTTATATAATTCTCCTATTCGATGAGACAGAGAAAGGGGAGAGGGAATGCAAAAGTGGTCGCGGAACCTGAGAATAGAAACTTTTGATGTTGTTTCTGTTTGGGCTCTGTCTCGTGTCGGCCAACCCCAGCAATAGGGTATGTGCCTGAGTATATACTGTACATACATGCATACAGGGTTTGGTGGACAAGATGGGTGTGTATTAAGGAATTAATGAGTGCACCACTGCTCCAGCCCGTCCCGCCGTGTTCACACTCCGTGTGGTAGGGGGTAGGGAGAGTGTTTTTGGGGAGGGTACTTCCAGATAAATTTGCAAATTTGTCTGTAGAATAATGTTCCGGCCCAAGGCCTATATTCCAGCCTCGTTATGAAAAAATCGACATCTAGCTGGCGAAAAGTGTGAATATTGAAATGGGGCAAAAGGTCTTAAAATAGCCAAACTAATGGGGCGAACGTCTTAGAATCTCAAAAACAATGGGGCTAAACATGAAGGAGAAAGGGGTCAATAAAAAAATCCCTCGGTGGAAATCTTCCCTTAAGACGAAAATTGACTATCCATCAAGTATAACGATTAGAGACAAATTTTTCCTTTAAAAAAAAAAAAAAAAAAAAATATATATATACGGTATATATATACGGTATATATATATATATATATAGCCTATATATACAGTATACAGTATATATATTAGTATAATGTATATACTTCATGAGTGGAATGAAATACTATTAATACTGTATACCGAAGCGGACCTCCTCTGGCTACACCTGACCTTAACAGTGTGAATATTATTAAATATATATAATCTACTTATTATTAAGTTATTATAATAGCGCAGTGACATACTTTGTGGAAGCTGAAGAATAATTCTATTATTGTTTTATGATATTTAATTCAACAATTTAAATATCACAGTTACAAGGTAAAATTCATAATTAAAAGCATTTCCGTATTAAATGTAGCGCGCGCGCACACACACACACACACACACACACACACACACACACACACACACACACACACACACACACACACACACACACACACACACACACACACACACACACTATCTATCTATCTATGTATCAATACATATACAGTATATACCGGTACTATGTATAATGCAGTATGTAAGTATAATATGCATTATTAGATCGCAATTTTAAGATAAATTGGTATTAGTTGTAAGCCCATATTACCACCCTTGCTAAAACAGCTTCCCAGAAGCTGGGTGTGCTCAACCGCCTCCGGAAGTTCTTTACCCCTGCACAGCTTCTTGCTCTATACAGGGGCACAGTGGGTCCATGTATTGAGTATTTTTTGCATGTGTGGGGAAAATCTTCTCGCACAACACTTTTCGACAAAGTAGAAAAGAAAGCCTTTCGTCTCATTAACTCACGTCCATTCACTGACTCTTTGCAAGAAAATAACAAAAGTAACAACAACAACAGCAAAAGCATAACAAAGACAAATCACAGCAACAACAATAAAAACATAGTCTAACTAAAAAAAACAGCCACACTAGCAACAACAACAATATAAGAAAAACAAACCGCAAAAACAACAACAACCACAGCCCAAGAACAAATAGAAGAAGGAGGAAGGTAGAAGGACGAAGGAAGAAGGACAAAGGAGGAAGGAAGAAAAAGGAGGAGGAGGAGGAGGAGGAGGAGGAGGAGGAGAAGAATAATGGAGGAGGAGGAGGAGGAGGAGAAGAATATTGCAGGGAGGAGGAGGAGGAGGAGGAGGAGGAAGAGGAAGAAGAAGCGGGAGCCGGCTGAGAAACTTGCGATCCCCAGTCTAGCGCAGCCACAGCTCCGGACACAAAACTTTTAAACACATCTGCCCCCCAGCTTAATTAATTTCAGCGATTACTTCTACCAGGGTAAGTCTTTGGGGCCGTGGTGGGGGGGGGGGGGGGGTAGAGATAGAGGTAGATTGAGAGGGGGAGGGAAAGAGAGGGGGCGGTGGGAGTAGAGAGGCGGGGGAGGTAGAGAGAGGTAGGGGGGGGGGGGTGGGGTGGGGGGAGGGGGGGGGGGGGGGGGGGGGGGGGGGGTGGGGGGGGATGGTTTTGGGGGTGGGGATGGGGGAAGGGGGGGGGGGGGGATTACGAGAGGAGAAAGATGGAGGAAGGCAGATGGGGGGGGGGGGTGATCATAGGATTAAAACGATATTAATAAATAATATGGGGTGCGAAGATTAAACAAATAAATAAGATGTGATCGAGGTGGGGGAAGCATCGATAATGTGTAGACAGGTAGTGGAGGATATTAGTAGTGGAGGTAGGTAGAGTGAAGAGAGAGTATGGATATGAAAGACTAGAAAAGAGATGGGGTAAGAGTAAAATTTAAAAAATAGAATGGAGTCGGGGCCAAAAGTGTAAGAGAGGAGGATATTAAAGGAATGAGAGAGAGAGAGAGGAGAGAGAGAGAGAGAGAGAGAGAGAGAGAGAGTAGAGAGGAGAGAGAGAGGAGAGAGAGAGAGAGAGAGAGAGAGAGAGAGAGAGAGAGAGAGAGAGAGAGAGAGAGAGAGAGAGAGAAGAGAGAGGAGAGAGAGAGAGAGAGAGAGAGAGAGAGAGAGAAGAGAGAGAGAGAGAGAGAGAGAGAGAGAGAGAGAGAGAGAGAGAGAGAGAGAGAGAGAGAGAGAGAGAGAGAGAGAGAGAGAGAGAGAGAGAGAGAGAGAGAGAGAGAGAGAGAGAGAGAGAGAGAGAGAGAGAGAGAGAGAGAGAGAGAGCAAAATCAAGAAGGAACAATAGGAGGGTTAGATCCGGAAGACATTACCTTACTACGAAGTTGGGGATACATTTTTTGCTTCTGCTTGTTTGTCTGTTAACTAGATATCTCACAAAGTTATAAACCGACTTTCACGAAATTTGGTGGGCAGATAAGAGGGCATACCTCCACCAGCGTAGGTGGGAGGTATGCGCATTACCGAATGCCCTTCTGGTTCCTAGATAGTTTCAGTAGTTACATTTTCCAAGCACACAGCCAGATTCAAAATGTCTCTGGCAACATAAATACACATAGGTAATTGTATGACGAAGCATTATATATTGAGCGCTAACAATAATGCACAGTCATCTATAGCCCACTGCTCTTCTTCGAAACTTAAGGTAGTAATATTAATGTGTTTGTGTCTCATGTTAACATAATGTATCTTTGTGCGAATTGTTGGTCCGCAAATTGAATCTTTTGTCTACCATCTTAAAATACCTGTACAGTCCGTCTACGACACAAAAGAAAGGTAACACACTGAGAGGGGGGAAAGAGTAGAAGGCAAGACTGGAAGGGAAACGCATTAGAGAGAGACAGGCCAAAAAAAAAAAAAAAAACAAAAAAAAAAAAAAATGGGGATGTCAGTGTAGAGAATGTGAAAAGGGGCGGGGGGCACGAACCTGGGCAGCTCAAGTTTAATCAATGACAGCGATTACTTCTACCAGTGCAACTCTTTTGATGTAGGCCGGGGGAGCAGAAGAGGAAGGAATGTGGAGGGGAATGAGGAGGGGAAAAGTGGAATGAGGATGGGGGAAGAGAGAGAGAGAGAGAGATGATAGGAGGAAAAAAGAATGTGGAAGGATGGGAAGGAAAGGGAGATTTGGATGGGGCAGAAAGAGTGAAGATGGGAGGAAAAGGGGAAAGGAATGAGGATAGGGGGAGAAAGAGTGAAGGAAAAGGGAATGAGGATGGGGCAGAAGGAGTGAAGATAGGAGGAAGGAACAGGGAATGAGGATGGGGCAGAGAGAGTGAAGATAGGAGGAAGGAACAGGGAATGAGGATGGGGCAGAAGGAGTGAAGATAGGAGGAAGGAACAGGGAATGAGGATGGGGCAGAGAGAGTGAAGATGGAGGAAGGAACAGGGAATGAGGATGGAAGCAGAGAGAGTGAAGATAGGAGGAAGGAACAGGGAATGAGGATTGGGCAGTACGGGTGAAGATAGGAGGAAGGAACAGGGCATGAGGAGTGGGGCAGAAGGGTGGTGGAAGATGGGGGCGGAACTGAATGAGGATAGGGGTAGACATAATGAAGATTGGACCCTCTTTATACACCAAACATTAACGACACCATAGCTTTCTCTGCTCTTCGTATCCTAAATGCCGACTTCGCAATTCTACAGCTATTTAATGCTCAAAATCAGGTCAAAGCTGGGTCTTATAACTTGTGATTGCATCTTTTTAAAGAATATGAGAAAGTGTTGACGTCGTGAGCAAGTAATACATGTATATTGTATTATCTCCCTCGATCTGTCTTTCCTTCATCCTATGACTTAAACTGCTTCAAGCTTCGTGCGTCCAGACATTTTGACTCTAACGTACCTCGATTTTGGCTCCCTTGTCACTCCTTCAACTTTGGGCGAGACACTTGTTACAGGCAGTTTTACCTTTTGTCTCTTTCATACACAGGCAAAAAAAAAAAAAAATAATAATAATAAAAAAAAAAAAAAAATAGAAAAATAAAACATACCCACCACAGGCTTCAATGCGCAACGACACGTAGATGAGTTCCGTGGCAACGCGCAGTCTAGCTTGCGCCACTAATATTATCTAAAATAGTCGACACCATACCGTATGTTGAGTTATGCTTTGAAACGTAAACACGACACTGAAACGAAGGCATGAGGAGTTCACCCCTTCCGTACCGGCGACGTCTTTTTAATTCTATTTTGGCTACTAGTCGACGATTGTATGCAGTTTAGACAGGGCCTCCAGCAATTAACAGGATGCGAACCATCTCGCGTAACCCTTATTACTACCCCAGATCCTCATTAATCTGCACAAAATCGTCTAAATATAGCTAGACTAGAACTAAAAAGACGACGCCGGAACAGAAGGGGTTAATACAGAGTGAATCACAATACAAGATATATTCATAATAGATTAACAATAAGTCTTTTGTAAGTGAAGGGGAGGTGACAAAACAAAGACTGTTTTGTCAACGCCAGAAGGGTGAACTGAAGACTAATAGGGAAGAGAGAGTGAGAGTGAGTGAGTGAGTGAGTGAATAACACGAAAGGTCTTTATATTGACAAATAAATGGGGCGAAAGGCCTTAAAATCGCCAAACTAATGGAACGAGCGTCTTCAAATCTCAAAGCTAATGGGACTAAACATGAGGGCGAGAAAGC
>CM064507.1:40546393-40563893 GCA_032716605.1 Paralithodes platypus
CGTTTGCCAGGGACAAAATCGACACTTAAATAGCACGAAAGGTCTAAATATTGATGAAGAAATGGGGCGAAAGGTCTTAAAATCGAATAACTAATGGGGGCAAACATCTTAACATCTGAAAAATAATGGGGCTAAACATGAGGGAGAAAAGTGACCAGAAAAACGACCCATGTCCCCTTAACATTATTTAGTGTGATTATTTTGTTTTTCCTTCCCTGTCTTACTTCATTTGTTTGGAGATAATTAGGATGTTTCGCCTCATTTATTTGGCGATTATTAGACATTCTCTTTCATCAATTAGACAAAACAAAAACAACACATGGATACAATCTCTCTCTCTCTCTCTCTCTCTCTCTCTCTCTCTCTCTCTCTCTCTATCTATCTTCCTTGCTCTTCTTGTCTCCCACTTTCCTTCATTTCCTAAATGTAGTCCTGACCACCTCGTTTGGATCGTACGGTCTGTGTGGTCAGTGTATCGTAAGTCAATTTATGCAAACATCTCTCACGCAGCAGTAAACATCGGTCTCAAGTGAGGAGAGTGGAAACAAGGGTGAAGGTATGCATGTAATTTTCTTTACATATTTAATTTCCTGTGTATTTGTTCAGGAGATATCCAAAGAAATCCAAGGGTCGTAATTTCGTACTTTATTTGTACCGCATTCATATCTCCCTGGAATGAATCGCAAGGTCTCTGAGATAGTATTTATTCCTTGTGTTCTACTGTAGCTATCTCGGCAGTGATTTAAGGCAGATTGAGTGAGTTTGGTTAACCCCTTGAGGATTATGACGTACTTTGACTGCTTACTTTGCCTATCATTAGACGATTTTATTCAGATAAGTAGGCCATAAATCGTGAACCCCAACCTCTACAACTCAGAAAGGGCTAGAACAAATAGGTTATAAATTTCCACACCTATTCCCTGGCTGAACCCTCCCAAATGGTAGCAATATTAGCTCGATTACTCTAGTCGTTTGTGGGTTGTAGAGGTTAATAATGTTAAGGAGTTTTGGCCTTCTATTTGGAACAAGGTATAGTAAGGAAGCTACCTGATCGATAAAAGTGTGTACGGTAGCGCTAATAAGTCATGTCTCGGCTGTCGTTGCGTTTGGCTCGCCCTGCACTGTGTTAATGTTTGCCAGATGTTGAATAGGGTGGGTGAGTGTAGGAACATGTTTGTATGTCTCACTCGAAATGAAAAAAAAAATCATGTTTAGATATTGCTGATACCCATTATTGATACAAATATATACTCGGTGCTGAGACATAACTTATTAGGCCGACTGTACGTGACAAGCAGAATGATATCTAATATATTACATGTGATTATTACATGTGATTATTGATTGTTATACGGTACTCTAACAATCCCCCCCCCCCCCCCCCGATACATTATATCACCAATAAGGGCGACAATTATGGACATTATCTATTGCCGTTCCATTAGCAGGGTAATTCACAATATCAGTAATTAGTATCGGTGATGTGACAAGCGCCGTGAGTGGGAGTTTATTAAGGGCAAGTATAATTTTTTTTTTTTTTTTTGGTCCTCCTTCGTCCTCATCTTTAGCCTCATCAGTTTTTAGTTTTTTGAGACGTTCGGCCCATTAGTTTGGCTATATTAAGACCTTTCGCCCCATTTCTTTGTCATTAGTATGCCTTTTCGTGTCATTTAGGTATCGATTTTTTTCCTGGCGAGCGACAACGAGCCTGTAGTTAAGAAGGGACCGGCCTATGGCCAGAATATTTTTCTACCGAAAAATGTACAAGTCTATCTAGAAGGGGGGACATTGGGAATGTTTTATTAAGTTTGATGGAGGTCTAGGGAGGAAACTACACAGTATATCATTGTATTAATGTATTTATTATCATTGTATTAATGTATTTATTATCATTGTATTAATGTATTTATTATCATTGTATTAATGTATTTATTATCATTGTATTAATGTATTTATTATCATTGTATTAATGTATTTATTATCATTGTATTAATGTATTTATTATCATTGTATTAATGTATTTATTATCATTGTATTAATGTATTTATTATCATTGTATTAATGTATTTATTATCATTGTATTAATGTATTTATTATCATTGTATTAATGTATTTATTATCATTGTATTAATGTATTTATTATCATTCGCTAATCGACTGGTTTCGTATTAATTTATCTAAACCTTGTATTTGGAAATAGTCAATGCTCATCCCAAAGAAAATATGTTAAATTCTCCACTGCTCTTGAACATATAATTCAAATCACTAGATTTAATTGAATAATAATAATAATAATTGCATGTAACCGACACATTAAGCCAAGTATCGTAGACTAAGTCATAACTCTCTCTCTCTCTCTCTCTCTCTCTCTCTCTCTCTCTCTTTATATTTTCAAAACGCTTTTGACAAAGTTGCAGGCTAATTTAAAAAATGAGTGCACAGAGGCCACATATTGGATAGACAGTTGATTTAGATAGACAGCAACTATAGTGGTAATCAATGGTGTTTCTTCTGAGTGGACTCCAGTCACTTCCGGAGTTTCACAGGGATCTGTCCTTGGCCTATTTCTGTTTATCATGCTGTAGTATGTCAATGACATCGATATTGGTCTGTTGAGTGTGATATCTTAAGTTTGCAGATGATATTAAGCTTGGCGTGAATGTGAAAGATCCTAAAGGATTTACACAGCCCAGGATGGACCTCAACAGACTGGGTGAATGATCTGAGACATGGCAAATGTCTCTGAACTTAGAATAGTGCAAGGTGATGCATATTGGCCAAGCAAACTCCAAGTCAGGCTATTCGCTATCTGTAATGAGTGGAGTGCACTACACAATCTTTCTCCTTCCAGTTCGAGTATCTCGAGTATCCCTGACTGGACAGCAAATTCTTTGAGATACTAACTATTCCTTGTGACTCTCTCTCTCGCTCTCTCTCTTTCTCTCTGCTTCACCTGCTGCCCCGGTATAGCGTAATGATAACTCAGACCGCCTTGAAAGCTCGTGTGCCCTCCGCTTCTGAATGGGGGCAGCTGTTATCTTCATGTTTATTGGGGCGCTGGTGAGGGGTAGGCGGGGCTTATCTTATCTCCCGTGTGAGTGGTGCTCCCGTGAAGAATGGGGGCGGGGTTATCTGGGGGGAAATTAGTATGCAGAGTGGAGGCAAAGCGAGTGGACCTATTTTATTTCCTGTCTGAGTGTGAGGTAGCGAAGAGGGAAGGCATGAGATGTTTATATGTGTGGGCGAACTTGTATTCGTTATTCGTGTACCGGTACCTATTTTAGTTCGTGTTGATAGATTCGTGTGGGGAGGGGTGGAGGTGTTTTATCATGCTTGTGGTTGTAACTTATAGATGTTAGTGTATCTATTCAATTTTCTAAATAAGGGAAGACTTGAGTAGATGGGTTCCATTTATTATTATTATTATTATTATTATTATTTTTTTTTTTTTTTTTTTAAAGAGGTGTTTATTTGTGTGAGGATGCTACTTATAGACGTTATTATACCCACCACACACATATGCGACGATTATGATTGTTGTTAAATATTTGTTTGTCATTATATCAGCAAGGTATTCCAAGGTACTGTATACTAGAATGACTCATAAGGAGATTTTTAATTATTTCATTCTTTATTTTTAGTTTGCTCTCTAGGCCTCCATCAAACTTTAAATTGCAGGGTCAATTTAGCTCGCCAGAAGAAAAAAAATCGACACCTAAATGGCACGAAAGGTCTTATTATTAACGAAGAAATGGGGCGATAGGTATTAAAATCGCCAAACTATTCAGGCGAACGTCTTAAAATCTCAATACTAATGAAGCTAAACGTGAGGTAGAAAGGGGTTAAACAAAACAAAAAACTTCCCCTTAAATACAAAATATGTTAATCCAATTATGACTCATCCTATTTTTCTATTTTAAGTCAGAACATTTATTTCTTTAGTATCATCTCCACCATCAACTTTTGGGGAAAAAAGGCGTATAGCCTAGTCTGTTTATTGTCAGCTGATGGCAAATTTAAACCATTAACAGCTAATTTATATATATTTAATTAATGGAGAAATGTGAAACTGATGCGTAAACTGTTGCGTAAACTGATCTTCGTAACAGTTGAGTTGTGAAGATTGGGACATGACAATTTACCCTCTGCTAAGAATACACGGACAATAGCAATTACGCATTTATTTGTTATTTATTAATTTTTTAATCAATCATTCCTATCCAATAAAACACTGAAATTACCAGTATATTGTTTTTGTTATAACCCACACAAAACAAACAAACGCATATGCACACCTAAGCACACATTTGCACGAACCTATACACACACACACACACACACAGCATAATAAACACCCACATCCACCCACACACACACACACACACACACACACACACACACACACACACACACACACACACACACACACACACACACACACACACACACACACACACACACACACACACACACGAGTCAACATCCGGCCACCCAAAAGTATCGTCTCATCAAGCACCAATTACCAGCTGCCTTAAAACTTAATCTCTCTCTCTCTCTCTCTCTCTCTCTCTCATATTTTTTTTTTTTTTTTTTTTTTTTTTTTTTGGCGGTCGTGACCAGAGGCTTCGCGAATAATGACCCCCGGACCAAAGTAATCAGCCCGCTAATCAACGCGCCCGCCGCAAAATACCTAAAACTATAAGCGAGAGAGTGACCGGACCACGAGGAGGGATAATTGATCGCTGGTGGTGTGTGTGTGAGAGAGAGAGAGGGACAGGGAGAGGGACAGGGACACGTATTCTACCATTTATTATGATATTAACCACACCATTTTAACAACAACAAAAACAAAAATAACCTTGAAACTTGGGGTTATTCATATTTGATGTCATTAATTTGTTTGCATATCAATTATATAAGAGTCGCACCCAAATCCCAGTGTTTCAAAATACTAATAATGACTTTCTTCCACAGGTAATGAGGAGTGACAATTGAGTTATCGGTGGGCGTGATCCGTGTCGTAAGTAATATTCAGATGTATTTATTATGTTATACTAACTCACCAAATGAACTCTGGAGCTCTCTCCCTCAATCATTCTTTCCTTCATCCTATTACTTAGACTGCTTTAAACTGTGTGTCCAGGCATTGTGACGCCTACGTCCCTTGAATTTGGCTCTGTCACTCTTTTGGCTTTGAGGGAGTCACTCGTTACAGGCTCGTCCTGTCTTTGTTTCCTTCATACACATAGGGAACAAAAATTGTTCATTATAGGTAGGCCAGAAATCCCGACCACTAACCTCTGTAACTCAAGAACGACTATAGTAATCGAGCAAATATTTCTACCATTTGGGAAGAGTCAGCCGGGGAATAGGTGTGGAAATGTACAGCCTATTTGCTCTAACCCTTTTTGAGGTACAGAGGCTAGAGGTCAGGATTTCCGGCCTACCTATGATAAATGGAGCAAAGTACAGTAAACCTGGTCTCTATATACTTTTAAGGGGACAGTGGTTATTTTAGGGGGTCTATTTATTTATACATTAATTATTTTTTTAGTTTCCTTCCTAGACCTCCATCAAACTTTAAAACATCCATTACATCCCCCTTCGAGATTGATTTGTACATTCTTCGGTAGAAAAATGTCAGGCCGAAGGCCGGTTCCTCCACAATTACAGGCTTGCTATCGCTCGCCAGGAAAAAAATAGTCACCTAAAGGACACGAAGGGTCTTAACATTGACAAAGAAATGGGGCGAAAGGTCTTAAAATCGACAAACTATTGGGGCAAGCGTCTTAAAATTTCAAAACTAATAGGGATAAGCATGAGGAAGAAAGGGACCTGATAAACGGCCCATCTCCCCTTAAGTTGTTGTTGTTGTTCCCCAAGCTGCCTGGCCGAACAGCCCCAAGGCCCCGAGCAAGGCCAAGGCCATAACCGAGCGCCCCCACAGAACCCTCCCTGCCTACCACAATAAAGCCTGGGTGACCGAAGCCACTCCATGGCGGGGAGCGGAGGAGGGTGCGGAAACGCCCGGGAAAACCAAAGCCCCACCCAGGGCCCTGTGCCCCTCAGCAATTATGAAGAGAAAGTTGAGGGGCAAAGGAAAAATGTGACGCTTTGGCTTCCAATCTTGGTAGATTGGGAGGTCAATCCACGGAAAAGACGCCGTCACTTGAGATCTAGGAAAGACATAAGTAAAAGGAACAGCCAGAGTAAGCTATGGGTATGGCAGAGATCGCTCAGTTCTCACTCTGATAGACCAGCCCATCACCATATGACTAGAACCCAATCCTCTCCGCATCAGCTAGGAAAGGCCCTAGAAAGCCGCCTTTGGCGGGGGGATAGCTCCCCTATTTCAACCCCTTTCGGGGTTGGGCACCCGCCGCTCTCTTAAGTTAAGTTCATTGGTTGATTATGGTGTTATATAAAATCAATATGATAATCTGAAACAGACCAGAAGGAATTCATATTAATTTAACTTGTTTGTATTGAAAAACTGCCATTAATTACAATAGAAGACAGTAAGAGTTCAAGGTATTAATTTGAAACGCACAATTTTTTTTATAATCATCTGTTAAAAAAAAAAAAAAAAAAAAAATATATATATATATATATATATATATATATACACCCACACCCAACTAGAACGGAAGGTCTTTATATTGACAAATGAATGGGACGAAAAGTCTTAAAACAGCGAAACTAATGGGGCGAACGTCTTAAAATCTCCAAACAAATAGGGCTAAGCATGAGGGGGAAGGGTGTCCAGAAAAAGAAAAAAAAAACATCTCCCCCTAGACAACTTCAGGACAATGCCGCCTTTCTTATGGCGGACGGGCTAACATTGGGCGGTTATATACAGCTAACGATATGGATCACATAGCTTGGGGGGGGGGGGGGGGGGCAAATCTAGCTTAAGGGGAGAGTGGTTGTTTATTTGGTCTATTAATTATTATGTTCCTTCCAACTATACTCCTAAAATCGATTAATGAAATTTACAAACGCATGTGGCAGTCCGTGGATTCGAATCCAGGATGCTCACACCGAAAATCAACACCTTATGCATCATTCATATATTTTTATATTATTTTCGTTTCCTCGCTAGACCTCCCTCAAACTTGGAAAAACACCTCCTAGACCCCCCCCCCCCCCCCCTCAAGATAAGTTAAGAGGTTAAGTAATTCCCTCAGTTTAACTATGCCATGGTTTCTTGAATTTTGGCTAACACCAGTCGATTTTATGAAGCTCAGGAAAGACCCTTTGTACCTTTTGTAATCAATATAAGGGTTTAAGAATACAGCCGTAGGAGCGAGGATGGGGACTGATATGGGAAATGACTGAAGAACATTATTTAATCAGATATTCTCGAGTTTGCTCATGTAAATAAAATTTTAATTGAATTATTTATAGCATACTCAATTATAAATACCTCAATATGAACATTTTACAATCAGGTCATAACATTTCTACTGATCATATGTCCACCATGACAAGAAAATAACTAGTCGGAGATTCGTTTTTCCCCTTACGAAAACGAAAAGTAGGTTAGATAAAAACGGGCCTGGACAAGGACAAATACGCAAGCTGAAGTTGGCGTGTTCGAAACTCCGGCACTGGGCTCTAAACTTTTTGCCAGCGCCCTGAAAAGAAAAAAAATGCATTGCTGGGATTCTTCTGTTGCGTCCTCTCTCCTTGGGGGTGGTGGCTGGGGGTGAAGTGAGGGGCCGACCTGTGAAGAAAACGCGAGGTGGAGGGCAGGCGAAGAAAATGCGAGACAACACGAGGAAACTGAAGAAAACGCTAGGAACTGAAGAAAACGCAAGGAAACTTAAGAAAACGTTAGGAAACAGAAGAAAACGCGAGGAAACTGAAGAAAATATTAGGTGTAGGGGAAGGGAAGAGCATGTGAGGTGTAGGGAAACTGAAGAACATGTGAGGTGAAGGGGAACTGAAGAAAATGTAAAGGTGAAGGGGAACTGAAGAAAGTATTGGATGAAGGGGAAACTAAAGAACATGTGAGGTGAAGGGGAAACTGAAGAACATGTGGGGTGAAAGGAAACTGAAGAACATGTGGGGTGAAGGGAAACTTGAAGAAGATGTGAGTTGAAGGGGAACTGAAGAATATGTGAGGTGAAGGGGAAACTGAAGAACGTGTGAGGTGAAGGGCAGATGAAGAACACATGAGGTGAAAGTCAGGTAAATAAACGTGAAGTGAAGGGCAGGTGAAGAAAATCGTAACATGAAGGGTAGATGAAGTAAACGTGAGGTGAAGAAACATGAAATGAAGGGCAGGTGAAGAAAACGTGAATGGCCGGTGAAGACAATGAGAGCTGAAGGGCAGGTGAAGATAAAGGTGAGATGAAAGAATTGCTGGGATTCTCTTGCTATTTCCTCTTGCGGGGCTGTGAAGAGGAGCAAAATTGTGAAGAAATCGCGAGGTGGAGGGCAGAAGAAGGAAAAGCCCCCAAGACCCCCTTTCGAGGTATATTTATGCATTTTTCAGTAGAAAATTGCTCCGGCCGAAAACCGGTTACTCTTAAATTGAAAGCTCAATCTTGCTCGCTACTAAAAAAAATTGACATTTAAATGGCATGACAGGTTTTAAAATCGCCAAGTTAATGAGGCGAATGTCTTAAAATTTCAAAACTGATGGGACTAAACATGGGGGAGAAGGGGTCCAGATAACCCCCCTTAAGTAAATGCGAGGCGAGGAATATCCCTGTGAAAAACACACTAGGAGACGTGAGTGATGCAAATGAGAGTTAAATTACAGCGAACGAGAATGTGAAAGTAGAATGAGCGTTAATAAAGTAACTATGAATTAATGGCCATGGAGTGCAATTATAATACTACTTTGAGACGAATGCGAGCGTTATAACTTTGAGGATTATGATGTGTTTTATAGAGTTTTTTTCTGACTAACATTATACAGCTTAGGAAGGGTCTGTGGGAGTTAAAGGGTAAAGACGGTCTCAATCAACCCTCTGACTTCCACATACCCTTCCTAATCTTAATAATATCGTCTAATAATATCATAAAAAAATGCGTCTCAGATTAGCGCTGCATATGAAAGTTTAGTGAATGGAAGTGTAATGCGAGAAATTAAGGCTCCTTGAATTATAAATGAATCAAGCGAGAACTAGAGTTAGGCTGTGTCTGAAATGGGTATAAGTAAAAGGTAATTGTGAGTAACAGTCGAGAGATCAAGAGCTCAAAACTTAGCTTTGCTTCTCTGTCATTTCACACACACACACACACACACACACACACACACACACACACACACACACACACACACATAACATAAACACACACGCATAACATACACACACACACACATATATATATATACTGTATATATATATATATATATATATATATATATATATATATATATATATATATATAAGGGACCTAAAATCGGAGAACGAACCCCCAAGTTCGAACCTCGAAACTGCGAAAATATCAAATTTTCGCGGTTTTGAGGTTCGAACTTGGGGGTTGTGTCCAGTCCAGATCTACTGCAGTCTATGACTGTATATATATTAAGCCACAGGAAGAGTGGAAGAGTGACACGAAGCGACGAGAACCCCAACTTTTGGATATAATTGCATGCCGTCTTCGTGAGTTACCCCTGACATATCTATAATACAAACAGAAGCTTGGATCTCCACGTTTCTTTTCACTTTCTTCTAACCTTTATTCCGGACATGATTAGGTTATATCTGCCATGGTGGGGATATATGTCAGTCCAGCAGGCACGAGTAGACATAATAATTTGGGAGTTCGGTTAAAGGATACTTTACGTTTAGGCCAATGGGTAAAAATAGATTAAGATAGCCGCTCATGCTTCCTTGGCTAAAGAGACAACACATATAATATAAACAAATATATTATATAACAAAATCAATGAAATAAATGAGTAACACACACAACACACACACACACACACACACACACACACACACACACACACACACACACACACTACTATATACACTATTTAGATGCCTTCCACAGTCATCGAAATATATATATACGGTCAGTTCTTGACTGACTGATCTGCGCTTGCCCGTTTGATTGTAATGTATGTATTCCTTTTTTCTTTTCTTTTTATAGGGAACTGGCCCATTTAACTCTGTGTCAAACTTATGTTTTCCATGTAAGGCAAACTGTATGAGGAGCTTTGGCACAGACCTATATCACTGTTAGGCGAACAGAGGCAAGAGGAGGTGTTAGGAGATTGCCCAAACATCTCCACCTGCCGAGATTCGAACCCTGTCCTCTCGGTTTGTAGGCGAGTATGCTAGCAATGATACCACAGTGCTTGCATGTTACTGTAATTTAATCGCATTCACACATAGCCTGCTTTGCTAACTAATAGATAGCCAGGTACAGTCGGCTTAATAAGTGATGTCTCAGCACCAATTATATTTTGATCAATAATTTGGCATCAGCAATATTTACACATCATTTCATCTTTTTGAGTGAGATATACCAACATGTTCCTACACTTACCCACCCTATTCAACATCTGACAGACATTAATACAGCACAGAGATAGGCAAACGTCATGACAGCCGGGACAAGACTTATTAGCGCGACCGTACTTGGAAAATACGTCGATAAAGTCAAAAGAAAAGTAACTCAGACTATTGCACCTTCTTAGTCGTGATAAATGCAAGGAGGTTGAGTGCGTGTTGCATATTTAAAAGGGGGGTGACCTGTTTTTGTTTGTCCTTTTCTCTCTTTCTCTGGCTTGTATCCATTTGGCCCCATTCAACCTACTGTTTTAAGACGTTTATCCCCATTCAGGTGTCAATTTTTAACTGGTGAGCGGTAGCGAGCCAGCATATTTTTTATTATTGTTTGACACCAGGCTAAATTTGTACATTTTTCGATGGAAAAATGTCTCCGGCGAAGCCGGATTTCTTCATATAATGCTGGCTCGCTATCGCTCGCCAGGAAGAAATTAACACCTAGATGGGGATAAACGTCTTAAAATAGTTAGCTGAATGGGGCCGAATGGATACAAGCCAGAGAAAGAGAGAAAAAGACAAAAATAACAAAAAGCAGGTCACCCCCTTTAGTGACGTCAGACTGTTGCCTGTCCTGCACCTCGATCGCTTTACCTGATAACGTATACTTTACGTTATGTATATTTCATGTTTTACAATACTTTACAATATATCAATATAGCAAGTGTATTGATCGTAGGCAGTGAACGTCGATGCTATTCATTTTAGTCAACTTAGATTCCTATTATCACCAGCCACACACACACACGCACACGCATACACAGATCCCAAGGGGTTTGGGTTTGAACAAAACATAAAAACAATCAAAGTATTTATCAATACCAAATATCAGTGTGGCATGTTAACCCAAGGCCTTAACCTTGGGTGTAACATTCCACACTGATATTTGGTATTGATAAATATGTTCAATGTAGCCCGTAGCCTAGTAGGTAGAGCTCTCGTCTCACACACGAGGGGTCGGGGGTTCAATCCCCGGCCGGGCGGAGACAAATTGGGCTTGTCTCCTTTCATGTGTTGGCCTCAGTTCACCTAGCTGTAAATAGGTACCTGGAATAAGTGGACGACGTTGTGACGTCCCATCTGGGGTTGGCAAAAATGGTACAAGGCGAGATGGGTATCATATGGTTCACCTAAGCTGATGGCTACCTAAGCCTTCGGGCGAGACGGTGTACCGTCTATAGTGAGAATGGTACCATACAGATCCACCCTAAGCCTTCGTTTCCGATGTCGCCAATTGGCTAAATACAGACTACACACACATCCACAGCCATTCCAACAGTACATAAAACACTTAACATGCATTTCACGCAATACATTCCCAGTTAAGGAGGCGCGATAATAATGAGCTTAGCTCGCATTGCGTGGATTCCCCTTGACGAACAAGTAACTGAGTAACACACACACACGCGAGTATCTCTACTCATACGCACAGAACCAAGCACACACACAAGCGAGCATCTCTCTCTCTACACACACACACACACACCCACACACAAGCGAGCATCTCTCTCTCTCTCTCTCCACACACACACACACACACACACACACACACACACACACACACACACACACACCAGATAAGCCGAATGGAAGGCTGTGAAATCTAAATGGGCGGGCGTAACAAAAGCGGCTTCCGCCCTCGTCTCTCCGTAATGGGCGGAATTGACACGACCCAGGCACGCGGCCTTATAGACGTGAGGCCGTGCGGGGGTGGCCAACACTCAAGGTACAGTCAGGAGTCATATTATCTCCACACCCATTAGAATCTTTAACCTACTCAGTACCGGTGACGTCCTACTCAGTACCGGTGACGTCCTACTCAGTACCGGTGACGTCCTACTCAGTACCGGTGACGTCCTACTCAGTACCGGTGACGTCCTACTCAGTACCGGTGACGTCCTACTCAGTACCGGTGACGTCCTACTCAGTACCGGTGACGTCCGACTCAGTACCGGTGACGTCCGACTCAGTACCGGTGACGTCCTACGCAGTACCGGTGACGTCCGACTCAGTACCGGTGACGTCCGACTCAGTACCGGTGACGTCCTACTCAGTACCGGTGACGTCCTACCCAGTACCGGTGACGTCCTACCCAGTACCGGTGACGTCCGTTTCATCATATTCTGGACGCTATTCGACGATTATATTCAGCTTAGGAAGGATCTGTGGTAGCTCAAAGGATTAAATGAAATAGTCTATAGCCTTTTCATTGTCAGAGGTCCTGCCTAAGCTGAATAAAATCATCTGTTAGTCGTCAGAATATATTGAAATAACACGTCACCGGTACTGAACGGGTTGTGAAGCCTCTGGGATATAACAGAACGTTGGACTGGCTCGATACAGATATAAATGATTGTGCAGATAATATGGTAATATGACGGGACACATTTGTACGGTACAATTTTCGTTTCGACCAGGAATATAATCGACACCTGAATGGCACAAAAGGTCTTTCAATCGCCAAACTAATGGGGCTAAGCATGAGGGAGAAGGGGGTCCAGGAAAAACAAATCTTCCCTTATTATACCCACAGATACTACGTAAACCAAACCAAATAAAGTGGCTTCACCCTCCAGAAATCATGACGCGTTTTAACATTTCGTACTGGCTAACACAAGATGATTTTATATAGCTTTGGAAGGACCTCTAAGGGGTAAAGTCTATCTTAATCAACCACTCAGCTGTTGCAAAACCTTTTCTAACCTCAATGAAATCGTTTAAACTCCTTACCTATTACATAATCTGTCTAGCCTTAAGGGGAGATATCCACTTGAGGGATTATTTTCTTTACCCCTTTCTCTCTCGTGTTTAGCCCCATTGCTTTTGAGATTTTAAGACGTTTGCCCCATTATTTTGGTGATTTTAAGAACGTTCGCCCGATTTCTGTCAATTTTAAGACCTTTCGTACCATTTAGGTGTCGATTTTTTCCTGGCGAGCGATAGCGAGCCTGTAATCTAAGAGGAACCGGCCTTTGGCCGGGAAATTTTTCTACCGAAAAATGTACACATTTATCTTGAAAAGGGGGTTTAATTTTAAGCTTGAAGGGGGTCTAGGGAATAAACTAAATACCTCCCCTTAATACAATAATCTAAACCACTTACCTGTTAGATAACCTTTCTAGCCTAAATAAAATCATCTAAGCATGACCAGGATGAATGGAAGAAGGCGTCTCCGTATACTGAAAGGGTTAAAGACCGCCACAGGGTAAGAGAGAAAGGGTTAAGGGAAAAGTGGCCGGTTTTATGGTCTATCAATTAATTTATTCATTTCTTTGTTTAGTTTCCTCGCTAAATCTCCATCAAGCTTAGAAATACACCCCCTAAATCCCCCTTCAAGATAAATTTGTACATTTTTTCTGTAGAAAAAGTGTCCTGGCCGAATGCCGTTTACTCTTAAAATTACAGGCTCGCTATCGCTCGCCAGGAAAAATTCGACACCTAAATGGCACGAAAGGTCTTAAAATTGACAACGAAATGGGGCGAAAGGTATTAAAATCGCCAAACTAATGGGCCGAACGTCATAAAATCTGACAACTAATGGGGCTAACCATGAGGAAGAAGGGAGACCAGAAAAACGGCCCATCTCCCCTTAAGCCAGCCAATATGTGAGCTAATGCCGTTAATGAGCGAGCGTCTGGGCTGTCAATACTTCCCTCACGATGTTAGTACAGACGGACTGGCCATTAATAACAAACGTATCTGGACCCTGCAACTAAATAACGTCTCCCCAGCTTTCTGGCTAAAACAAATTATATATAAACATAAAATTAAATAAATACATTAATAAAGATACATAAATAAATAGACAGACTAAAATAAAAGTATATATGATAATAATAATATAAATAATAATAGTAATAATAATAATACTTGTTATTATTATTATTATTATTATTATTATTATTATTATTATTATATAATGACCTCCCCCATCAAGCTAATTTTGTTTTTCTTTTTCCAGTAGGAAAATTTAATTAAATACAATCTTATATTGCAAGCTCGCTCTCGCTCGCCCAGAAGATAATCGACATCTGAGAGGATCGAAACGTCTTAATATCACCAAATCTAAAATGGGTCAAAACAGATGATTATCTCGGGTTAATGAGGTGTTGTCGATAGTTCCGTACCGATAATGATGATGATGATGATGATGATGATGCACCCTTGTTAGTGGAGTCGGCGGTCCTGCTATTGTTACTGCCGACATAACCAATAATAAACAAAAGTATCTGGGTCTGACATGTTTGGCTGAAAAGTTGGAGGAGTGGGTTTTGGGGGTTGGCTTGTTTGTGGGTTTTTATTGGTTTTTTCTCTCTCTCTCTCTCTCGGTCTTGTTCTCTCTCTCTCTCTCTCTCTCTCTCTCTCTCTCTCTCTCTCTCTCTCTCTCTCTCTCTCTCTCTCTCTCTCTCTCTCTCTCTCTCTCTCTCTCTCTCTCTCTCTCTCTCTCTCAGGATGACTATTATTCATAACTGATAAAGGCATGCCAAGTTTGCGACAAATAAAAATCTATAAAGGAAATAATGAATAATTGACAACACAACAGGTACAGGGTGTTAGGAAAATTGGCTGTATCTTTGAAGTGCTGTGTCTTAATCGTTATTCAACTCTATATAGTCATTGTTCCTCATTAAAATAGTTACTATTAAATTTACCATTATCACACAAGTATTGACTATACCAGTAGTTATTTATTACAGGAACATAATTACTTGTAAAATTAAGGTTTCGAAATGGCACTGGGATAAACCATATTTGACCAGTGCCAATGTGACCTTACCCTTGGAATATGTACAGTATAGCTATGTACTGTGAGGTGTCCAAGTAAACACAAATGTAAACTGTATCCCGGTGACCTCGGCTGACCCTGACAAACTGTCATGGGAGTACTCATGGGCCCTCACTATTTTATTATCTTAATCCCTTCTGTACCGTCGACATCCTTTCTGTTTTATTATGGCTACTACTAAACGATGTTATTCAGTTTAGGAAGGATGTCTAGCAATTATAAGTAAGATTTCAGAAAAATATAAACATCCGTACAATATTTGTCATAACAACGATTTCCCTAAGGTACACGTATTCCAAAGCTACGAAACAAAATGCTATAATACAATATACTGTATATGCAAAGTAAATCATCGTTTCAAACATGTGATTTCCCAAAGGTATCTTTATTTGAACTCCTGACAAATCAAATACCTGTAAATAAAACAACAAAATACCGTCAGATAATATATGTATACGCTTTTCCGGCCCCTATTTCCGGCCTCCGCAATTTCCCGTGAGCAAGTTATCAGTCAATGTATCTGCCATTGACGCTTCCTTCACTAGTGGGGTAATTACTTCATCGGACCACAGCCTCAGACACGTGGGCTCATCGATCTTCGGGGTGGTCTTACAATTATTTAGAATTATTTAGAATTCATCTATTGTTATTTAATTTGATTTTATGTTTTTTCTTTATGTCTCGTATCGTTGTGTCGAAGCATAACATGAAGTATAATAGATGTTTGTGGTAGGAGCAATGGTGTTTCTCTTTACTGGTCGCCATCCCTTTTCCCATGTGAATGATTACAAAGGTTAGGTACCGGTATATATAATTGTAATTAGTGTATGTTATTAAATACGGACCTCGGTAAAAGCAATACCAAATCAGTCCAGTTCACCTGTGTTGCACCTTTGGTCATGTAAATGTCGTGTTTTTATTTACAACCTTTGCAACTGATTGAAGGTTGCCACATAATTTTTCATATTTATTTATTCCATGGCTGTAGTTTTATTAGAAGAATTGGATGGACGTGCCCCTTATACTCCTATCTGTCAGTCTGTCTGTCTGTCACTGTCGACCTTATGTTTATAACTTTACACTTTACAATTAACTTAAACCTGACATTCTCATCCCTGTCATTTTTTTTAGCACAAACAAACAAACAAACAAACAAACACACGCCAATAAACAAAACAAACCCACACCAAAACCTGTCATGCTGCTCGTCCGTATCCTCTTTAGTGACCATTCTCTCTTTCACCACACACACACACACACACACACACACAAACACACACAAACACACACACCCACACCCAAACACCCATTACAACCTATCACTCCCATCCCTATTCTCTTTAGTGACCATCCTCTCTTTAAACACATGCACCCCCCCCCCTCTTCTCTCTCTCTCTCTCTCTCTCTCTCTTCTACACACACACACACTCACACACACATACACACTCTCTCTCACACATCTACTCATTCTCACTCTCATACACACACACACTCTCTCCCACACACCTACTCATTCTCACTCACACACTCTCTCTCTCTCTCTCCACACACACACACACACACACACACTCTCTTTCTCTCTCTCTCTCTCTACACACACACACGCACACTCTCTTTCTCTCTCTCTCTCTCACACACACACACACACACACACACAATCTGGTTTTATCCGTTGTTAAGTCGCCTCTCTGGACAGCGGGCGACGTAAAACCCTCGGAGTTGGGTTTCCGGAGACATTGAGAGACGGTCCAGGTTCTCCCTCTACCCGGCCCCTGGACACTTAATATATCTGGTCCGACCTCTTGGCGGTTTTTGTGATATTTGTCTTAATTTATTATTGAAGATTTAGCTTACTTTTGCTATGTCATTTTCGTTTGTCCCTAGGTTAACAATAATGCCTTCTCAGACTTCCTTCAAACTAAAAAAATGGGTCCACACAGACCCCCTTTGATCTAAATTTGTACATTTTTCGATAGAAAAATTTCCTCTCACGAACGACTACCGGCTATGTTAACAGTTGTCCGATCTCCTCCTGGTTGTTGAAAGGGTCCCCACGGCTCTCCTCCCAGACGTCGCGAGGAGGGGACATCAGGGGGAACAAATGGCCTTCCGGAGAACCCATGACGCTGACACGGCTTGGCAAGAGAGGGGAGGAGGAGGAGGGAAGAAGGGGGATGGG